>JAAGEH010002525.1:19121216-19327458 GCA_011751065.1 Lasiurus cinereus
AGAGAGAGAGAGAGAGAGAGAGAGAGAGAGAGAGAGAGAGAGAGAGAAGACAGAAATGGGATGACCTAAAGATTTTTGCTTGATCAAGTGGAAGAATGGAGAGGAGATTCATTGGGGTAGGTCGGGGTGGGGGCTCTCAGGAGCTCAGTATTGGATGTGTTTACTCTGATATTCTTACTATTCAGGTGAAGATTCTGAATAGGCTATTAGATAATCACATCTGGAAATTAGGAGAAAATTGGGGCTTATATAAGTAAAATGTCTTGTGTGGTGTGTGGCAAAGGTGAGTGCTAAATAAATTATAAAATCATATGAACTTTTAAATTCAACTTTTTATTGTAAGACAATTGAGAATTACAAGCAATTGTGAGAAATAAAACAGAAAGATCTGCTATATCCTTTGCCCACTTTCCCACAGTGGTAACATCTTGCAAACCTGTAGACAGTGTCACAACCAGAATATTGACCCTGACACAGTCCACATACAGAAAATCTCCATCATCACAATTAATTCACATGAATTTAACTCATTCATTGCCAAAAATCCCAACATGAAATAAAGTAGGAGTTCAGAGGAAGGAGTGCTCATGCCCTGGAATATGGATAGTGTGACTGGCCAGAGAAGGCTTCTAGCAGAGGGAGGCACTTGAGTTGGGCCTTTCTGAAGGATGGGAAGGATTGTGATTTATGACAGAAAAGGCAAACTAGAAGAGATCTGGGAATGGAAAAGTTGAGTGTGTGCTGGTCCTTGGAGGCTATTTGGGGTGTCTTTTTCTTTCTTTCTGAAAACCAGTCTGGAGGGTGAGAGATGGTTACGTCAGAAAGCATGGTTGAAAGATTGGTTAGGGTTAGGGGGCCGAAGGGGCCAGGTTAAGAGGTGGGACTTCAGTGGGCAGGCAGTCAGAGTAACTGAGCTTGGAAGCTAAGCTCTAGGATGGTTGGTCTGGTCCCTATGTCTGAGTTCGCTGGAGCAGAGGGAATTTTTCGGGGACCAGAGAGAGCTAAAGGAAATTGAGGCCCTTTCATTAGAGAGGAAGGAAGAACACCCCAAGGATGACTCTATTCAATGTTTGAGTGGTTTAGAGTGCCAGCTTAGGAGCGCCACTGTGTGCTTTGCATTCCTCTCATTCAGTTCTCTGACTGCTCTGCCAGGTCCTTGCTGTTAATGATTCTCATTCCTAGCTGAAGACATGAAGGCTCAGAGAGGTTAAGTGGCTGTCTCAAGGTCACACAGCGATTGAGATAAAATCAGGTTACGGACCCAGGCTGTCTGCTCCTGAGCCCCCAGTTTTAACTGCTAATGGTTTATTCCCTCATAATCATATTATACAGATGATAGGATCATTTTAAGGAGAGGAGCCAGTGCATAAGAAAAACCTGAATGCATCTAGATAGAATGTTTTAGTTTAGTTAAGTTTAGGGAGTATCTGAGAGAAAGCAGAAGGGAGCTGGAGGGGGATAAGAAGCATTTACTATTATAGATGGTCTGTTGAAACCCCTGCCAGTTCCAGGATTCATGATTCTTGCTTGTATGTTCATAAAACACCACGTAGTCTCAGCTTTGACTGTTGGTGCAGGAGAGTGGAGGAAGGGGGCTACTGGTGGACACTGGGCTGTGTATGATTATATGAGAACACTTGACCTGACAGTAGAGAGGGGAATCAGACAGTCCTGGGTGAACAGTAAGGTAGCTAAAGGGCCACGTCCCTATTCTATGTCACTTTCAGACATTTAATATCCTTTTCCCCCCATTACTCCCAGATCAAAACAAGCTCTCATAAGAGAATATGATCATCTTGATGAACATCTGTATGAATTCATGATTCCCATGTCCATGGAACTGCAGGTTCACCGAATGTCAGTCTGGGGAGTAACCCTGAGAACCCCGAGGCCAACTCCTCTGAGTTCACTGGGTGAGCCCTCACTAAGGGATATAACTCAACCGGGCCACACAGTTCACTATTTGCCTCCAGGGCCAAGTCTTCACATTTGGAGTCATCCTGGGCAGTTTCCAGGAAACCTCACCCATGATAGCAGCATTGAAAGGCTACTTCCTAAGTTTGAAATGAGCTCACGTCCTCTGCCACAGACAGGGACTTCAGTGTACCTGAGAGAGAGGGGCAGCTTCTGTGGTACAGGGGCCACATTGCATAAGGAGTTGTGTACTTCATCCCAAGACCCAGTGGGAGTGGACCCAAGAAGACCTCATTTTAATAAGATCTGGAATTGCTTTTGGCAGATCACAGGAAGCTGTGGGATTGGGGTTGGGAGAAGGACCTGTGGGCAGGAAAGACACGCAAAGAGTCTAGGTACATCTTATGTCTGAGTGACATATTGTTTTCAGTTAAAAAATGTGAAGAAGGCATAATGATATGAACATTGCTGCAAGGACTGGGAAACTTCGTGGGTAGCTGCATTTCTTTGCCATTTGTTGCTGATGGAACAGGAAAAAAAAAAGTAGAGACAGTGACTCTCAGAATGCTTGTGTATACTTCCTGTTGGAAAAAGAATCGAGCTTCTGAGTTTTATGAGGTGCCCGGTGTAGCAAAGACCTGGGCCGTGGATTCGTGTAGACCTGGGTGAGCTCCCAGCTTTACCTCTTGCTTATTGTGTGACATCTGACAAATCACTTTGGCTCTCTGATCTTGTTTTGGGATGGTCGAAGGTGATGGTGAGGCAGGGTTACAACACTTTTCATTTCCCTCTTGTGAGAAGCAGGAGGCTGGTGAAGTGTCATTTCCATTGCTCTGTCCATGGCAAGGGTAAAGCACTGAGGAGCTGGGGTTTGCGTGAAAGGCAAAGTCAGATGGTGTGGCAGGATATAATGAATTGGAAGAGTTTTCTCTCTCTTCCAAGTAAGTGCTGGGTTACAAAATTATTGCTGGGTATGGAGTTGAGAAAGGCAATGATTATTCTCTGTCAGCGGATATATAGAAAAACCACATTTTTCTATCTCCATGTTGCTTATATTTTCTCATCTGGGCAGCCCTTTCTGCCCATTTTTCAATCTGCTGGGATCCTACTCTACCCTTGTTTCTTCTAGTCGCCACCTTAATCTCTGAAACGTCTAAAACCCACCCCAGCTGTGCAGAATCCACTCTCTGTATTCTGACTTGGCATATTCCTCACTTCTAACACAACAACAGATTGTAGAGCTTTATTTTATTTTTTTTTTCATTTTATATGTCTTCATTTCTCTGCTAGATTATATCCTGGAGCCAGGAACTCATTTGTTTTTGAATCCCTTGTAGAGTTTATAACAGAGCCTTGCACACTGTAGGGACTTAGTTCATTGCAGGGACTTGTGGAATTGCTTTGAATTGAAATATTTGAAATCAACCCCCAGAATTCAGAAAGAATCACATTTTGAGAGATCTTTGCCCCATCATTTTATTAGACTCTAGTAAAGATTTATTGACTATCTAGCATATGTTAGGCAATGGGAATGCAGTGAGATTTCTTAAAAAAATGTAACTTAGATTTTCTTCTGGAGCTCCATAAAGGTGCAGACCATCTCTAGTCCTGAGTGAGGAGATTTAACTTTCACAAATGCCTAACTCAGTTCAAAGCGGCAGGTAATTCAGGGTGGACTCTTTAGCATCTCCCGAAAAGGTCATTGTGTAGTACATAGAGATGGAATAATGGGCACTCACAGTGACTGTGGGTGGGCCAGCAAATAGAGGTTAAAGAGAAGGAAGAGAAGAATGTAGTATTTTCTAGAAATATTTTCATTCAAATCTACTAAATAGAAATTGTCTTTGGACCTTGGTTTCATTTATTTGAATTGTTTATGAATAAGTGAAACCTGACATTTTCAAATTCACCACTAGAGTGGATTTTATTTTCTCAACAGTGTATAAAAATTTATGAACTTGCCCCTTTTACTCCCAAAGGTTAAAAATACATTTAAGATTTTAAACTCAAACATAGAATTACCATAAGATGCAGCTTTTCACTTCTGGGAATAAACCCAAAAGAAATGAAAGCTGGGACCAAACAGCTATCTGTATACTCATATTCATGGCAGCATTCTTCACAATAGCCAACAGGTAGAAACAACCCTGAGTCCACTGACAGATGAGTGGATAAGCACCATGTGGTGTATACAAATAATGGGACATAATTCAGCCTTAAGAAGGAAAGAAATTCGGGCACATGCTACATAAATCTTAAAGGTATTATATGCAATGAAATAATAGTCACAGAGCACAAAACAGTATGGTTCCACCTATATGAGGTACCTAGAGTCATCAGATTCACAGAGACAGAAGGTAGAATGGTGGTTGCCAGAAGCTGAAAGGAAGGGAATGGGCCGTTATTGTTTAACTAGAGGCCTGGTGCATGGGTTCATGCACTGGTTGGTCCTTCAGCATAGCCTGCAGGGATCAGGCCAGAACTGGCAGTCCAACGTCACCTGCTGTTCCTGCCTGCTGCTGCTGCTCATCCCAGCCCCGCTGTGCCTGCCATGGTTGCTCTATAGGGTTGCTGCCACTCCACTGCAGTCTCCGGGCTGTGGCAGCCAGCCATGAGCCCTGCACCTGGCACCTGGCACCTGGTGGCCAACTGAGCAGCGTTCCCGCTGTGGGAGCACACTGACCACTAAGGGCAGCTCCTGTGTTGAACATCTACCCCCTGGTGGTCAGTGCACATCATAACGACTAGTCGGCCAATCATTTGGTTGTTTGGTTGCTTAGGCTTTTATATACATAGATGGGGGCAAGGTTTTGGTTTGGGATAAATGTCCAGGATGCAGATGGTGGTGATGGTGGCACAACAGTGTGAATGTACTTTAATACACTGAACTGTATGCTTAAACATGCTGGCCTGTGCTTTTCAGATAACATGTGCTGCCTTCATTTGTAGAGAAAGCATGTCTGAGTCACAGTCTCTGTTGTTTTAGATATAAAGATGTTTTGGGTTAGATGTCTTGGAATCTTCCTTGGTATGTGAAGGAGAAACATGGTGGTCTTGTCTATCTTGACTTCTTAAAAATTATCAAAAACAGAACAAAACAAAAACACCAAATGCCTGCTCATGGCTGGTACACATCTGGTGCCCAGTAACTGCCTGTTGAATGGGTGGGTGCTAGACACTTCAGAGGGCTGACTATAAAGTAATGAGAGTGATTCCCATGCAAGCCTACTATTCCAATCAGCAAATGTTAACTGAGAATCGACTGTATGCCAGAGAATGTAGTTAACTCTCCATTTTGAGTTGAAGGGGTTAAAACATAGTTTAACCTCATTTTAGTCCATTGAGAGAGGCACCTGTAGACACTGATGAGATACATGGTTATAAAGTGTGGTTTGTGCTTCAGAAGTATGTATGCACAAGACCAGAGAAGGGAGATTAATTCCTTCATAGGAGGCTGGTGGGACCACCCAGGAAAGATTTCCCGGGGGACCCTATGACTTTGCTGGGTTTAAAAGGATTAGGTATTTGTTAGTGTAACAGGCCAAGGGAAAGAATATCCCAGGAAGAGGGAACAGCAGGGGCAAAGCCTCAGAGGCAGGATGCACTTGATGGGCACAGATCACTCTGAAACATAGTTCAGTCCAGTAGGACCTTTACAGTTTTCTCCAAGAAAGCTGCCCTTGCTCCATGAATGACGAGATCTCTTTTTTTGGGAGCTGACTGCAAGCCCTTGTGACATCCTTGGGAATATATATATTCACTGGTGACGCATCTCTCTCTTTGGAAAGTGAGTGTAGCTTTAGTATCAGCTAATGGCAGTTTATAGTCCAGTAGTGTGGACCAGTTGAGTGACAGCCTGGCTGTACTGCTTGTGTGATTGATTACACAGCCGCCAGGTGGATGTGTGTTCCTTGGATGCTGGTTTTCAAGGACATTCTGAAGAAGGCTCCCTCAAGTGTTTTGAGCAATGGTAGGACTAGTAGGTCTTGTGTGGCTGGAGAGTCTGTGACCCTCTCCAAGATTCCTTAGTCATGTGACCCTCTCCAAGATTCCTTAGTCATGTATGCAACAAAATGAGCTGGTTATAAGAGTGGCGTTCACATTTAAACTTGAAATAGATTTGAGCGCTATAGTGTGGCTCAAGCAGAGCCCAGACTTGGAAAAGAAATCACTAAGTGCTGTCACTCAAGCTTGAGTTTGCAATTCCCTATGTCTCCTGGTCTGCAGTTTCCAAGATTGGCCTACTGTTTGTAAGTGAGGCACTTGGAGGGTTGTTCTGTTGGTTTTAATACAGGGGAGGGCAGTGCTCTAAGCTGTACACTCTGGCTGCTCCTGATCCTGCTGGTGTAGGGGCACATTTGGGAGCCAGCTGGCAGGGGCCGATCATGCTGAATCATCAGACAAGTCAGGTTTTTGATTTTCAGTAGAATTATTAGCCCACTGAGTCCACTGACCTACAGAATCACTTACATTGGGGATTTAGAGAATTAACACCTTGGAAAAGTGAAACTTGGAGACTTTAGATTTTGCTATTTTCATATAAAATATAGCAGTACACTAAATTTTTACTGTAGGTTGATGCTACTATGTTACTACTGTGTAGGGTTACTACATGTAGTATATGGGTGGTGGATAATCTAGATGAATAAATCTAAATGCTACTTGAGTGTTTTGACTTTGAGCATTTTTTTCTGTTCTTATTTGGCTCTATAAACCAATCAAGTATTCATTAAGCACTTAATAGAAATACCAAATCTTAATGAGCCCTTACTATATGTAATAGACATCTTGTGTATAACAACCCTTCAAAGTTGGTGCAACCATGAACCATTTTTAAAGATTAGGTGATTTTTCTCGGATTTAGCCTCTAGGAGGGAAGGGGTGCAGCCACAATGCAATATCCAGTCTTTGGGACTCTGGGGCTTGGTCTGAATCAGGACACTATCCTACTTTGGTGCTTGTTATTCACCTTGCAGGTGGTGTGAATACAGGTGTGTGAAAATGAGGCAGAGGGTGGGCCAGGCTCAAAGAGAGAGGTGATCATAATTTGACCTTCCAAGACTGTATGGTCAGGCTGGGGAGACAAGGCAGAGACTTGGTTGACATTTAATAATAACAGGAGACAACAGGATGAGAGATGTGGTGGAGTCCAAGGTTGGGGGACCTGAGAGCTTTCCCTCTTGTTTAGAACTGTGCCAGGTCCCCTGAGAGGTGCTCAAGCACGTTTGTAGTCTACCTAATGGGGGCTGTTTATTACCATCCTTCTGCTGAGCATGATATGTGGGGCTCTTTCCAGTGTGCCCATGAAGGGTTTCATTTGCAAGCCTATCTGTGCAGCTGTTAAAAAATTTTTATACCATGGAGATATTTAACAGTTGCCTTCAAAATGGATTTCTGTAAAACAAACTCTTTTAAAAATGCATGAAGGGAGGTCAGTATTTAAAGAAATTTTATAAGGCAGGACCATAATCTTTGTTTTATAAGTTTTTATCTATTGTGCTTCTTTAAAGCAAGTTTTAACCAATATGTAGGGAAACTGAAGTATTATTTCTCCTTCATTCCTCTTTGCCACCCATCATTGAGCTCTCATTGGATGTTTCCTGAGACCCAGGATCTGAGGTGTGTGCCCAGGTTTCATTAGAGATGGTCTCTGTCCTCAAGAAGTTGGGAAAATGAGACAAATGGCCTATAAATAACACTGGAAGCAGCAGGTCAGGATTTATGACAAGGCCACCCTGACGATTGGCCTCAGGGATGTTAGACCTTGGGATAGATATATGGCTGGCTCAACAGCCTTTTATACTTTTAACAAAGTCTATCTATACTTTTAAAAAAGACTGAGGCTGTCCGAGGTAAGCTCTTCTCAACGTTACCTTTTCCCTGCAGATATTGCTATATCCCTTTTTATTGTCACACCTCCTGTCTTCACGCCTGTCTCTTGAAAGGAAATCTTTCTTCTCTTTGTAAACCCCACCTCTTACTCTCCCCTCAAATCCTTAACTTTCTATCCCCCAATCCTAGTCTGTCATTCCCCCTCTATTCTTCCCCAAGCATGTCCGCATGTCCAGGAGCCCTTGACTGTAAGAAATGCTTTTCTTTCACTCTGTTCTCTGATCAAGCTACCATTAAATTTTTCCCCTCTCCCCTCTCTGTGTTGCTTACGAATGTGTCTCTTCTTTCTTCACACTTCTAATGTAGCTCTTCCTATGCATCTGACCTCTTATGACTACAGTGTTGAATTAGCCCCTGGAGGCTCACATCTGATCTCCTTTAGACCCTCTTCTCCTTTGACTTGGACTCTACCTCCTAACTTGCTTCTTCTCTTTCCTCCAACACCTGCATGTGTTTATTACTCAAAACATCTCCTATTTTCTTCTGGGACCTCAGTCACTTTTGGCTTTCACCTCTGTACATTTTGTGGTGTCCCAAAATGGCATCTGCAAGCCTGACTGCACTCCTAGGCTTTTGACCCAGGTTATAAACTCCTTGATTCCCCCAATGAACTCATCCATGTTCCATCTCCTCTCAGCATCCCTGGCCCTCCTGCTGCAGCCAGCTCTCCCAGCCCCCAGGGATTATATCACTGGGTTCCCTTGAGCCAGCCTTATTGTTCTCTTTGACTCTCTCCTTTGGCCTCCCTTCAGGAGATTGTCAGATCATGCGTGTTCATTCACTCACTAGTCTAACACACATCAGCTCCTCCACATACCCTTCTCTGAGGATCTAGCTCCTTACCAGTTCACACCCTGGTCCACAGGAACAGCATCTGCCTGGCCACCTTGCTCCCCGCCTCCTTCTACTCCAGTGCATCTTACACACAGCCTAAAACCTAATCTCACAAAAATGCACCTCCAGTTTATCCTTAGATCTACTCCGACCCTGGCAGTCAAGCTTTCTGAAACATGGTACTTGTATTAGTTTTTTTTTATTGTTGCTGTAACCTAACATGACAAACTTTAGTAGCTTATACAATACAAAATTATTGTCCTACAGTTCTTGAGGTCTGAAGTTCGAAATGGATTTTAATGGGCCAAAACTGAGATATCAATAAGTCTGTGTTCCTTCTGGAGGTGCTGGGAGAGAATATTTCCTTGCGTTTTCCTGCTTCTAGAGGCTGCCTGCATTCCTTGGCTTGTGCCCCCTTCCTCCACCTTTAAATTTATCAGCGTAGCATCCTCCAGCCTTCTCTCTCTCTCCCTCTCTTTCCCTCTCTTTCTCTCTCTCTCCTTCCCTTTTCTATCTTTTAGGGACCCTTGTGATTACATTGGACTTATTCAGATAATTCAGGATAGTACCTCCCTCTCCTGATCCCTAACATTATCTCATTTGCAAAGTCCCTTTGCCATGTAAGGTGACATATTCACAAGTTCTGGAGATTAGGATGTGAACAGCTTTGGGGAGCCATTTTTCTGCCTATGACAGCACCCAGGATTTCTTCCACATGGTTTTTCTCTTCCCCAAATTGTATCTTTTGTGCAAACAATAACAACAACAACAACAACAACAACAGTAAAACAATAAAAATAGCAGCCAGTCCTTACTGGGTGCTTAACATGCTAAGCACCTTCTATGCATAACCTCATTTAAACCTCACAATTATTGTATAACATCAGTTCATATTGTCTTAAATTGTAGATAAGGAAACTGAGGCCCAGACAGGTAATTTTCCCAAGACTGTGTACTAATGTGCTGTGGATTGAGGTATAATTTACCTATTTTAAGTGTCCAGTTTAATGCTTTGTCATTTATTTAGAGTTGTGCATAAATCTCCACTCTCCAGAACACATCTGTCACCCAGAAAGATCCTTAGAGGAACTCTCAGTCCAGTAGGGAAGCCAGACATTTCAACCAGTGATTATTTAACAGGCTAAGTTCAGGAATAGTTATTTCTGTGTCTTAGAGAGCACACAGGGCAGGAATGTTGCGGGGAGGGAAAGCTATCTAGTCCCAAGACACACTGCTTTGCCTGTGGCCCATTTATCAGGAACCATGGGCATCTTATCGATCTGAGCCTAACCCTTATCAGGCTGCCACCTTGACACAAGTTTCCGCGAGGAGGGAAGGCAAGGCTGATCGCACTACCTGCAGGGGTTTAGTGGTTCAAAACCTGTTCTGAACTGTGCTGGTTTGCTGTGACCCTGAAATCTGACACTGAGATGGCTCAGCAGAAATGAGACCAGGAGTCATGGAGTGTAGAGCCCCACAGAAAGAGCATGGATGGCTCCTGGGACATAACATTGCCTGGCTGATCAAAGACCCAGCCTGGGGCCCACAGTGTAATCTAGGGGTAGCTGCTCCCGTGTCTTGGTGTCTCTGAGTCTCACCCTCATAATGGTCCAAGAGCCTTTCTGCCTGCTCTCTTGTTCCTGTGGATGGTGATGATACTTTCATCCTGCCCACTGAGCCTTGAAAAGACTCAGGGGGTGGAGTGTGACCTTGGATGACACGTCTGATGGGGAATCCCAATAATGTCGAGGGTTGAAGCTGGAGCATCCTTGACCCTTGCAATTTTATAGGTGAGGAAGCAAGAGGCACCTACGGGATGGAGAAGGGACCTACAGACGTTTTAGACTCTGGTCCAAGTGCTCCGTGTGTTCTGTCCTCATGTCACCCGGAGAGGTTGGCAATGTCGTGCTCGCTTCACAGATGAGGCACCGTGGCTCAGAGAAGCCCTGCTTGTGAACAGTCTCCCGCTGCTATTTCTTTCCCTCTACGCTTTCGCCTAAGAAAACGTGCACAGTGGAAATTCGTGCCACAGACACGCTGGGTGCTTGCTGAGAAGAAGCAGTGGGACTGGATTTTTAGCAAAGAGCGCATGGAAGTGGGGAACACACAAGCTGCTGTGACATTTTATGCCCTTTCAGTGTAACTTGTACGAAATCATCAAGGTAGCATGGAAGGCTGGGCTTTAAAATAGAAGGCACGCTGAATTATCTGCCTTCAGAGACTCAGCAGCATATGATCCTCCTGTCCAGCTGCTGATCTTTGGCACAGAAAATGGAAAATGACCCTTTACACTGTCTGTTCCTTATGAAGGTCAATAAATAAGGCTAAAGTTCCCTGTTTACTTCTTTGGAAATGGCCCTTTTTGGGTGTCCCACGTAAAGTCAGTGGAGGAAGCTGGAAGATGGCTTCTACCCGAGGTGCACCCTACCCAGTGAAGGGACCTTTTGCCGGACACAGAGGGTCCTTTTTTTTTTTTTTAAAGTATTTTACAGAGAGGAAGGGAGAGGGATAGAGATTAGAAACATTGGTGCGAGAGAAACATCGATCAGCTGCCTCCTGCACACCCACTACTGGGGATGTAGGTACACGCCCTTGACCGGAATCGAACCTGGGACCCGCATCCACAGGCCGATGCTCTATCCATTGAGCCACGCCGGTTAAAGCGACCTGCTCTTTTGAAGAAGCAGAACTGAGTCTGCCTTCATGCACTGGGTCTTATTTGTGAGCGTGCGTAGCAGCAGCTCATGAAATCAGTTTCCTTTTTTCCTCCCATCACGGCTGTCCAAAAGTCCACCCCCTTCCTACCACTTCTAAGCCGAAGGGGCGGTTTCTCGTGTGGGCTCCTGTCTCCCTTTTCGGTGTAAGACAATGTTTCCTCTGCGTTTTCCCTCCTCCCGGCGTTGGAAGCCTCCTCGGTGTTAGATCTGGTGGCTTGATGGTGGCCAGGCTCCAGCATCCAATTCAGATCTAGTTCCGCGCTGCAGTTTCTGGAGGTGGATCCCCTCTCCCCACGGCCTGCTGACGGCCCAGCCCGCGTAGCAGCCAGAACACCGCCGTTCCCATTCGTTTGCCGCCTCGGACCCAGTGCCCATTGCTCTCCTGGGAGCCCACAGCTCACCCAAGGCACAGCGCCTGTCGCTCTTCACACCTGGTATAAAGACAGGTCCCACCATGTGGGGGAGGACTCAGCACTGGCTCCTCCAAACCAGGCACTGGGTGGTAGAGATTAGGGCAGGCAATTCCAAGGTTACTAGGAACTGGGGAGCAGTTCCTAATATGCGGGCCTGGCCACCTGCCCCACCCTGCGCCCCAGCCTCTAATCAAGTGCCCGCCTGGGAATTGGCATAAAGCCTGTGCACAGACAAAAACCAAACCGAAATCCTGGGTGACTGATTTTGTTTTGAGCCTTGGCAGCGAAGCATTGTTTCTTCAGAAAAGCTTGCGGCATCTTGATGGTGGGCACTAAGGTTCCGTCCTCTGGCAAAGGTGGGCAGGGCGGGGGTGGGGCGGGATGGGGCAGTAGAGAGAGTTGGGTGGGGTTGATCTTAGCTAGGGCTCCTTTTGTCTTGGCGGCCCGTGTATGCCACCAGCTCTGCTTTCCAGTCTGCATCCATCTGACTGGCGAGTCATAGAAGTGCCTCTGTTAGAACTTTGGTCATTGCTTGTTTCTCCATTGGGAAGTGGAGAGACGCTGTCTCAGAGGCAGCAGCAGATGTCATTTTAACCTGGAACCAGCTGCCACTGATTGGGTCCCTAGTACCTGCCTGGCATCCCTGCCTCAGCTAAGCTTCTGGGAAGGGGGCAGAGGTCCATGAGAAGGCACAGGGATGGGACTGAACGGAGGCCCCTTCTGCCTTCTGAGGCCTCTCTGTCGGATGGAGGAGACTCAGGAGGACGGGGAAGGTGGAAAGTGTGGATGCTCCTGTTGGAGAGGCAGCAGGGAATGGCCCCCGTGACAGTTCTCAGCCTTTCTTATATAAAGCCACATGCATAGGAAGCATGGAAGTTGCTCTTTTATTTCAGTACTTGATAATAATGAATCTCTTCAGTGGAATACTTGTTTTTTGTCTTTTTTTAAATCAGACAGTAACGACTCTTTTACCCAGAGTGTTTCCTGCTCTGCTGAAACTGTCTGGGGTCACAGCGCTAAGTTCAGTACCGAATGTAATAATTAGCCGCTCCCTGGTGTCTGGTGGCAACTACTTTTCAGCCCCTTTTATCCCTCCTGCTTCCATTCTTATTTTTAATTGTTCTCCTTTTTTTGTGGGTTTAGTTTTACAGGGAGACCAGGTTTTTTAGACTTTGGGAAGAACAAAAGGTTAGAATAGAAATCCTAAATAACTCTGATTGACTAGTTCAATATCCCTCATCCTCATGTTTCTTTCTTTATTCATCTCCTCCTAGAATATTTTGCTCCAGGTTACACAATTCATCTCAAAGCCCAGAAAGTAAGCTCCCAACTTGGTTAGCTGGACTGACTGCAGTTCTGAGCAGGAGGGACAAAGCTGATTCAGGTCAGATTCTGTCTGGTGGGGCCAGCACAGGTAAAGGATGGTTCTGAATGGGGAACACTGGAGGGAAAACTCCCCTCATGGAGCATTTATTGAGTCCTCTCCTGTTGTCAACCATTCAGCTGTATTTCCGCTTTTCCCTGATCATAAGTAATGCTGTGATGAGCTACTGTAATAAATTTTTTTTGCCTGTGTTTGTGATTGTTTTTTAAATCTAGACTTTACAAGTGAAAGCACTGGGTCAATGTGTATAAACGATTAGGACTCTAATTACGTATTGTGAAATAGCTTCCCCTGACTCAATTTTCCCTCCCAACTGTGTATGAAAATTCCCTTTTCAGCACACGCCCGCCATTGTGTTTATACTTTTAAAAGTTTTTGCAAAAACTTTGGTAGCTTTAAATATTACTGTATTTTTGTTTTACTTGGATTACTAGTGAGGTTGAATCTATTTTTCTCTGTGGGGTTAGTCAAAGTATTTGCCTGCGATCTTTGGTATGTATTTGTTTGTGCATGTACTGGTATGCATGTATGTGCTTGCAGCATGCTTGCTTGTATGTGTGTATGTATTTCTATGTATATGTGTGCATGTGGTGTGTGTATGTGTGTCTCTTCATGGATTTTAATGGAAAGTTGAGTCAGGAGTGTGTTGCACTTCTCTTCATGTTGACTCAGAGAAGTTCGGTTGACTCTCCAATGAAGGACATTTGACTCAATTACAGATGGCTGCAGGACTGTCACTAGAGAGGAGTTTTTCATATACTGTGCTCATGATCAGATCTTAGAATGACTAAGGAATTCAATAGCTGAGAGCTTATTTAATGAACGTAATGAACGCACATTTGTTAGAAGAGCACATCCTCAGTCAGGAGGGGGAAATAAAGGTGGGCACATTTTCCTATTTCAGTGGGATGCTGCCTATGGCATCTGCAGTTTTCTGCATCTGATTGCTCTTAGAACAGGAAAATCAGCATCTGTCTTCCCCATGATTGATTGATTATTTATTTATTTTTAATTTCAGAGAGGAAGGGAGAAGGAGAAAGAGATAGAAACATCAATGATGAGAGAGAATCATTGATTGCTGCTTTCTGCAAACCCTCCATTGGGGATTGAGCCTGCAATCCGGGCATATGCCCTGATTGGGAATCAAACCATGATCTCCTGTTTCATAGGTCAATGCTCAACCACTGAGCCACAGGGCTGGGCTTCCCCATGACTTTTTGCTTACCGGTGAATTTAGCTAAAGCATTGCTGAATGGATCAGGAGGTACACTCCTCCTATAGAGGAAAATCAAATAGTGAATATAGTGTATATTACAGACTGAATGCTTCCTCCCCACCCCCAATTTATATGTTGAAGCCCTAATCCCAAGTGTGATGGTGTTAGGAATTAGGAATGGGGGCGTTTGGGAAGCGATTAGATTTAGATGATATCATGAGGGTGGAGCCCCCATGGTGGAATTAGTGCCCTTCCAAGAAGAGGAAGGGACACCAGGGGTTCCTCTTTCCACCACATGAGGGTACAGTGAGAAGGCAGCCATCTGTAAGCCAGCAAGAGAGCTCTCACCAGAAATTGAACCTGCTGGCAGTTTGACCTTGGATTTCCAGCCTCCAGATCTTTGAGAAATAAGTTTAAGCCATCCAGTTTATGATATTCTGTTACAGTAGTCCAAGCTAAGACAATGTTTTACTGTTACTGTTTTGTAAGCTCACATCCACTAATGTCCCTAAGAAGTTCTTAATGAGCACACTGCACCTATTCTTCCAGTCTTTCTTCCACCTCTTTGAAAGACAGTGATGTTTATTTAAACCTTGTGTATTAATGCCCAATGATGTTTACTTTTTGGAAATGTCTTCATTGAGCACGCTGTTCTCTTAACAGCCAGGGTAGGGATTCCCACCAGTTTCCCTGCAGAACAGAAAACCAAGTGACCACCACTCAGTGCAGGACACTTCTCTGTTGCTGCAGGACACTCTGGCTTGGACCTACAATGCCTTTTACATCTCTCTTTTCTTCCCCAACACTAACCTCTAAACTTTTACATGGCTTCTGGCCAACTCACTCATTTGGCACCACTTATTGCCTTCAATTTTGATTCTGGTTCCCAGTCTCCCACATTTTGCTCTTCGAAGTGCACTGGTTGCCATAGAAGTGGTGATGTCAGGGCCAGGGAGAGAGTTTATTGGCAGGGATAAGTGCTTTATAGAGTTGTTTTCTGTAATAATGTTGGGGGCTGGTGTTAGTCATACTACGAACGGTAGGAGGCCTAGTCTCAGACCTGCCACCACCCAAGGCTCCTGAGTTTTGCTGCTTCCCCAGGCGCTCTGATCTCCTGCCTTGGGAAGCTGGTTGGGCAGCACTTGCTCTCCTGGAACTTTCTTGTCCTACAGAGGAGTGGGCACAGCCTTAGGCAGAGCCTGGAGGCGGAGCAGGCCTGCATCTTCGTTAGTAGGAAAGCAGACACCCCCAGAAGGCATTTGCTGCCACCTCTCTCAGTCCTTTCTGGCATTCTCACTATTTCCTTCAACATCTTGTCATATTCACACATTGCTTTAAACCTGCTAAAATTCTGCCTCTTTTGGAGAAAGAATTTGGAGGTAGGGAATGAACCACTTAACTATACTGTCCTCTACTTTATTCTGGGATCAGAGGACTACCAGCTCAACTTCTATGCTCAGTGCCCATTAGGAGGAGGATGTGCCCAACCCTAGGTCATTTCAGACCTCAGAGGCAAGAAGGCAGGTGAAGGTGAAAGGATGATGTAGAGGTTATAGCCACTCACCCCAGCATTTCTTTCTCAGGAGATCCATGCTGATCCTTTTTCACCCCTCCCACCTTCCAGAGGGCACTTTCCACTCGGGATGTGCTCTGTGACAGGCAGAATCATAATGGCTCCTCCAAGCATGCCCACATCCCAGTCCCAGAACCTGTGCACATTTTACACATGGCAAGGGGGAATGAAGATTGCAGCTAGAATTAAGGCTGCTAGTCAGCTGACCTCAAGATCAGGAGATTATCTGGGTGGGCCCAACATTACTAAAGGGTTAGAAGTGAAAGAAGGAAGCAGGAGAATCAGGAGCATTGTGATGGAAGAAAAGACTCAACCAGCTGTTATTGGCTTTGAAGACAGCAGGGGGCCTAGAGCCAAGAAATGCAGGCACCCCCTTCAGCAGCTGGAAGAGTCAAGGAGATAGGCTTTCCCCTTGAGTCTGCCGAAGGAACTCAGCCTAGCCAGCATCTTGATTTCAGCTCAGCGAGTCCCATTTCAGACTTCTGACCTTCCGAACCATATGATAGTTGAGTTAAGCCACCAAGTTTGTAGCAGTTTGTTACACAGCTATAGGAAACTGCCAGATACCTCAAGTGCTAAGCCAATGATTTGGCCTTCCTCTAAAAGACTCCAGCCCCATACACATAGCCCCCATGGACTTTCTCTCCTTAGGTTCATGTATCAGGACAATAACCCTTGCCTCGGAAGTGAGAGGAAGGCCAATGGCAGGTTTGGGTTTGGGATGAGCATGGAAAGGGGACATCACAGTGACTCTTAAGGTCACCAAGTGTGTCAGCTGGGCCTTCCTGGAAGCAGATGCTGAGGTGGAGGGCAGGGTTTATTTAGAGGGAGGGAGATAATAATGGCTGTAAAACAGGAGAGGGCAGAGGGAGGACAACTAGGCAGGGGAGCCTATGGCAGTGATGAAGATCTGACAAAGCTTTGGCCAGACCAGTGGGAAATTCTGCAGCAAAGATTGCCATTCAGGAGTCCCATGTGGGGAGGTCTGACCATTGACTGAGGCTGCTCAGGGGGCAGGTGGCCATGTGTCTCCATGGCAGGTTCTTTCTTGAAGGGAGACCCTGGCAGTGCATCAACAGCTGTCACATGAAGGCAGTCACTACTTTTGGGTTTGTCTCTTGGTTTTAGGACTTTAGAAGTATTAAGGGGAAAACAGTGATTGAGTTTAGGGCCTCACTGCCATTTCCTTACCCTGACTTGAGTGTTTGAGAGAGCTGCTGAGCGAGTTTGCCATTTCTGTTTGGGCCAGGCTTCTGTGTGACATAGCCTGGCAGTGTCCGGCATTGCATAGTGAATGCGACCCAGCTCATGCACCACACAGACCTATGCCCTCAACCTCAGCCTCTGTCACCCCTGAACACTGGGGTGCAAGAAGCCCCTGGGCCCTCTCTGGGCTGATGGGTGCAGGGGGATGGGAGCTGATGGGTGCCTTCTTCTACTTCCCTCTCTGGGACCTACAGGCTTGGGACAGAGCACCTTTAGGAAGGTATCAAGTGAGGGGATGTGGCCACACAGTCTTTCCAAGTCTCTGTACCCCTTGGCAGCTGAATTCTCATTTCTCTTCACTTTTGCTTCCCTGGGGATTCTGTCTTCCAATAAAATGTTTATATATACATATATAAATATACAGCTTTACTGAAGTATACTTTATATGCCATAAAATTTATAGCACTGCACAACTATCACCCAAATCCAATATTTGAACATGTCCATCACCCTCAGGACTTTTCAACCCTTCCCTGTCCCACTCTCAGGCCTGGGAAATCACTCATCTGCTTTCTGCTTTTCTACATTTGCCTTGTGTGGCCCATAAACTTTTACCTCAGACTTTCTTGGGTAGAGACCCCAGTTTAAGACACAAAGCAAATGACGAAATTTCTTCATCTCCACGGATTGCCACTTGGCGTCTTCTGACTCTGAGGCAAGAGGGCATTCTGGACAGCTTGCTAGGAGTGGAGGCCGAGCCGTGTAAACAGGTTTTTAATCAGGCCATGAGGTGTATGAACGATAACCTTCACAAGGCATCATAGAACCTAGCTCAGAGCTTTCTACTGAAATACCCCTTTTCCTGGGAGTCATATTCATTCTGCCCAGAAATGCATCATGGGATCATGTGTTTTGTGGAAAGGAGGGCCCTGAAGGTGGGGCTTGCTCAGGCAGTCTTGCCAAATCTTGTTAATATTTTTGGTTCCCCAATCAAAGTTAACCTCAAAGACTTTCTCCATGCTAAAAGTGATCCACAGTTTTGTGTTAAGGTTTTTTGCACTGTAACTCTGCACAGATTAATGAGCTGTGCTACCCTTTTTAGACATGTGTTCATATTAAGTTAGGTCTTCAACACCTTCACCCTGACACGTGACTGGAGATGAGGAAGATATGTTGGAATAGCTGTGGCGGGGGATGATGGCAGTCCAAAAACTCAATCCAGCCCCTTAGGACATCCCATGTCACTTTCAGATTGGGCAGGTTCAGTCCATTTATGGTAATTGAGAGGGAACAGATGGTTTTGATGTCTGGGAAGCATAAAAAAGGTTGTTTGGCCGAAACCGGTTTGGCTCAGTGGATAGAGCATCGGCCTGTGGACTGAAAGGTCCTGGGTTCGATTCCGGTCAAGGGCATGTATCCTGGTTGCGGGCACATCCCCAGTAGGGGGTGTGCAGGAGGCGGCTGATCGATGTTTCTAACTCTCTATACCTCTCCCTTCCTCTCTGTAAAAAATCAATAAAATATATTTTTTAAAAAAAGGTTGTTTGTTAAGCCTTTATTACAAGTCAGTCTTGAATTGTATATAGAACTATTTATTGTGCCTTTAATGTAGGCCAGGATATGTGCCAAGTGTTGGCTCTCATTATCTTCTTCAACCCTTTTTTTCTTTTTCTTCTTCAACCCTTTTAACAACATGATCATATTGCCATTTCAGAGATGTGGAAACTGGCACAGCTTGGGTGGCGGAATATTAATGCAAACCCAGGCATGAACCCATGGCAGGGCATTGCATCTCAGTGGGCAACTTGGATAAGTAAGACAGTGCTCAGGGGCTCATGTTTCATAAGCATGGGACAGAAAGATGAACAGGCACATCCAATGAAGTTTGATGATAATGTTTAGCTTTCATTGAACATTTATGATATGCCCTGCAGGCACTGTTTTTTTTTTGTTGTTGTTTGTTTTTGTTTTTGTGCTGTAGGCAAATAGGGAAGGGAATTTAAGGAAAGGGCATTTGAGGCAAAGGCAGAGCTTTGGCAGAAGCAAGGCAGTGTGGAGAAGAGCATAATGGATTTGGGGAACTATGCAAGACTCCCCTTGTCTGGAGCATGGAGAGGGCAGGAAAAGAGGTGCAAAGACTGAGGTCTGGAGGAGTTTGGAGAGGAGCTGGTCAGGGACAGGCTTGAAGGTTAGGTTACAGGAAGCCTCCGTTAATTTTGTTGGCCATGGAGAGGCTTTGTGAAGAATTAGTGAGAGCTATAACAATCACATTTTTATTTTAGAATTATTACCCTGCCAGCACAAAACATCTTAACACAAAATAACTTATTCTTCACTTTAATCCAAACTTCCGAGGATAGAATACACACAAGAGAAGTCTTATTGGGGTGCAGGTAGGGGAGACTAGAAAGTTGGAACTACCAGGGCACCCAGAAAGCCTCCTCTGAGAAGCCCTGTCAGCAGGGGGTCAAAAGGTGAAGAGGAAAGAGAGTGTGAACCAACTTCTTGTCCCTATAATAATCCTTCTCAGGATTGGTGTGCTAAGAGGGCTGGAAGAGGTCCCCCCTACAATGTAGGTGGGAGGGAGGGCGAGTGAATTCTGAAATGAGAGCCTCAGGTAGACATGACTGGAATACCTTCTTTGGACTTTGTTTAAATTTTTATTGTTTAAAATTTTATATTAAAGTATCCCATATGCACAGAAAAGTACATAAGCATAATGTACAACTTAGAGGATTTTCACCAAGTGGGGAGACCAGCACCTTGTTCAAGAAACAGAACACAAATCTTGAAAACATGATGCTAAATGAGAGATTCCAGACACAGAGGGCCACATATCATATCATCCCATTTAAATGAAATGTCAGAGTAGACAGATCTATAAAGACAGAAGGCAGACTAATCAAACCCATATATGAGACATGTAAACAAATCTGCAACATGAAAGGAGATAAATACATCCTGCAAGAAGCAAAGAAAGGACATAATTTTAAAAAAGATTTTTCTTCAAAAACAAATTTGATTCAGCATCTGTTTTCCTTGTAAGGACACTTGAGGAACCATAGCTTTTAAAATAAGAGACAAAAATATAAGAAAGATAAGATTATATGATAAGGCAATAGACTAAGATGGAAATAAATTTGGTAAAATTTAGAAGAGAAATAAGGAAACATCATGTAGAGGCAAAGCTGTTTGGAGTGTTGGAAGCAATAAGAAACAGACTTAATCTCAGAGTGAATATTTTTTGTGATAGAAAAGATGGGTGGGAGTAAAGCCCTAGAAGATAGAGGATAGGACAAGAAATTAAAAGTTATTCATGAGTTTATAAATGCAGAGGGCAGACAGTGAGGATCCAACATACAGATAATTTATACTTTTGAGGAACAGTCCAAAAACAAATATAATAACAGCTGCTATGTTTTAAATATAACAACAATAAAATTCCACTGTACATTTTTTTGGGAATGTGACAGAATTATTCTAAGGTTCATCTGAAAAATATTGCTGAGAAAAGCCAACTAAATCATAAAAAACACACACACAAACAAAATGGTGAGTGGGCACTTGCTCTTCCAGATACTAGAATTCACGTTAAAACTATGATGAAAAGTGGTGCTAGTGTCTGAATAGGGAGAGCAATAAACGGAATACAGAAATTGGTGATATATTTGAGTTTATGTGGTTAGTATACAGCAATGATCTGAAATCAGTGAGAAAAGGATTCAGGAAATATGGGTAGGGAAATTTTTAATATTTGGGAAGACAATTGTTACTTTCCTATGCTGATGCATAAAATGAATTGGATTTGGATTAAAGGGTTAAATATGAAATATCAAATCACAGAGAACTGGCAAGGATGGCAATGTAGGTAAAATACATCTAAATTTGGGTTTGGGAATGCCTTTCCAACTATAACCCCAAGTTATAAATGATAAAGAAAAAGCTTGGTAGATTTGATGTTATAAAATTTAAAGCATTAAAAATCAAATACTTATAAACAAATGTTTGTAATAATGCTAATGACAAACTGAGGTAAAATATTTCCAAAATATAATATAAATTTTTGTCCCCAATACAGTTTTTATTTTTTGTTTTGTTTTGGCAACAAGTGGAAAAATACTCCTAACAAAAAATGGGTGAAGAACATGAATAGGTTTTACATAAAGGAAAAAATAATCAAAATAATCAAGAGGCAGTCAGAAAATATGGTCCACTTTATTGGTAATAGAAATGTAAAATAAGGCGGCAATACTATAGTATGTCAGCTTCATCCACTCTCTTAGCAGAGTTGTGGGAGGAAAGAGTAGATATACAGTGTTATCAAGGCTGTGACAGTAGGCATCTTCATTCTTTGTTGTGGGATTATGAAATTGTACAACTTTTTGGTGTCAGATCAGACAATATGTACACAAGTTTAAAAATGTGAATTGTTGTCCCTGTTATTGTGGCTCAATAGAGCATAGGCCCAAGCATGGAGGGGGCACGGATTCAATTCCCAGTCAAGGGCTCGTACCTGGATTGGAGTTTGCTGCCTGCCTCCTGTCAGGGTGCCTTTGGATAGCAACCAATCCATCTGGCTTTCCCACACAGATCTTTTTCTTTCTGTGTGTCTGTCTCTCTCTTCCCCACTTCCTCTCTCCACTCTCTGAAAAATCAGTGGGGATAAAATATCCTCAGGTGAGATTAACAACAACAAAAATTAAAAATATGAATTGTCTCTGGACCCAGCAATTCCATTTCTAAGAATCTTAAAAATAATTGTATAAGTCAAGAAAAAGGTTTATATAAAAGACGCTCATTCCACACTGTAGCAATGAACTGGATAGAGAACAATCTAACATAGACTTTTGACCATGTTGCTGGGGTGTGCTAAAGCCTTTACATGTATCAATTAGTTTAATTAAGTACTGTTATAATCCTTGTTTTGCTTATGAGGAAACAGGCACAGATTGTTTAGTTAATTTGCCTAACATTGCATGGCTAGTAAATGGGGGAACAGGGATTTGCTCTTGGGAAATTTTGCTTCCAAACCTCAATTTTAGTTACCTCATTGCATAATACAATGTATAATGTATAGTATAATTTCTATAATGTCCAAAATAAATGTTCAGTCATCAGGAATCGATTGAGTCAATTCTTAGTCAATTAGTCATGGGATGGAATGCTATACCACCATCTAAACTAATCTTTTTGTCTGGGAATTTTTAAAATCATGTGATACTGTGTAAACAAAGAAAACTACATAGCATGTATAGTTTAAATACATTAATATGAAAAGTATTACTCTTCTAAGAGGATATGCCTGGGAGAGGCTACAAGAACAAATGAAATTTAGCAATGCTGCTTTTTATTTGGGCATTGAGATTATGGGTGCTTTCCCCCCATGGTATTTTTCTGAATTTTGGGCATTGCATGTGTATTGCTTCTGTATTTAGAAATGTTATTAAGTAATAAAGAAACAGAAAATCAGACCTCAAGGATGATAAAAACACCCTTTAAATTGTACATGTTGCCCTGTTTTAGGGAAAAAGAAATAAAGCTCTTTGTATTAATTCTTTATTTTTATTTTATTTTTAAATTCAATTCTTACATTGTGCAATGGGGTAAATCAGTGTTTGCTCATTAGAATGGCACACAGAAACACCTACTATTGTTTGAAATGGTCTTAAAACTTAGTGTGAACAATAAGGTTCAGGATATGATGTAGGGTGCAGGCTATGATCCTGGTTCCAGGAGTTAAATAATAAAAAACCTAAGGGGGAGGGAAATAGCTCAAGAGAGTATCACCAAATGCTTGGCTCAGGGCCCCCAGAAATATCTCAACTATCCTTAAACAACTTGGATGCTGGAGTTTAGAAAAACCCACCATTCCACTTATAACATGGCCTACTATTTTGGGCATGCATTTTAAATTTTAATTTTTTTTTAAATTTTTACTTTTTATCTTATTGTTGAATATTATAGGTGTCCCTCCCATTTCCCCCCTCCACCTGGTTCCCACTCCATCCCAGGTCTTTTTATTTTTGGTATTTATTTTTATATTAAATTTATTGGGTGACATTGGTCATCTTGATCATATAGGTTTCAGGTGTGGGTTTCTAAGTTACAATATCTGTATATTGCACCATGTGCCCACCACCCAAAATCAAATCTTCTCCTGTCACCTTATTTTAGAACCCGTTCCTGCCTCCCATCCCCTTCCCTCTGGCAACTGTTTGTGTTCATGAGTTTCAGTTTTATATCCCATATATGAGTGAGGTCATATGGTTCTTAGCTTTTTTCTGACTGACTTATTTTACTTCGCATAATATTCTCAAGATCCATCCATGTTGTTACAAATGGCAATGTTTCATCCTTTCTTATGACTGAGTAGTAGTCCATTGTTCATATATACCATGTCTTCTTTATAAGTCCTCTATCACAGGATGCCCAGGCCTTTTAAAAGAGATGGTTATAGGCGGTATATATTCTTAAAGCAGGAATATCAAAGATGTTGCCTTTCAGACTACACAAGTATGTTTTCAAAATCCTGGGTTAGTCCTTGGGCCTACAATCCTTCCCCTCAACTATTAGATGATGTCTTGGTATTTTCTAAAACTTTTTATTGCAGAGAAGCTAGGGGTCAGTCAGTCTGATTTTTGTTCCTTTGTAAGTGTTTTTATTTTTTTCTCTCAGCTCTTTGAATGGTTTTAACTTTTTGATGTTTTAATAAATATTTTGGCAGGATATGTCCATGTGCGGATTTTTTTCATAGAATAATGATTTTTCCAAAGGTCAAGAAAAAATTACTTCTATTTTGTTTTTTCATTAGTTGATTGTTTTTGTCTATTCTATTCTTCAGAAAAAAATCATATATCTTTTTAAAAAATATATATTTTACTGATTTTTTACAGAGAGGTAGGGAGAGGGGTAGAGAGTTAGAAATATCAATGGGAGAGAAACATCGATCAGCTGCCTCTTGCACGTCCCCTCCTGGGGATGTGCCCACAACCAAGGTACGTGCCCTTGACCGGAATCAAACCTGGGACCCTTCAGTCTGCAGGCCGATGCTCTATCTACTGAGCCAAACCAGTTAGGGCCAAAATCAGTTATCTTTATATTGGAATTTTAAAATTGGTTTTAACGTATCTATCATTCTCATTACATTAACTTCTTTATCCTTTTCTTCTACTTTCTTGGAGAACTTCTCAAGTGTATTTTTAACATCAGTGATTTGATTTTGTGCTGTAGTCATCTTCCCTCAGCTCCATGTGGATATTTTAATGCATTTTAAATTCTTACAATTTTTGTGTTACCCATATCCCTTTTCATCTCCTCCTTTCTTTTCTGTCAGGCTGTTCTCTCCATATATATTTTTGCTCCTGTTTTGTGAAATTCACGTGTCTTTGAATTCTTTGCTCTTCTTGGACTCTAGGATATGGTTTTGCAGTAGTTTTACATACTGTTTTTACTCTTTATTTCAGTGAAAGCTCTGTTCAGATGTATTCCTTGACAGCAGACAGGGTATGTGGACTGTTTCAGGCTGTATTTCTGTTTACTTGGGTGATGGGTGGTCAGCTCTCCTTCTAATGCTGCAGTTAAGTGTGATGTACATGCTCCAAATTTAGGTCTCAGACTCTACTTGGCTTTTGCTTGATACAGCTACTGCTTTGACATAGTGACATCTTGTCATTTCCCCACTGTCTGTTCTCTCCTATTTTAAACCAACAGAGCACTTGGAAAACAGCCATCATCACCATATCCTGAGATCCAGGCTGGCATTTGCTCCGTTCCCATGTGTCTTCCTTTACTCATAGTGACCGCACCTGCAGGGAGGTAGTATGGTGTGTTAATACAAAGCCCCTCTTTCTGATGTCACATCTCAACTCAGTCCCAGTTCTGACCCTCCTAGCTCTGTTACCTTGGTGTAGTTACATAGCTTCTCTGGCCCTTGGTTTGTTCATTTTATATAATGGGATTCAAAGAATTTTCTGATGATTAATGAGATACTCTTTGTAAAGTGCTTGAAACCTGAGTGTTTATTATGGCCACACACTCTTCTGAGTACTTTATGTATTTTAAAATAGGAGATAGGCATTATTAGTATTTCCAGTTCACAGATAGGAATGAAGCCCTGAGAGGGTAAGGTACTTGCCTGTGGTTGCACAGCTGGTAGGTAGTGAAGCCAGGATTCACTCCAGGCAATCTGACTCCAGAGCCTGGGCTTTTCACCAGTATGTCCCTAAAATTACTGCCGTAAAAATGTGTCATGCCACTTCCTCCCACTCCCCAGATTTCAGATTCATTAGGCTCTCTTTGGGTTGATTTATGTGAACATTTGAATGCATGAAGAAAGACAATGAGATATAAAGGAGATGGGGTAAAGGGGAAATTGGGGTGCCCTTTATGCCTCAACTTTAATTTCTTCCAGCCCGGTTTTCTCTTGTGTGAAGACAGAGAGGCAGTAAGCCGGCTCATGGAAGCATCCTGCTGCCTTCCCCAGCTGGCTTTGTTTCATGAACTGAGTCAGATATGGGTAGTTTTGTCAAGCTAGCTTTGTAATTGGGCTGGGTTGGGGAGATTGTACCTAGACTTTGGGCTGTAGTTTTGCCATTGGCTTAGATCTATCTATCTATCTATCTATCTATCTATCTATCTATCTATTCATTCATTTATTGTTAATCCTCACCCAAGGATATTTTTCCATTGCCTTTTCAGAGAGCGTGAAAGGAGGGAGGGAGGGAGGGAGAAGAGGGAAACATCAATATAGGAGAGACACAACAATTAGTTGCCTCCTGCACATGACCAGACTGGGGTGGGATGGAATCTGCAACCCAGGTAGGTGTCCTTGATCGAGAATCAAAATCGAGAATCTTCAGCTGCCGACACTCTATCAACTAAGCCAAACCGGCCAGGTCAATTGGCTTAGTTTTTGAGGGTGAGCTGAGCTGCTCTCGTTTTGGAGTTTGGCCTTTCATGGGAAGCTGGGAGCGTGGGCATTAAGCCTCTTCTCCTTACTCTTCAGATGTTTCAGGAAAGATCCTTTCACAGGGTGCCTTTGAGAGTACAGAGGTCATCGTAGGGATTGGTGTGGGCTTGATGACTTAGACACCCTTCTCTGGTCTTAGCTCTCTTAGACTATCCCTGGCATGAAAAATCTGCCTAGCTTGAATAAAATCAAGCACAAGATCCTAAATACCTCCCTGCCTTTCACTGTTGACTAATACAGTATTTGGAATGACAAACTGGGCACCTGAGGGCCCTCCTGCTTCTCTCCAGCACGATTTTGATGATGATATTTTTGTGTGTGTGCTTCCTTATTCTTTTTTAGGTTGGTGCCATGCTATAAATGTAGCAGTTGGTGGAAGGCAGAATTGGTGGGAGTGGGTTATTTTAAGGGGAGGGATGTGTAGCAGGCAGGGAAGAATGGGGAAGAGGGTAGGAGGGGTGGGAGGAGAATGATATACTTAGAAATCCTATTCTGTAGACTTTGATGTCAGGGCAAAGTGATCCTTGATTGAAAATTGCACATTATTTTAGGAAAAAGCCTGGTGTGGTTTGATAACCATAATGTTTTTATCTAAACTCAGGTAATTAATAAAGCAAGGTACCTGAAACTCTTTGCCAAAATCCAAATGTAGAATTGATTATGTAAAAAGCAGAGGAAGCCAAGTCTTTTACAAGAAGTTTTATTTATATCTTTTTATGACCATTCATTGTGTTAAAGTAAGAAGCCTTCCAAGTACTGAAATATCTGATTACAAATGTCTGGGTTCTTCCTGGTCTTTTGAATTACGGAGATATAGTCCTCTTTTAACTTCTAAGTGTGTTGCTTGCATTAAGAATGCATTATTGCGAAGGTCATGGCTATTTTAAAGATAATTTTAAAAGAAATTGGAATTTTCTTTTTTTTTTAAAGTATATTTACTATGTCAGGGGAGCATTAAGCACCTCCACTGTGAGGAGTTAATGAACCTTCCTTTCCATAGTCCCCAGGGTTTTGATAAAACTTGGTAATACAATAGATCACAAAGAAAATGTATTAAATCCCGCAGTGCAGAAACTGTGCAGACCACACTGTCGGGTCATAATAGAGTACAAGACTGAAGAAACAAAACTACCAACATATGAAAATCAAATATAGAAAAAACAAATTATTTAGACAAAAAATAATCATTCAGTCCTAATGACTTGTGGCCAGAGTTCACTCAAAAATGACACAGAAGTACTATCATAGATTTAAATACTTGCATTATTAAAGAAAATAAACAACGCATTCAACTAAAAAATTTTTAAAGGTTATCTTTTCTTGCACAAAATGAAAAGGGTAAAGTCCAACATACCCCCAAGTCTATAAATAAGGCAAAGTAGTCAACAGTGTGGATTTTGGAGCCATTCTGCTTGGGTTCAAATTCTGGCTTTCACCCCTACGAACTGTGTGCAATGGACAGATGACCGGAACTCATCTTTAAATAGGAATGAAAGAACCCCACTCATGGGAACTAAAGGGGAATGTACAGGTAGTATAGAGGTAGTAAATAACATATAGTAAGAGTTTAATATGGCAGGATGAGCTGAATAAGAGTCTTCCTTACTTTCCCTCCCTTCACTGATTGCCTGAATGGAAATCTACCATTAGTTAGGTCTGTCTAATCCTTTCCTTTTTTTTTTTTAAAATATATATTTTATTGATTTTTTACATAGAGGAAGGGAGAGGGATAGAGAATTAGAAGCATGAGAGAGAGACATCGATCAGCCGCCTCTTGCATGCCCCCTACTGGGAATGTGCCCGCAACCAGGATATATGCCCTTGACTGGAATGGAACCTGGGACCTTTCAGTCCGATGGCCGAAGCTCTATCCACTGAGCCAAACCGGTTTCGGCATCTAATCCTTTCCTTTTAATTATCAGTGAATCATAATTGATTCTAAGTATGACATTTTTGATAACAGGTTTATTAGTTATAATTATATCATACAA
Organism: Lasiurus cinereus; assembly: GCA_011751065.1. Taxonomy (NCBI): domain Eukaryota; kingdom Metazoa; phylum Chordata; class Mammalia; order Chiroptera; family Vespertilionidae; genus Lasiurus; species Lasiurus cinereus. Next base: position 19,149,325 of record JAAGEH010002525.1, read on the forward strand.
CTCACCTATTGAGGGTATACAATTCAGTGGCTTTAGTATGTTCATATAGTTGTGCGTTCATCAGCATGATCACTTTCAGAACATATATATTAACTTATCAAGAATCCAGTAGCCAAGAATGGTTTGGCTCAGTGGATAGAGCATCGGCCTGCAGACTGAAAGGTCCCAGGTTCGATTCCGGTCAAGGGCATGTACCTGGGTTGAGGGCACATTCTCAGTATGGGGTGTGCAGGAGGCAGCTGATCAATGTTTCTCTCTCATCGATGTTTCTAACTCTCTATCCCTCTCCCTACCTCTCTGTAAAAAATCAATAAAATATATTTTACAAAAAAAAAAAAAGAATCTAGTACCCCTTAGCCTTTATTTCTGCATCCCCCTCCTCATTGTCACTGCCCCTAGCCCTAAACAACTATTCTACTTTCAGTCTCTATGGATTTGTCTCTTATGGACATTTCATAGGAATGAAATCATACTATATGTTGTCCTTTGTGATTGCCATCTTTTACTGGGCCTACTATTTTTGAGATCCATCCATGTTGTAGTATGTATTGGTACTTTATTCCTATTTATAGTTGAATAATATTCCATTGTATGAATATAGCATATGATGGGCTAAATATAACTTATAATGATTTTATTTTATTATTCAGATAAAATTTCTTCACTGATGGATATATTCACTGATGGATATATTCATTCTCCAAGCATTTATTTAGCGGCTATAAAACATTAGGTGCTATATTAGCCACTGAGAATGAAAGGAATGATGAATATGATATTATTCTTGATTTCAGAATATTTATTTTCCAACAGCAGAAAAATTATGGATCTAAGCATGTTTCTATGTTTAAATAATGAAAGCCCATACCTAATTTACTGATATGGAGAGGGCAGTGGTCATTCTATCTGGGAGGGCCATAAAGCAGTGGTTCTCAATCTTTCTAATGCCATGACCCTTTAATACAGTTCCTCATGTTGTGGTGACCCCCCACCATAACATTATTTTCATTGCTACTTCATGACTATAATTTTGTTACTGCTCTACAGCAGTGGTTCTCAACCCTTGGGTCACGACCCACAGGTTGAGAACCGCTAGCAGGGTCACCTAAGACCATTGGAAAATGCAGATATTTACATTATGATTCATAACAGTAGCAAAATTATAGTTATAAAGTAGCAATGAAAATAATTTTATGATTGGGGGTCAGCACAACATGAGGAACTGGATTAAATGGTTGCGGCATTAGAAAGGTTGAGAACCACTGCCATAAAGGAAGGCACAGCAGAGCAAAGACCCAGATGAGAATGTGTGCACAGTTGGGACAGGCAATCTAGGCGAGGTGGCAGGACAAGCTGATGCACTGAGGGTACCTAACAATGTGCTATGTTGGTGAATAGGAACTAGAAAGTGATTTGACTTGCCTAAAGTTGTGGGTTGGAATGGGATGCATGGCAAGAAATATAGCTGGCAACATGGATAGAGGCCAGATCATGAAGTGCCTTGTGTGTTAGACTGTGGAGTTGACTTTAACCTAAACCTTGTGGGACCCCAGAAGAGAGAGGAAGAATAGTGGAGGATGGAAGAGGGGGTAGGGACAGAAAGTACAAGACAGTTGGGAGAACGCCTTTTTTCCAAACCTGCTCCACTTGGGAGAGTTTTGATCTTGGTTAATGGCCTTGCCCTCTTCATTCAGTTAGTCATCAAGTCCTGTTGGTTCTACTTGTTTCAGTCATTAGACCCTGCTCACTATGCCCACTGTTACTGTTTTGCCTTTATTATATCTTAGCAGGTCTTAATACACCCAGTTTGCCTCTGCTCCAGACTGTCTTCCACATTGTGGTCAGAGTTCATTACCATGATCTGATTGTATTACTTTCCTGCTTAAAAATCTCCCATGGCCTCTGATTGCCTGCAGTATAAAATCCAGACTCTCCTCCCTCACAGATTTCCACATCTTAATCCCTGGTACCTGTGAATACGTTACCTTACAATCCAATTTCAAGGCTCCTTATAAGAGGTGGTGGGAAGGTCAAGGTGAGAGAAGGAGATATGATAACTGACATGGCAGGTCAGAGGTCAGAGAGGAAAGAAGATACTACACCACTGGCTTTAAAGATGGAAGAAAGGACCACAAGCCAAGGATTGCAGGTGATCTCTAAGCTGGGAGAGGCAGGGAAACATTCTTCCCTAGAACCTGTGGAGGGTGTACAGCTCTGTCGACACCTAGATTTCAGCCCAGACTTCTGTCAGAACTCTATTAAGTTTGTGGTAATGTGTTACAGCAGCAGCAGAAAACAAATATAGGCTGAAACATACTTTACCAGCCTCATCTGCCATCTTCTGTCTGAATCCTCTAGACTTTACCCTTCCTTTCTTTCCACACCATTCTTGTCTTCTCTTGCTGATCTGTAGCCTCCTCTTAAAATGCTATGTAGTTCTCTATTAAATTTTAGGACCCAAAGCCTCTGAGGACAGCACCAATTTCTCCAGGCTGTTAATCATGCTATTGTTGTCTGCACAACCTATTTGCGCGCCTTTACTACATCCTTTATTATGAGGACTCATAATTATTTGTTTATGTGTCTGTCTCTCACAGTAGATCACGAGTTTTCCCAAAAGCAAGAACCTAGCCATTTTTCATGTCTGTTTCCTGCTCTACAATAGTCACTTCAAAGTCTCTGTTCAATGAATGAATGCAAATAACAGAACAAAATGAGAAAAGAGAATATGTACATGACAATAGCTCTGAAGCATATAATAGAATGAGAATCAGGTTTTAATCTTTAAATAAAGGAACAGTTTTTTTTAAAACAGAAAATATTACATTTATAAAAAGTAGGATACTTGACTAGGTCATGTTAAGGGCTGAGAGTTTATAAAATTTATTAAAATGCTGTCCTTTCCCAAGAAATATCTACTGGAATAACAAAGCATTCTTTCAAATGTTCACAGTATGAAAATGATTCTTATATTTTAAATAAGAATCATGGACAAGTTTACGAAATTTATCCCATTAAGCATACATGATCCTGAGTCCAACCCTCAAAAAAAGTACTTCATAAACAAAGTCTTGCTCTTTTTTTTTCATTCTCACATGAGGATATGGAAAGAGGAAGGAGGAAGAGAGAGAAACATGGATGTGTGAGAGAAACAATAATCAGTTGCCTCCGAATCCACCTCTACCTCAACTAGAAATCGAACCCAAAAGCCTCAGCTTGTGTCCTGACCAACAATTGAACCTGCAGCCTTGTGTTGTACAGGATGACACTCCAACCAACTGAACCAGCCAACTAGGGCAAGTCTTGCTCTTTAATTAACCAACATTTTAAAAACTGATGTTCTGCAGAACACTCTTCTGGGAAATGTAAATAGATGTGCTGGGGAAAAGTTCCAGAGTCAAATAAGTTTGGGAAATGTGGTTCCCTCTCCCCCTTTTTGAGGTCTCCAGCACATGCCAGCCTATTAGGGCCTCTGAGTGTTCATGTGGTAGAGACCTGCTAACATTGTTTTACCCACCATTTCTCAAGCTGGAGAATAAACCCTTCAAAAAATCATTGCACATTTAAGAATATCTTCCTGATTGGTTTAGAAAAAGCTGATAGAGGTACTAAGTGCAAAAGAATTTACGAGTGGACAGAATTTGGCTGCATCCATTTAGAGTATCACATCTGAAGTTGGGGAGTTTTTTGGGGAATGTAAGAATAATTCAGTGTGAGGTAATTCATTAACATAATACATTTATTAGAAGGTTAAGAAAGAGAAGAAAAATAACCTCAATACATATGGAAATAATTTAATAAAGTCCAAATAAAGCTTTGTAATTTTAATATAATAAAATTTTGTTTGAAACCAGGGACCAAATGTTTAGTGGATAGAAAAACAAAATCTTTTTTCATAAAGCTAGGAGTAAAGCAAAATTGTTATCCTATTAATGCTGTGAATATCACGTGGACTCGGACACACTGGAAACAATATACTATGTGGCTCCTGGACATCCACTCTAAGGATGGTAATCTATGACGATTCTCACCCATGACTATGTCCAAACCATTTCTGAAGCTAATTTGTTTTTAATATGAACATTTCTGGAGGTTGGAAATTTCTTACTTTTGGCCATGATTAGATACAACAGTATCTGAGGACCGCTGATTTCTTCTTCCTGATTCTTTCTCAGTCTCTTTCATTTTTTTCCTCTCATGGCAGGACCCACAGTCCTGAAGGCAGAGGCAGTCTTGCTCCCTGGGAACTAGGATAGGGCTCATTGCCTGAGTGTGGTGGTGGTGTGCAGGGGTGAGGATGAAGGGTTTGCAGAATGATGCTTCCTACGGTAGCCCTCCCTATATCAAGCCTTCAGTTGGTTCTAGTTTGGAAAGCAGAATTACCCTGCTATCCAACCTCCCCTGCCTGGGGAGAGCCCCAGGTCAACCTCACCCTTCGGCAAGTGCCGTGGCTTTGGCCCTTGTGGTGCCTGGTCCTGAGGCACTACTGTTTGGTGTCACAAAGGCAGCTCCTAGGAAGCGGAATGGACACACACACACACACACACACACACACACACACACGCATGTGCCTTTGGGCTTTATTAGCAACATTATGGTCTATCCTAATAAAATATTACAGGATAAATTTTTGAAAATGTGAAATCATTACTCTCCTAGAGACATAAAATGAACATGTGTCAAAGATTTTATTGAAGTCATCAATTGAGGGAGCCAGTAAGATGAAACAACTTGTTCAATGGAGAAGTCTAAGAACCACACATATACAGGCAAATAAGGGATGCTGAGGTGAATCTACAAACAGATATATAATGGACACAGCACTGGGTCATGGTCACATTCCATTGGATGTTATGATTCTGCATGTCTGTGGATAAGAATCAATTGCATTATTATTAGTTTTCTATAGCTTACAGACTGTATAATAGCTCAAAGTTGATGAAAGGCTGAGAGAACCCACAAAAGTGTGTTAGACCAGATACCTGGGAATCCTTTCCATCCATTTCAAAATCTCACAACCCCCCCTTGCCCCAAAGCATCTATAATAATAAAAGTGTAATATGCTAGTTAGACTGGACAGCCGAACGACCTTCTGGACGTCATTCCAGACAAAGCTATTGCAGAGGCCGAGGCAGAGGCAGTTAGGGGTGATCAGGCAGGCAGGCAGGCGAGTGGTTAGAGGTGATGAGGTAGGCAGCCAGAGTGGTTAGGGGTGGTCAGGCAGGCAGGCAGGCAGATGAGCAGTTTGGAGCCAGTGGTCTCAGATTGTGAGAGATATGTCTGACTGCCGGTTTAGGCCCAATCCTGAGATTGTTGTTGGGTGAGCTAGGGCAATCTCAGGATTGGGCCTAAACTGGCAGTTGGACATTCCCCGAGGGATCCCAGATTTCGAGAGGGTGCAGGCTGGGCTGAGGGACATCCCCTGCCTCCCATGTATGAATTGCATGCACCAGGCTTCTAGTAATAATAACAACAACAATAATAACACCCACTTTGCTACTCCTAATTGGCTAAAGCAGTGGTCAGCAAACTGCGGCTCACGAGACACATGCGGCTCTTTGGCTGCTTGAGTGTGGCTCTTCTACAAAATACCACAGCCTGGGCGAGTCTGTTTTGAAGAAGTGGCATTAGAAGTTTAAGTTTAAAAAATTTGGCTCTCAAAAGAAATTTCAATCATTGTACTATTGATAGTTGGCTCTGTTGACTAATGAGTTTGTCGACCACTCAATGGGCTAAAGCATGCACATTCCTTTGCCAAATTCTATCAGGCTCAAATTGCTTCCACTTTCTTCTTCTTCTGAACACACCATCTGCCCCGTGTCACTTTAGCCGCTGGTTCGCCAATTTGTGTGCTTCAATTCTGCTTTCTGTCTTCTTGCAAATTCAGGGAGTGTATGTAACTTTGCTCCTCATCCTTCCTGCTTTTTTACCTGTGTCTTTGTTTTCTATTGCTGCTGTTAAATAATAACAAATTTGGTTATTTAAAACCACACCAATTTGTTACGTTCCAGTTCTGAAAGTCAGAAGACTATGCTAGGCCAGCTGACTATGCTCCTTCTGTGGGTTCCTTGTCTTTTTCCTTATTTAGAGGAGTCTGCATCCCTCTGTTCATAGCCCTGCATCTCTGCTTCCCATCCTTCATCTCCTCCGACCCTCCTGCCTTCCTCTCTGAAAGGAGTTCTGATGACATTAGACCCATCCAGATAATCCAGGAGGATCCCCCATCTCAAGACCCTTGATCACACCTATAAAGTCCATTTTGCTGCAGCAGATGACATATTCATAGGATGTGGACATCTTTGGAGAGCAAGTATGTCAAATTTGGAGTCTGCCAGCCACAAGTTTGACATGTGGGTGGGCCTTAAGAAGGTGAATTCTGTGTCCTCTTCTGCTCATTTTGGAGCATTTCCTGGAAAGCTTCCCGAACAATCCTGAAAAATCTCCAACTTTTCTCTCCCTACCCTTTTATCATAGGCTCATTCCTCTTTTTTTCCTCTTTTTTTTTCTTAAGGCAGTTGTTAACATTTCCAGCAAATGTTCTTTCTTCTTATGATTCAGCGTACATTTTACCAAAGAGGGAACTCTATGCTGAGACTCAGGGTGAGCTGGCTGACCCGGAGAAAGGGTCTTTAGGCTTATACTCCATAGGCTACAAATTCATCACACCCATTAAGAAATGTCTTGGGTGGTTCATCCTAACACTTCTATCCCTCTGCAGAATTCTCAACCAATTCCTGAGCTTCCTTTGGCGAGCTCTGATGTACATTTTAATATTTTACTGCAACATGGAGCAGAGGGACAGGAAGCAGTGGTGGGGAAAGAGCCAGAAAATAATCCATTTTTTTGTATAACAAATGCTCTGTTTACCTCTCCAGCATTGTCAGAAGGCACATGTAATAAGCAGTACTAATCAAAGAAAAGGGTTTATTGAGTGTCTACTATGTGCTAGAACTGTGTCAGCACTTGGAGTATATTTATATTTAATTCTCACAACACTGTGAGGAAGGGTTCTGTCACTATCCTCATTTTATAGATGAAGAAACTGAGCCACAGAGATGTTAAAAAATTGCTCAAGGCCATTCAGATAATAAGGGCCAGCACCTGATTCAAGGCCAGCATCCAGAGACTGTGTCTTTAGTGCGTACATATATGAGATTATGGCCCCAGATATGTCTGTCTGGTTGGGGAAGAGGACACTGCCCTGTGAGGCTGTGTCTCCGGGGTTAAACCAGCGAGGAGGCATGATCATGGAGTGGGATATACATATTGAGAATTTTAGAAAGATTCTTGGAGAATGTGGGAAGCCCCCTGCTGGTTGAACTAATTCCTTTTTCTTTAAGTGAATCCAAATCAAGTCCCTGTTTAATGATCATTTCCCCTGCTCCTACTGTAGATTTGTGAAAGATCTTGCTGAAAAAAAAAAGTCAGCTTTTCTCTGCTCAAGGGGACTGGTTGCTAGGCAACCTGTGCCTCAAATTTAGGGATCTTCTTTGACTCAAGGGATGGCATACTGGACATTCATAATTCACTATAAATGGAACACTAAAATTTAAAAAATGGGAAAACTGTTTATGTTAGTTGCCAAGCGTGTATTTTCAAAATGGTAGTCCTCATGAGTTTATTTCTCTGAGATGCTTTTTGTGACTTGTCTCTTTGCAGATATACTCAATACTAATTCTTAATCAATTTGAACTCTGGTTTGGTTAATTAGTAAATGGAATTGCATTTCAACTACTTCCTGTTTACTCTCAGAGACCTCAGAGTCATCCTGTATTCTCCTCCATGATTTCTCACATTTCGTCAGTCACCAAGGCCTCTAAGTTTCACCTTGGAAAAGCTTGATTCAATTTCTGCCTTCTTTTTTCCACCTGAAAATTCAGGGATGCTTCCAGGCCTTATAATTTTTCATCTGGACTATGGTAGGCTTCTAAATTATCTTTTTTCTTTACTTCCTGTCCATTTTTATTCATCTTTCTCCTTCCCCTTTGTGCCTCTCTTGAGTTTCCTTTTAAAACATAGATCTGACCATATTACTCTGGCATAATGAACAATCTTGACGGTTCCCCACAGCCTGATGATATCGTTCAGACTCCTTGTCGTGGGCATTCAATGCTTGCACCACAGGGCCCACCCAACTTTCTCTGCTACGTGGCAAACACATTCTGTTTCCTGGCCTCAGAAAACCTAGAGGTACTGTCCAAAAATTGGCACATCTCTATGCTTTTGCACATGGTTTTTTATTTTTTTTATTTTATTGATTTTTCACAGAGAGGAAGGGAGAGGGATAGAAAGTCAGAAACATCAATGAGAGAGAGACATCTATCAGCCGCCTCCTGCACACCCCACACTGGAGATGTGCCCGCAAGCAAGGTACATGCCCCCGACTGGAATCGAACCCGGGACCTTTCAGTCCGCAGGCTGACGCTCTATCCACTGAGCCAAACCAGTCTCGGCTGCACATGTTTTTTTTTCTTCTTTTTTTTCTTTTTATCAACATTGGTTTTCAGTTGTTCAAAGCCCAACTCATATTTACCTTCCCACAGAGATTTTTAAATCAGATGCTCATTGGTATTTTTATAACATTGTGAGAACACATCCCATTGCATTGTATTTATCTGATGACACATTTATTTTTTTAGACCAGCATATTTTAGATCATGACACAGTTCATCAGTGATGTATATATATATGAGACAAATTAAGGAGTAGGGAGAATATTGAACCTGTCTTCATTTATGTAAAAAAAAAGTCATTTGCAAACATCCCTACTTTTATCTAAGTAATAAATGGTTTACAACAAACTCTCTGTTTGATCCTGAAAAGTGAGGTGCTGCATTCACAGTTCTAATCCATAGGGCCCTTAGGAACAGGGAGGGTGCTGTGCGTTATCTGTTTTACAATATAACCACATGAAAATTGGATTGAAACTGGTACAGATTAGGGATCTAATAAATTGTCATGATATTGATACATTAAATAAGATGAATACATGTTCTTATTGATAATTTTAATGTGGGAATAAGTTTAGCTTTCATATAATCATAGATAAAAGTCATAGAACTCTTTACTATGAGCTAAGTGGTGTGCTAAGTCCAAAAACTAATGGGTCAGCCTTGGCTGATGTGGCTCAGTTGGATGAGCATCGTCCCCTGCACCAAAAGGTTGACAATTTTATTTCCAGTCAGGGCACATGCCCTAGTTGCAGGTTCAATCCCTGGTAGAGGACATGCAGGAGGCATCTGATTGATGTTTCATTTTCACATGGATGTTTCTCTCTCTGTCCCTTTCCCTTCCTCTTTCTCTAAAAATCAATAAAAAAATCTTTTTAAAAAAATACATAGGAAGGGAGGGAGAAATAGAAACATCAATGATGAGAGGGAATAATTGATTGGCTGCCTCCTGCACGCCCCCTACTGGGGATGGAACCCACAACCCATGCATGTGCCCTTGATGGGAATTGAACCTGGTTCCCTTCCGTCTACAGGCTGATGCTATATCCACTGAGGCAAACCAGCTAGACCTTTGGTCAGCAAACTGCGGCTCGTGAGCCACAATGTGGCTCTTTGGCCCCTTCAGTGTGGCTCTTCCACAAAATACCACGGTCTGGGCAAGTCCATTTTGAAGAAGTGGCATTAGAAGAAGTTCAAAAAATTTGGCTCTCAAAAGAAATTTCAATCGTTGTACTGTTGATATTTGGCTCTGTTGATTAATGAGTTTGCCAACCCCTGAGCTAGGGCAATAGAAAATCTTAAAGAAAAAAAAAAAGACTAATGGATCATCATAAGAACTAGGAGCCACAAAACGAGGCTTTGCTGCCCCAAATGGATTATATAAATATCAAAAGGAATGATAAATGCAATTAGTAGAAACTCATTGGAAAAAAAAATATATAAGTACTGATATTTATACATATATATATTGTTAAAAATATATACTATATATATTTGCATCAAGCAAAGGTTATCCATGGAAGAAACCATTAGAAGAAAGGTAATGGGGAACTTTACAATGGAAATTTCAGGCCTTCAGCACCTGAACCTGTTGATTGTCTCTATAATTGGGAGATCCAGATATTGTGGAATCCTGATATGAAGCGACATGAAGTGCATAGCACCAAATATCAAATTATATTACCTAAAAAACAAAAGATGAAACTACTCAAGCCTCTAGAGCCAACTTCCATTTGCAGGAAATCTGAGGGTCTGAGCAAAAGGCTAACTGGCACCACAAAGGCTTCCAGAATGTGGAGTCTAGGAGAAACTGTTTTCCTTTGCTGTCACACTACCACCATTCTCACAACTCTTGACACCTGATGTGTGGGTTTAATCCCACATCAACCAGTTCTCTGATACCACTAGGGTGGCCTACCTTCACTTCATTTCTGACCTTCTCTCCTTGGAGAGAGCATCAGATGCCACAACTCAAGGGCTCAGTCCCATAAGACTGCTCCCAGTTCAGACGCCAATAGAAAGCCCCAGATTGTCCTCAGTACTTCTCACTAACCAGCCATAAGTTACAGTTCCCATGATTCTCTGTTTGGGTTTAATAATTTACTGGGATAATTTGAAGAGCTCACTTTATGAGGTTATTATGCAGGGTGGGGCAAAAGTAGGTTTACAGTGGAAAATAATGCAATTCTATATAATAAAAGCCTGATATGCAAATTGTCCCCTCAACCAGGAGTTCGACCAGGGGGTGGCCAACCACAGAAAGGGAGGTCTGGCCTCCCAGGCAACTGGGAAAAGAGAGGTCTCAGATGGTAGATGGCAGCTGCTAGGGGCCCTACCCATGCATGAATTTCATGCACTGGGCCTCTAGTCCTATCTAATAAAAGAGTAATATGCAAATTTACCATCACTCCAACACATAAGATGGCTGCCCCCATTGTGGTCAAAGATGGCTGCTCCCATGTGGACACAAGATGGCTGCCACAAGATGACCAGCAGGGAAGGACAGTTGGGAGGCCTGCAAGGGAGAGCAGTTGTGGGCAATCAGGCCAGCAGAGGAGGGTAGTTGGGAGGGACTAGGCCTGCAAGGGAGGGCAGTTGGGGGCAAACAAGCCTGCAGGAGAGGGCAGTTAGGGGTGACCAGGCCAGCAGAGGAGGGAAGTTGGGGGTGACCAGGCGTGCAGGGAAGGACAGTTGGTGGGGGACCCAGGCCTTCAGGGGAGAGCAGTTGCTGGGGAAGCAGGCCTGCAGGGGAGGGCAGTTAGGGGTGAGCAGGCCTGCAGGGGAGGGTAGTTAGGGGCAAACAGGCTGGCAGGGGAGCAGTTAAGCATCAATCAGGCTGGCAGGGAAGTGGTTAGGCATCAATCAGACTGGCAGGCAGAGGCGATTAGGGACAATCAGGAAGGCAAGCAGGCGAGCAGTTGGGAGCCAGCAGTCCTGGATTGTGAGAGGGATGTCTGACTGCCTATTTAAACAAGCAGTCAGACATCCCTCAAGAGGTCCCAGATTGGTGAGGGTGCAGGCTGGGCTGAGGGACATTCTCCCCCGCCCCCCGCCCCATGCATGAGTTTCATGCACTGGGCCTCTAGTAATAAATAGTAGTACAAGAATAAACTGTATCAAACACACAACTGTAAACCTACTTTTGCCCCACCCTGTCTCATAAAGGATATGATAAAGATACAGGTCAACACCCAGATGAAGAGAAGTCTGGAGGGTCTTGTCCACGTGGAGTTGGGGTGTGCCACCCTTCTAGCACCTGGATACATTCACCCTGGCATCTGTACCAGGCACCCAGGAGCTTCAAGACCCTATAGTTTTGGTATTATTAAAGAGACTTAATCACATAGGCATGATCCATTTGTAGCCTTAACCCCTTTCTGGAGACTTAGGGGGTGGGCTGAAAGTTCCCAACTTTTAATCATGGCTTGGTCTTCCTTGTGACGAGCCCCATCCAATAGAGTTGCTTCATTGGAACAAAAGATGCTTCTACTCACCCAGGAAATTCCAAGAGATTTAGGAGCTGTGTGTCAGGAACTAGAAGCAAAGACCAAATATTAGCAGAAAACGAAGAATATGTATTCCTTTATTTTCACAGTGGGACTTTCTACCAGACTGGTGACTTTGTTTCTGTCACAAGTGAATGGCTTGGCAGCCAGGGGAGAGGGTAGTGGGTTCTAGAGGAAGACAGGTGATGAGGGAGCCTCATGAAGTTTACATAATTATGAAAGAGCCTTTTGCTTTGTTTGTGTCCTGATCCCATCTGTAAAATGACCTTGGGAGACAATCAGGGAGGTGGGGTTATTAAATAATTCTGAGGAATTATTGTTTATATGCCAGTGTGATAACAGTATATGGTTATGTGAGAAAAGGTTTTTTATAGATGTGCACTGAAGTACATAGGGATGAAGTGACATGATGTCTGAGATGTGCTTTAAATATTTCAGAGTGAAGGCGGGGAAAGAACTGATGATGCAAATGTGGCAAAGCCTTGAAAATTATTGAATCCATGCTGTAGTTATGTAGAGGTTCATTTTATTATCTCTGTCATTTTGTGCATGTTTGAAAACTACATATGCATATACAACTATACATATACATGTATGCAGACACACATACATATATGTGAATATGATATTTCTTTTCTACTTCAGTTTTAATTTCCATGGTGGTAAATTAAATTATCCACAAATGTACCATGAGACCAGACTCTGTCAGAGAAAATTTGAGTGTTAGTTGATGGAGGCTAGGTCTGCATTAGCGAGATAATACTAGTTGCCTTAACTTGCTTGATTTTCTGGGGCAGATGCAGTCATCAGGACCAGCCATTACTCTAAGTCAGACTAGAAACTTTCAAGAAAATTGTACATACTTTAAAAAAAAAAAGAACTTTTCATCTTAGGCACATTAGTCTTCATGAAAATGCTATTAAATACTTGTAAAACTTACTTAATCTTTAGAGCTGGCTTGATTAGGCATTTAAATAGAATATTATTATTATTGCTTTCTTTTTATAATTGAATGCCCTTGAAAAGTCATGAGGAATTTATTTTAAAGAATTTCTGATTAAGATCAATGTTTTAACCTAACAGTTCAATTATGTCTGAGTTCAACAAAGACCTTACTTGCACTTGGTAAAATATATAAATCTTACTCTGTTACTTTTAATCTAAAAAATTACCAATTTTCATTTAGCATCTTGTTTATTGGAAAGGAAATCATATATTGTTTTGGAGTTTGTCATAATACCTAAAGACCAAAATAAAAAATAAAGTAAAAAATATTTAAACCATGAAAAAGTTTGGACTTCAGATTTTATCAAACAAATATGAAAAATTTGATATAAAATACAAGATAAAAGTATTTCAGAGTTTACTGTTTATTTTTTGATAAAGTCTAAATTTGGCAACATGAGTTTTGCAGTCCCTAATTGAAATAGACATGTATTATATGCTTAAAAATATGAGCCATGGAAAAACAAAAATAATATGTCAATGAACCCATTTTCAAATTAATAATCATAGTCTAGAGGAAGGCAAGAATCCAGTTAAAAATTTGAAATAAAAAATTAGAAAACACTCAACTGGAAAAGCAAGAAGAAAAAAGAATCCAAAAATGTGAAGATAATGTAAGGAGCCTCTGGGACAGCTTCAAGTGTACCAACATCAGAATTGTGAGGGTGCCAGAAGAAGAGAGAAAGATACTGAAAACCTATTTAAATAAATAATGACTGAAAACTTCCCACATCTGGTAAAAGAAATAGACTTACAAGTCCAGGAAGCATACAGAACCTCATATAAAAGGAATCCAAAGAGGACCACACCAAGACACATCATAATTAAAATACCAAGAGCAAAAGACAAAGAGAGAATATTAAAAGCAGCAAGAGAAAAACAGTTCATTACCTACAAGGGAGCACCCATACGATTGTCAGCTGATTTCTCAACAGCAACTATGCAGGTCAGACGGAAGTGGCAAGAAATATTCAATGTAATGAATAGTAAGAACCTACAACCAAGACTACTCTATCCAGCAAAGCTATCATTCAGAATTGAAGGGCAGATAAAGAGCTTCACAGATAAGAAAAAACTAAAGGAGTTCATCAACTCCAAACCAGTACTATATGAAATGCTGAAAGGTACTCTTTTAGAAGAGGAAGAACAAAAAGGTAAAAGATAAAAAATTATGAACAACAAATACATATCTATCAACAAGTGAATCTAAAAATCAAGTGAATTAAAAATCGGATGAACAGAATAAACTGGTGAATATAATAGAATCAGGGGCATATAAAGGGAGTGGACTGATAATTCTCAGGGGTAAAGGGGGGAGGGGGGTGCAGGGAGAGACTGGAAAAAAATCATACATCTATGGATGAGGTCAATGGGGGAGAGGTAAGGGTAAAAGGAAGGATGGGAGCCAGGTGGAGGGGAGTTATGGAGGGGAAAAAAGAGAAACAAATGTAATAATCTGAATAATAAAGATTTAATTAAAAAATTATTAATCATAGTGATTATGTGTTGGACACTACTCAATTCATATCTTGCACAAAGATTAAATGCAGCCTTTTACAGTGGTCCTACTTTCTATTGCCTTTTCTTTCTTTTTAAATTTTTATTGATTTTTGGAAAGAGAGAGAGAGAGAGAGACAGAGAGAGAGAGAGAGAGAGAGACAGAGAGAGAGAGAGAGAGAAATTTTTTGTTCCACTTATTTATGCATTTATTTGTTGCTTCTTGTATGTTCCCTGACCTGACTGGGGATTGAACCTGCAACCTTGGCTTACTGGGAAAATGTTCTAACCAATGAGCCATGCTTACAAGAGCTGAAATGCTTTCTTGCCCTATCATCCTTATTTCTTATTTAAAAAAACTAGGGACTCAGTGCACGAAATTTGTGCATAGGTAGGGTCCCTAGGCCTGGCTGGCAATCAGGGCAGATCTGTAGGGCGACCAGTGGGGTGATCAGGGGACCCCCTGCTGGCAACCCCCTTGGCTGGTCTGGGGCCTGTTGGTCAGTGCGCATTACAGTGACTGGTTGTTCTGCTGTTTGGTCGATTTGAATATTAGGCTTTTATTATATACGACTGCATTGAAATATAATTTATCTCAATATAAACTGCACATATTTAAAGTGTGTAATTTGATGAGTTTTGACAAAGTATACACCTATGAAACTACCTCCGTAATCAAGACATCAGGTATTTCTATCATACCCTAAAACTGCCGTATACTGCTTACAATTCATCCATTCCTCCATGCTCCCTCCTCCCTGTCCCCCAGATGATCTACATTCTGTCACTACAGACTAGTTTTCATTTTCTGGAATTTTATATAAATGGAATCACATCCTATATACTCTTGTGTCAGACTTCTTTTTCTTGGCATAGTTATTTTGAGATTCATCCATGTTGTTAGGTATCAGCACTTTATTACTTTTTATTGTTAAGGGGCACTCTACTTTTTGGCTATCCCACAGTTTTTTCACCTTTTAGTGGATTTTCTTTTTTTGTGTGTGTGTGTGCGCCAGTTTTTGACTTCTATAAATAAATTGTTCTTATACAAGTCTTACTGTATACATATGTTTCCATTTCTCTTGAGTAGATACCTAAAAATGGAATAGGTAGTGATATAGGCAATGTTTGTATTTCCTCCACATTCATATATTGCACCTTCATCCCCGATGTAGAATTATTTGGATATGGGCTTTTGGGAGGTGCTTAGGTCATGAAGCTGGAGCCCTCATGAATGGGATTAGTGCTCTTACAAATAAGCATGGGGCATGCTCTTGCCCCTTCTGCTATGTGAGGATACAGTTAGAACATGGCTATCTATGAATCAGAAATATGAACGAACCCTCACTAGCCAACAAATTTGCTTGTGCCTTGATCTTGAACTTTCACAATTGTGAGAAATAATTTCCTATTGTTTATAAGCTTCCTAGTCTGTTGCCTTTTATTTTAGCAGCCCAAACAGACTAAGACATTGTTGTATAGTAGGTGAATATTTAACTTTTTAAGAATTTTTCAAACTGTTTTAAAGTGGTTGTACTATTTTACATCCCACCATCAGTGTATGAGATTTCCATTGTTCCACATTATTACCAAACAATGATATTGATAGTCTTTCATTTTAGCCATTCTACTGAGGCAGTAGTGATAAATAATTGTTGTGTTTTACTTCCATTTTCCTAATGACTAATGATGTGAATTTTTTCATGTGTTTATTGGCTATTGCATCTGTGTCCAAATTTTGCATTAGGTTTGTTTTCTTATTATTTAGTTATGAGTTCTTTCTATATTCTAGATACAGGTTCTTTGTCTGATGTACATGTTGCAAATATTTTCTTCCAGTTTATAGCTTGCCTTTTCACTTTCTCAGCAATAGCCTTCAAAAAGCAATTTTTTAAAAAATAAAGTCAAATGAACTATTACAGTATTTTATTATATGGTTCATACTTCTTCTTATATGGGTCATACCTTTTCCTGTATGTGTTCTATCTAATGAATTTTTGAGTATCCTGAGATCACAAAGATTTCTCTTAATTTTTTCTAGTGTTTTATAGTATTTAGTTTTATACTTAGGTCTGTGTTCAATTTGAGTTCATTTTTATTTATGATATAAGGTAATGGTTGGTGTTCAGTTTTTCTTTTAATGGATATCCATCCAGATCTTCCAACAACAAAACCACCCAAACCTTTCTTTTGCCAATGAATTACCTTAGCACCTTTGTAAAATATCGTAACACAGCCCAAGTACCCATCAATAGACGAATGGATAAAAAAGCTGTGGCACATTTGCCCTGTGGAATACTATGGAAATGTAAAAAAAAAAAAAAAAAGAGGGATCTCTTATTCTTTGGGACAGCATGGATGGTCCTGGAAAATATTATGCTAAGTGAAATAAGCCAAACTGAGAAAGAAAAATATCACATGATCTCAGTTATTTGTGAAATCTAATGAGTAAAATGAATTCACCAACAAAATAAAACCCAAAGCAGGGAGGCATGGAACCGAATGACATACCTTAATGTGGGGTTGGAGGGACAAGAAGAGATAAACAAAACAACTTATATACTATATGCATAGCCCATAGACACGGGCAATAGGGTAGTGAAGATCCAATGGGTGGGTAGCGGCTAGGAGGAGGGGAGGAAAGGCGGGTGGGGGCGGGGGGCATGGGAGACATCTGCGATATTATCAACAATAAATATATATTTAGAAAATAAAAATAAAAGCAAAAAGAAAGAACACATATATGTAGGTTTATTTCTTGACTATTCAATTCTAGTGATCTATAAGTATTTTCTTTTTATTACTGTGTTTTTAAAATCAATCTTGAACTCAGCTAGGATAAGTCCTCTACCTTTCTTTTTTTAAAAATTGCTTTGGCCTTTTTTAGATTTTTAGCGTTTTCATATTCATTTGAGAATCCAAATGATCAATTTCCATGTAAAGCCTGATGGAATTTTGATAGAAATTGCATGGAATTTATAGGTTACTTTGGGGAGAATTAACCTCTTGACAATTTTTAAATATTCCAATCCATAAAGATGGCATTTATCTCCATCTAAGTTTTCTTTAAGACCTAAATAATCTTAAACTGTAGCTTTCACTTTAGAGGTCTTACATACCTTTTGGTTAGATTTATTCCCACATACTTTACTTTTTTTTTTTTTAGCACTTTTGTAAATGCTATTGGTATTTATAATTTCATTTTTCCTGCTCCTATATAGAAATACCACTGATTTCTTAAAAAATATGAAACTTAAATTCACTTGTTAGTTCTGGAAGTTGTTTGATAAATAACTTGTAATTTTCTACATAGTCATATCATCTATAAGAAGGAACAGTTTTAGTTCCTTCCGAATCTTTATTTTATTTATTTATTGTTTACTTTATTGCAATGGGTAAGACCTATAGTTCAAATCTGAGTAGAAGTGGTAAGAATGGGCTTCTTTGCTTTGTTCCCAATTTTAGGGGGAAGCCTTAAGTTTTCACTATTGTTAGCTGTAGGTTTTTATGATACTGAGGAAATTACCCTCTATCCATAGTTTGCTTTAGGTTTTACAGTGAATGGTTTTTAAATTTTACCAAGTGCCTTTTTTTTCTGCATCTATTGAAATGATATACTTTATTCTATTGAAATGGTAAATTATTTTTGAATATCAAATCAGCCATTCATTCCTGGGATAAGCCCTACTTAGTTACGATGTATTATCCTTTTTTATATATTTTTGTACATCACTGGTTTAATTTGCTAAAATTATGCTGAAGATTTTTGTATCTTTGTTCATTAGAGCTGTAATTTTTTTTTTTTTTTACTGTAGTTTTCTTTTCCTGTAATTGCGTTGTCTGCTTTTACTCCAGTTCATGCTTTAACACAAAGGGCCCGCGCTGGGCATGTCTAACTGTGGGCACCTTCTGCCTCTGAGCATTGTCCATCACTGGTTGCTAAGAAGGAGAGATACATGGTTTGATGTGACTGAAAAGTGTCAAAGTGCTTTCCTGCCAGACCTCACATATCCTTATGGCATGCTTAGTAGACGGATGACCTATATTTCCCCAGGCGAGTCTTGGAAAGTGAAGAGATAAGCAGTAAGTTTTTGAAAGGTGGTTCTTAAGAATTCAGCCTTTCTATGGGGTCCCTGTCCTCTGTCTGATCACAGTCAGTCTGGGTTCTGTGGGTCTGCTCCTCTGTAGGTTTCCTTTTTCTGTTGAGTCTGTGACTGAGTTGGAGAGTAGGGGTAGGGATAGCATCCAATTTGACCCTGATGGGTGTTTCCTGCTCTCATTCTGGTTCTGGCTGTGCCACTTCATACCTATTTGACTGACCATTGACAAACTTCTTGATGTTTCTGAACCTCAATCTCTTTGCTTTTCAAATAGGACAGTGGTCGGCAAACTCATTAGTCAACAGAGCCAAATATCAACAATACAATGATTGAAATTTCTTTTGAGAGCCGAAAATCGACTTCTGCACATGGGCCACGAAGTTTCAATCGCACTGTATGTGCATGCCCACACATGGTATTTTGTAGAAGAGCCACACTCAAGAGCCAAAGAGCCGTATGTGGCTCGTGAGCTGCAGTTTGCCAACCACTGAAATAGGATAATGATACATTCCTGGTAAGGTTGTAAGAATCAAAGATAATGTGTGTGTGCCCTGGCCAGTGTTTCTCAGTGGTTAGAGAGTTGGCCTGCACACCCAAGCGTTGAGTTTGGTTCCTGGCACATATACCTACGTTGCAGGTTTGATTCCCCAGGCCTGGTGAAGGAGGTGACCAATTAATGTGTCTCTTTCAGGTGGATGTGTCTCTCTTCCCCCCTCCCTTTCATTCTCTCTAAAAATCAATGGAAAAATATTCTCTGGTGAGAATTAACAACAACAATAAAAAAAGATAATGTGTGTGTGAAAGAGTCTGTGTATGTATACATGGTAACTTTTATTACTATTTCAGTATTTAAACTCTCTGAACCTTAGTTTACTCATATGTAAAATAGATGTAATAGGTAAATGAGAATGATCCCAGTGTTATTTTGAGACTAAAATGATGTACTTGCCTCATATACAGTAGATCCTCAAAAAATATTTCTCTCCTTTCCTTTTCTACTTGACTTTTCAGGCCTGGTTGCAGGCTTTTCTTTTTTTTTCCAGATCAAACAAATTTGTACTAAGAACATACTAGGCTAAATAATACACGTTACTGGTCATTAATTTAGCCACTTATTTATCCAGTCATTTATTATAAATCATCTCTAGATCAGTCACCATACATTTAAGGAAGGTATTTTAAGAGGCTTTCAATTATTTGCAGGTCTACAGCTCTAGTTAATGATGCTGAATAGGATTTGCTCAGAAGCAAGCTTGTCTTTTGGGGTGACAAGTTTAAACCTGCCAAAACCTCACCTTGAATACATGGGGTCCTGTTCAGTGTTCATCATTGTATCTAAAAGTTTCCACAGGTATGAGTTATGTACTTATTCTTAGCTCAGTTATTCAGTTCATCTAAATATTCAATAAAATATAATAAATAGCTCTTCTGTTTCTCTGAATAGATTGAAGGAGCTGGGTGTGTCTAGCTTTCTTAGTTGTTCTGAGTTCTTAGTAAAAACGTGGCAGTGACAGATGACTAAAATTAAGCTGAGAATTACTCAGGGACCCAGTCTTGGAGCTTAGACTCTGGGGGCTCTTCCTTGTGTCTGATGTTTTCTGTTCTCTGGGGGAGTTAGAGGGACGATGCGACTGAGCCTAACATCCAGCCTGACATTCCTGAGACTTTCACTAAATTACTTAAAAATAGTCACTAACTTTTTAAAAAATCTGTTTGAAGTTGTTTTACAAGTGGTTGCAGCTGCCACTCATCCAGTTGGTGCAGAGTGGACCTCTTGTGATTGAAGACTGGATGTGGTTGCTGAAAGAATATGGGATGCTTTCTCCGCTCTCTTCAGAGTTATCAAAACCATTCAGATACAGGAGAGTAGAGCTAAATGGCAACAGAAGAGTAAGTTAGAGGGAGAGAAAGGGTGTAAACAAGAGGTAAGAGGGACCTATAGAGAGTGAATGAGAAATCCCATTCATTGTGGAGCCTTTTCCTCCTTCAGGTCCCTTTCATGAGAAGGAGATGCAATGTGATGAGAGTTCTGGTTCTTCATTCAGTAATTTATTTGTTTCTCTCCCGCCACCTCAAGTATGTGGAAATGTAGAAAAGAGAGCGATAAAGAAAACAGACATATCCCTGTCTGCATCCTCGAGGACTTGATCAACAAAACATACCACTGTGAAACAAGCAAGTGATGGGTACTATGCGAAATTGTGCTGGTGAGTTTAAAACAAAGAAAAATATGATAACATACTGGACTAGCCTTGGAGGGAGCCAGGACACTATCTCTTTTACTCTTCTAGTTATTATCCAAAATCTGTTTTTGAAAATATATGAGTAGAGACAGATGGGCACTATGTCTAGATCCGTGCACACATTATAAATAAAACATTTCTTGTAATCCTTGGAATTTTATTTGATGCATGTGAATAGATCTATATTTTAAAGTCCTGAGCTGCAGATTCACTTGAAAATGTAATTTCACTACTGATGCTAAACATAAATTCATATCCATGTAATTTTCTACAACTTGAATAACTTTTCCTCCCCAATTTATTCACCGCCTGCTTCACAAATAATCAACTTTTGCGTCTTCACTCTGAAGATTACTGACTTTGTGGATTGTGTATGTGAATATTTCATCTCAGGCCCTCTTCCCAACTCATGGTTCAAGTCACTCTTTGTTTTCTGTCTTTTTTTATTCACAGAATAAAAGTGTGTGTTGAGAAAATGTCAACTAATGTTAATGTTGACTTCAGAAGGGAAGAAATAATTTTTCTGTCTAAACAAACCCATCACTGTATTCCCACATCAAATAAAGATAGTTTCTGGCCATTAACATAGATTGTCTAGATGTGACAACAAACCCGCTTCTTAGCCTGAACAGTAATTCCTTTCTGAAGTTCATGGCTGCTATATTAGCACGTTTAGAGTGCTTAGGAAGCTATTATTTTTATTGACAGGGTCCTGTCTTCTGTATCCTGCACTGATTGTTTATACCAAGTGTTTGGAGCTTGGGATAATCAGTTACTGTGGTTCCTTTGACATGACCATGATGTTTCATAAGTAGTTCATGAATTTTATAAATATAGCCAAATTACTTGAAACAGACTAGGTGGCTCCTTTGTATACTTTTCTCCAACATTCACCTTTTTAAGGAAGAAAAACTACCCCAGGGATATTAAGCAATTTCCCAAATTCACTGAGCGTGTGAATAGTACTGTCAAAACTAGAATGCTCATCTACTGATTCTCATTCTAGTACTCTTTTCTCTATTACCCAATTTTGGTGGCATCGCCAGATACTCATTGGCTCTAACATGCTTACTGGCTTTGTTCCTTGACATTATCATGGTATAGGAGTTCTCATCTGAATTGATAATGCAATGCATATAAATTGCCTAGAACTTAGTAAGCCACCAATTTTCATTTTTCTTCTCTTCCTTCTTTTTTTTATTATTAACTGCTATACTTTTACTTTAACGTTTTCATGCAATAGGTTGCCAACAAGTTGAATTAGATCTACTCATAGTCTTTGCAGAATACTGGTTATATTTACAGTTCATTTGCCACTCCCTCTATTGCCTGTTTTTCTCTCTTATTTGCTAGAACTCCTAGGCAGGAGGGATAAAGTTGTTAGTTTAACAGGAATGCATTTGACAGCAAGTAACAAAAATCTTGATGAACAATAGTTTAATGCAGAAAGATAATTATTATTTACTTAATGAAAAAGTGGACAGGCTATAGCAGATGTGGCAACACATTGGTGTCCTTTAATCTTCAGGCTTTTCCCAGCTTTCTGCTTTGTCTCAAGTAGCAATTGGCTTTTTGTCTTCATGTCTGATGCTTCATGGTCTCAAGACGGCTGTCTAGGTCTGTACGGCACACAAGCATTTGAAGCATCAAGAAGACATGGGCAAACACCTTTACCTCCTGAGGCTCTCTCTGCTTGAGAATAGGAGCTTTTTTCCTAATGCATTTACTGGCCAGAACTGTTAGACATGGCCAGCCCCAACTGCAAGTGAGAATAGAAAAAGTGAATATTTAGCTTTTCAGCCTCTAAAGTGAAAGATGATAAAAGAGAAGGAGGATGGAAATGAGGTCAGCCAATTAAAAGATCTGTCATAGACCATATTGGTGGTGACCTGGCATGATGCATGCTCTTCCTTCTTCCCTTCATTTTCTCTAGTAGGCACTCACATCTTCTAGGATGAGGCACCTCATTACTAGAGTTCTGTTTATTTCTAGTCAATTAAAAAAATAAAAACTTCACCTGAATAGTGTGTGTATTTATTGATTTTAGAGAGAGAGGAAGGGAGAGGGAGAAAGAAAGTGACATCAATGTGAGAGAGAAATATCGATTGGTTGCCTCTGGTAAGTGCTCCCACTGGGTACTGAAACCACAACTTGGGTATGTACCCTGAATGGGAATCGAACCCGTGACCCTTTGGTGTATGGACTGACATTCCAATCAACTGAGCCACCGGCTAGGGCTATTTCCAGGCAATTTAAAGACAAGTAGAACAGCTAAAGATCTTCCGTATATGTCATTTAAAAATTCTGATGATTCTTACCAGAATTTTGAGTTCTGGCATCCTTTTTAGACCTAAGTTTATGGGCAGTACATTATCCTGATGGCAAATGATATTGAGGTGATTTTCTTTTCTTCTTCTTCTTCTTCTTCTTCTTTTTTTTTTTTGCTTTGGAAACCCACCATTAAGGCATCTATTTTATTTTATTTATTTATTTATTTATTTTTCTTTTTATTAATTTTTATTAATTTTATATACATATCTCCCTATTGCCCCCTCCCTCCCAGGCATACTCTAACCCCCCAGTAACTGTGATCATTGGTTATGCTTATATGCATGCATACAAGTCCTTTGATTGATCACTTATCTACCTCACCTAACTTTAATCTTTCTGCTGTAATTTCACAGTCTGTTTGATGCTTTATGATTTTTGTCCTCCTGAGAATTATCAGTCTACTCCCTTTCTGTGCTCCTGATTCTATTATATTCACCAGTTTATTCTGTTGATCAAATTTTTAATTCACTTAATTTTTAGATTCACTTGTTGATAGATATGTATTTGTTGTTCATAATTTTTTGTCTTTTACCTTTTTCTTATTTCTCTTCTAAAAAAGTACCTTTCAGCATTTCATATAATACTGGTTTGGAGTTGGTGAACTCCTTTAGCTTTTTCTTCTCTGTGAAGCTCTTTACCTGCCCTTCAATTCTGAATAATAGCTTTGCTGGATAGATTATTCTTGGTTTTAGGTTCTTGCTATTCATCACGTTGAATATTTCTTGCCACTCCCGTCTGGCCTGCATCATTTCTGTTGAGAAATCAGCTGACAGTCATATGGGTGCTCCCTTGTAGGTAATGAACTGTTTTTCTCTTGCTGCTTTTAAGATTCTCTCTTTGTCTTTTGCTCTTGGTATTTTAATTATGATGTGTCTTGGTGTGGTCCTCTTTGGATTCCTTTTATTTGGGGTTCTGTGTGCTTCCTGGACTTGTAAGTCTATTTCTTTTACCAGATGTGGGAAGTTTTCAGTCATTATTTCTTTAAATAGGTTTTCAGTATCTTGCTCTCTCTCTTCTTCTGGCACCCCCACAATTCTGATGTTGGTATGCTTGAAGCTGTCCCAGAGGCTCCTTACATTATGTTTACATTTTTGGATTCTTTTCTCTTCTTGCTTTTCCAGTTGAATGTTGTCTGCTTCTTTATATTTCAAATTTTTGACTTGATTCTTGCCATCCTCTAGTCTGCTGTTAGGACTCTGTATAATATTTTTTATTTCAGTTAGTGTCTCTAGTATGTCCTTTTTCATCTCCTCTTGGGTCTCACTAAATTTATCCAACTTTTCTAGCATATTCTTAAAAAACCTTATAAGCGTGGTTTTGAACTCTATATCCAGTCATTTTTTTTCCTCCATTTCTTTTGTTTGTAATCCCTTCCCTTGTCTCTGCATTTTCACTATGCTGGGGAAACTTCTGTGTTGAACTCAGCTTTATAATACCAGACTTGCAAAACCGAAGAAGCCTTTGTTGAGCTTGGGATTGGTGGAGTCTCAGGGCTTAAGGGACCGCCTTGCCTTCCAGTCCCCGCCCTCCACGGCCCCTGAGTCTCACGTGACTGGGTAATCGCTGGAGCAGTCCTTGTTCATGCGTACCCGCAGTGCCTCTAACCGCTGCCTTTCCGGCTCCCCTGTGCTCCAGGACCACATGAGTCTAGGTCCCCAGGGTTTCGCCCAAAACGGGCTTAGTGAAGTTAGAAGTGGCACAGTTGGGAGGGTCTGTCTCCCGCCCACTCGCGAAAGCCAGTGGCACAATCAGCAGTCTGTCCTGTGTGCAGTGCCGTGCGCGCCACCAGGCCTTTGATCTTTTGCGACTCCCCTAAATTTCCGTGCACTTCTTCCTTTTCACAGTCCAAACTCCCCCCGTATGAGTTTCGGCTGGATCTGGGGTTTAGTGTTGTAAGATAAGGAGTTCAATACCTTTGAGAGTCTCTGTTTCCCTCCCGCCAGAGAAATTCAGCCAGGTACTCCGGCACCTGCTCATCTCCGTACCTCAGCTTTTTGCAGCTCCTCTGGGTTTCCGTGAGCCCCTCTCTTTCCTTCTAGCTGTAGAACTTACACTCAGCCAGCTTTCCTGTGGTTCTGGATGATGTCCGTTCTGTCTTTTAGTTGTAGTTTTGTAATTGTTGTGCGAGGCAGCAGTGTAGGTGTTTACCTATGCCGCCATCTTGGATCGAGGTGATTTTCTTCTTGTATCATCTTTTTCTCCCTCCCTCCCTTCCTCCTTCCCTTCCTCCCTGTCTTTCCTATCAATTCTTTTTTTTTTTAATATATTTTATTGATTTTTTTACAGAGAGGAAGTGAGAGGGATAGAGTTAGAAACATCTATGAGAGAGAGAGAGATAGAGTTAGAAACATCTATGAGAGAGAGACATCGATCAGCTGCCTTTTGCATGACCCTACTGGGGATGCCCGCAACCAAGGTATGTGCCCTTGACCGGAATTGAACCTGGGACCCTTCAGTCCGCAGGTCAGCACTCTATCCACTGAACCAAAGTGGTCAGGGCCCTATCAATTCTTGAAAGAGGGATGTTAAAATATCCAACAGTGATTGCATTTTTTTAATTCTGTCCTTTAATTCTGTTGATTCACGTATTTCGAAACTCTTGTTATTAGGTACATAGGCATTTATCTTAGGATTATTGTGACTTCTTGATGAATCAATTCTTTTTAGCATTATGAAATGTCCCTTCTATCTCTATTAATACTCCTTGCCTTACAATCATATTTTTCTGATATTAATTTAGTCATTCCAGCTTTCTTCTTTATTTTATTTTGCTCCTATCTGTATTTTTTATTTAAAGTACATATCTCATAGATGCAATATGATTGATCCTTGGCATTTTATCTTGTCAGAAAAATCTCTGCCTTTTTAATTGTTTAGTTAACTTACATGACATACAATTATTGTATAACTAGAGGCTGGTGCACAAAATTTGTGTACAGGGGTGGGCAGTATCCTTCAGCCTAGCCTGCTCCCTCTCCAATCTGGGACCCCTTGAGAGATGTCCTACTGCCTGTTTAGACCTGATCCCAACTGGGCAGTCAGATATCCCTCTCACAATCTAGGACTGCTGGCTCCCAACTGCTGACCTGCCTGCCTTCCTGATTGCCCCTGACCACTTCTGCCTGTGAGCCTAATCACCTCCTAAACACTCCCCTGCCAGTCTGATTGATGCCTAACTGCTCCCCTGCCAGCCTGTTTGCCCCCAACTGTCCTTCCTTGCAGGCCTGGTCTCTCCCAACTTTCCTCCCCTGCTGGCCTGATTGCCCACAAGTGCCATTCCTTGCAGGCCTGGTCCCTGCCAACTAGCCACCCCTATGGGGGCCATCTTGTGTCCACATGGGGGCAGGATCTTTTGACCACATGGGAGCAGTCATCTTGTGTTGGAGTGATGGTCAATCTGCATATTACTCTTTTATTAGATAGGATAGAGGTTTGGTGCATGGGTGGGGGCCAGCTGGTTTGCCCTGAAGAGTGTCCTGGATCAGGGTGGGTGTTCCCTTGGGGTGTGGGGTGGCCTGGGTGAGGGGTCTGTGGTGGTTTGCAGGCCAGCCACGCCTGCCCCCGGCAACCCCAGTGGAGGCCATGGTATCTGGGATTTATTTATCTTCTACAATTGAAACTTTGTAGCCTGGAGTGGAGCCTAGCCTTCTGCTCCCACAGCCATTGAAACTTCGTTGCTTTAAGCGGAGGCCTGGGCCGCCAAGGTGTGCAGAAAGCTTGGCTTCCTCCATCACCAGGGGCAACCCAAGCCTCGCTCTGTGACGGCAGCCATTGAAACTTTGTTGCCTTAAGCAGAGGACTGGGCTGGCAAGGGTTTGGGGAAAGCTTGGTTTCCTCCATTGCCAGGGGCAACCCAAGCCTTCCTCCTGCTTTCTCTGTGGCCGTAGCCATCTTGGTTGGGTTAATTTGCATACTCATTCTGATTGGTGGGCGTGGCTGGTGGGCATGGTTTGGGGTGTAGCAGAGGAACAGTCAATTTGCATATTACTCTTTTATTAGATAGGATTGTTTTATTTCTACCATTTTGTTATTAGCCTTTGAATAGATTCATATGTACTCCTTTCTCTTTGTTTCTCATTTTTTGGCCTTCTTTTTGGTTAATTAACTTTAATTACTTCATTACGTATTTAGCTTATGCTGCTTTGATTTGTTTATGCTTGTGTGGTTGTTCTATGGATTATAATATACATCTTTTTTAACAGTTTAGATACTTAGATTTAATGTGATTTTTGTTTCATGTAAAATGTTAGAAATTCAACATTATCTATATACAGTAGTATATTACTTACACAGTAAGTCCACATTTAATGTTGTTGATAGGTTCTTGGAACCTGGGATGTTCAGTGAACTATTGTATAAATAGATCCATAGACTAATTGGTATAAAAAGTTAAGTTCCAACAACATATTTCTAGTCACAAAAACATCACCAAACTTATAAATTAAGACCCAAAACACTTCTACTATTAAAGAAGAGAGACATGTCCTGCTGTGTGTCCCTTTTGTATGAGCAAGGAAAACCTTCCTGAGACATGCCTCTGCAGCCTCACTCTCAGGTCCCAGAGGTCGTGACTGAGTCCCTGGTCCGTGCTCTCCCTAAGGAAGGCTGGAAGAGGGAGTTTCTGGCAGAGAGGGAGGGAATGTTATTTTGGGGAGGTCTTCAGTACGGTCTGCCACATGCACACTCATCTCTCACCTGGATTGTGGCCAGAGCCTCCTTCTTCCTCCCTGTTTCCAGTCTCTGTCTCCCGTCAATCTGTTCTCCCCATACTCTGGTTGCTAGAGGAGTATTTCCAAATGTGTAGCTACCTGGTTCATTTATTTTCTTACTTGTTTATGGTCAGTTTCTTCCATAATTATGTAAACTGCATGAAGGAAGAGACCTTACTTGTTCTGTTCACAACTTTGTACCATAGACCTGTGGTCGGCAAACTGCAGCTTGCGAGCCACATGTGGCTCTTTGGCCCCTTGAGTGTGGCTCTTCCACAAAATACCACGGCCTGGGTGAGTCTATTTTGAAGAAGTGGCATTAGAAGAAGTTTAAGTTTAAAAAAGTTGGCTCTCAAAAGAAATGTCAGTCATTGTACTGTTGATATTTGCTCTGTTGACTAATGAGTTTGCCAACCACTGCTCTAGACCAATGCCCCTCACATCAAAGGTACTCATGAGATGTTTGTTGGCCAGCTGAGTGAATGAATGAATGTGAACCCAATTCTGTCAGTCTCCTCTGAAAGGCTTCAAGTGGTTTCCTGTTCCTTCTGGGATGAAGTCACATCTGCTGAAAGTTGCTTGTAAGGCCTTTTGTAGAATGATCTGTACCTCCATTTTCACCTCTCCCCACTCCTCCACTCTGCTCCAACTTCCTGGAACCTTCTTCAGTTTTTCAAACATACCATGTGTTTTCTCCCCTCTGCCTGCCTAGAACAACTGTCTTACTTCTCACTCTGACTAAGTCCTTCTCTAGAAGTGAATTTCAGTTTAAATGTCACCTCTTCTGGGAAATCTTCCAGACCTTTCTCCCACTAGGCATTGTCGGAAGCCTCGAAGTATTGGCCAGAGTACCTTGGGCTTCTCCATCTTGGAAGTCATCACATGCTTTTGTGACTTACTTATTAATTGTGCTTCTCTATCATCAAGATGTGTTTTTTTAAAAATCAGCTTTATTGAAATGTAATTCACATTCCATACTTTCACCTTTTCAAAGTATACAATTTAATTTTTTTCTAATATATTCACCAAGTTGTGCAACCATCATCACAATCAATTTTAGAGCATTTTAATCACTCTCCTTTGCCCCCCAATACACATACTCATTAGCATCTACTTCTTATCTTCTCTCAATTCCATCAAACCCAGGTAACTGCTAATTTTTTTATGTCCATGGATGTGCCGTTTCTGGATATTTCGTAGATGGCATATTTCAGGTGGTCAGGGATTGTGCCAGTCTTGTCACCACTGTATGCCCAGTGCCTCGAAGAGAGCCTGGTATATGGTTAGGGCTTCAGATATATTTGTTGATTGACTGGTGAATTGAATAGTTGGACATTTAGATATCCCCAAAGGCTATTTCTTTTCTGTGTATCTGTAACATTTTTTGTACATCAGCAGTGATGTTTTATGCACTTGTTTATCTTCCTAGGTTAGGAGCTTCTTGAGGATAAGGCCATGCCCAATTCATCTTTGCATATCTTGCTGAGTGCAGGACGTGGCATGCAATGTGTTTGACTGATATTTGCCCAATGGGTAAATGAACGAATGGATTAGCTATGACCACTCGTTCCCATATCATCAATCAAGTTCTCCCACTGGCACAGTGGGCTCAGTTCATTTGTTTGTTCATTCTGACAATGTTTATTAACCAATTAGGACATTATTTTATACTTCCCATCAGCATTCTGTGACTATCCATCTCATCTGTGATAATCACCCCTCCCTGTAGGTAGACTCTGTAATCCTGGGGTCCTCTCAAGGCCTGCACAGCCCCTCACTCAGACTCAGGGGCTCATCAAATGCTTTGTGATTTAAAGTCTGTGCCTTGGAGGCTCTGAGTCCCTGGGCAATAGGGACAGGGACAGAATGCCAGATGGGGTTGTGATGTTTACCTCTGTCATCCTCAGACAGTTGGTAGCTTCTGAGCCTCTGACTCCCAGAGGACTTTCATCATGGGGGTTAGCCCTTAGAGTGAAGCAGTTATGAAACAGGGGGAACACTGCTCAGGTAGGGTGCCTGTGTCTGCATCATGGTGGGCATGTCCCGCTGTGTTGGGATACCTGGCTTGGGCTGCACCAAGCCCTGTTCCAGATGGTCACTACTATGGTGAAAGGGGACAGTGGGCCTCATCTTACAGTGGCTCTCTGCTGGCTTCCAGTTACAGAGCTGGTGCCTCCAGGCTTAGAGGTGTAGGGCATTAGCCAAGCTTTGTGGCCTGGGTCCTGGTGCCATGGGCCCAACTGCTGATATAGGGGGATATAGGGGGCTCTTCCTAGCATCCATGCACAGGGTCCTCTCTGGGCAGCTGGTCCTATCCTATCCACAGTCCTTTGCGTATAGTCTGCCTGCTCCTGGTTTCCCTGGGAATGATCTCTCATTGTTTGGTAAACCCATGCCTGCCCTACCCAGGTGCCCATTGCTGGACCTGATAGCCTTGCAGACCCCTTGTTCCCCTGGATTTTGGCCTCTTAGACAGCCCTAGAATATGCTTGTAGATCACACATTGTCTGTGGTAGGCTAAATAATGGCCCCAAAATATTCATGTCCTAATTCTGGAAACTAAATATGTTACCGTATATGGCAAAGGGAACCTTGCAGATTGGTTAAGAGATTCTCTTGGATTATCTGGGTGAGCCCAAGGCCATGATAAGGGTTCTTATGAGAGGGAGGTACTGTACTTGTTCAGGATAGAAGATGCCACACAGTCAGCTTTAAACGTGGAGGAAGGAGCCATGCCTAGCCTCTGGAGGCTGGAAAAGGCAAGGATTTGCCCCTGGAGCCTCCAAAGGGGACCAACCCCACCAGCACCTTGACTTTAGCCCTGTAAGGCTCATTTCAATCCTCCAACATCCAGAACTGTAAGAGAATAAATTTGTGTTGCTTTTAAGTTGCTAAGTTTGTGGTAGTTTGTTGCAAAAGAAAATTAATATATTGCTCCTATCTTGGGGTTCTAGTACAAAAGGTTTGTGCCTGGTCAAATAGGAGTGTTTATTTTTTGGATCCAAGGGAGGCAGTAACAGTCAACTTGGGCTGCCAGAATAAAGTACCACACACTGGGTGGCTTAAAGAACAGACGGTTATTTTTTTATTTTTATTTTATTTTTTACAATTCTGGAGGCTGAAAGCTCAAGGTTAAGGTGCGAACCAGTTAGGTTTCTGGTGAGGGCTCTCTTCCTGGCTTGCAGATGGCCACCACTTGGCTGTGTGCTATGATCTGTGGGTGTGTGCTCACATGCACGCAGAGAGAAATATCTGTGTCTCTTCCTCTTTCTATAAGAACTCCAGTTCTCTCGGCTTACAGCTCCATTCTATGATCCCATTGAACCCTAATTACCTCCTTAAAGTTCCTATCTCTAAATACTAGTATAGTCCCATTGTGGATTAAGGCTTCATCATATGAATTTAGGGGGAATACAATTCCATCTATAACACAGGCCCTCTGTAGTCACAGCCATGCAGAAGAGCCAAACATTCCTTGGGCCATTCACATCCCGGAAGCTCAGTACTCTTTGCAAATAAGAATGCTGTGTGCCAGCACAACAGCATCCTCAAGCTGATCCCCAAGTAAGCACACTTCATGCTCAGTCATCCAGGGTTTCCCAGATGAATTTGAGGTATTTAGGTTTTTTTTTTACTGAGCTTGTTGAGGCAAATGTAACCCCTTTGGGGCAGTCAATGGGAATGTACACTGAGTGCACTGGGAGTTAGGGTGTGGAGTCTTTGGATCAAGTTCTATTTGGCCCAAGGCCTCGTTCATGATAGAGGACAGCTGTCAGCAATCTGGTAGTATGCTTCTCAGGTGTTTTATTATTGTTTCTTTTTCTGTTGCCCTGCTTAATAAAGGAAGCAGTTTGTTTGGTCCTTATTAGGGATTTCATCTTTCTAGGAATTAGAACCATTACACATCTTCATACCCTGGTCTTCTCTGAACTAGCTGGTACTACAAACTGTTAACAGTTCAGGCGACCTGGGAAACATAAAAGCCTCATCTTAGGAGAGCTGGACACTGTGAAGGTGGATTCCAGACACCAAAGCCTGGGTTCTCCAGGCCTGGCCCCAGACCAACTCTGGGCAGAGTACTTTAAAGCAGGAGAAGCTGCCGAGCTGTCCCGTGATGGGAGCCCCAGGCCGAGGGACTGTAGTTCCCCTACTTTACGCCTCTTGTCTGACAACTTTCTGGAAATCCCACACCAGCAGCAGGCAGACAATTCCTGACCAAGACCCAGCTGCCCTCACAAACCACTTCAGAGATTCTCAAAGTGGGGGGTTCAGTCAGGGCCTTTACTATTGGAACAATGGGATTTTGCTGGTAGAGGACCCACACTTAGGTGCGGTGGCCCTGCAGTAATGCCACACTGGCAGGCGGTAACCCTGCATAGCAGCTCAGCCGTGCACAGACAGATCCTTAAATACGTTTTTTGGGCCAGAATTTGGATCTACAGGGGTAAGTGTCAGTCTTAACCATTGCCACTTGAGACTGACTCATAAGGAAAGCCTGGGGAGCCTGAAGCAAGTGCTGAGTTTTTATCCTGCTCTGGTGAGTGTGTTGATTTATGCTCAGGGGTGAAGGGATAGCTTCAGGCACTGAGAAAACAAGCTATGTATTTGGGTTTATTTGTCCAAGTGGCCAGGGACATTTTGGGGACAAACAATGCCTTATTTGGAGTTGTTTATTTTTTCTATACCTCTGCCTCACGCAGTGAACTCAGATAACCTTCCCCAGCTTGGGCACACCAGTATTAGCTTATGCGCAGCCTGGGGGAAACTGTCCATCGCTTGGGGAAAGCCTCCATCATCTCCAAAATCCTGAGAAAAACCAGCAGACTCCAGTCCTGTTCTGGTCCCTCTCCCTTGGCTGGTGGCAGGAAATTGAGTCCTGAAGACCAGGTTTTCCTGAGGGCCCTCTGCTTCCTTCAGGGTATCCTGCCACTCGGCAGTCACTTATTGGGCACCACAGGTTGGAGGAGGCAGATGGTGGGCCAGTAGCTGAAGGAGCAGTTAGAGACATTATTTCAACTGGGACCTGTGTCATGGACTGAAGTACTGTTTGTCCGGGGGGTTGGCATCAGTGCCTTCAGCCCCAGACTGACCACATTCTACCGGCAAGGCTGGGATGCAGTCTCTGAGGAGGCTCCTTTCATTGTCCATTCTCCCTTGACAATTTGGCTGGGGAAATGATCTCCCCTGAGAGGACCTCAGTATGGCTGCATGTGCCCAAAGCGTTTGGGCAGTTCCAGCAAGAGGCACAGAGGAGAGGTGGGGCTGTGGCTCAGGGCACTTCCTCACTGCTCCTGCCCACTCTGATGGGATGTTCCACAGGACTCCAGAGGAGAGAGTGAGCTCTTCTTTCCCCTCTGAAGGAAACCTGACTTGAGCTGTAAATCTTAAAGAACACATAGAAAAGTGTCATTTGTGGAAGAGGATTTCTGAGTAACAAAACAGCCCATCCATAGTGTGGAAAGAAAAGGTCTGCACTTAATACAGCAAAGAGCTGGTGTCTGCTGTGTGGTTTGGGGTGGGTTTGGGATGTGCTGAGATACGGGAAGGAAGTGGGCATGGCCAAGTTTGGGATGATCCTGACATACCATAGTGGGGGGTCTTCCCCTGCCCCTGACCCGTGGCAGTGGGCTCTCTTCTGATTTTGAACAACAGACCTGGAAGTGCCTGCTAGACTAAGGAGCCAGTGGGAGCCCGTGAGGGATTAAATGCTGCAGCAGACCATGGTGAGATGTGCTCTTCCAGGCCCACAGCTCTGGATGATGGGCATGCAGATCCAAAGAGGGCAAAGGGCCGAGGGTGACTTTTTGAGGTTGAAGTATAGATGAAGTCATGAAACCTTTGGAATGTGATCAGGTAGAAAGAGCAGAATGACTAGATGTTATGTAGGTTTTATTTGTTTCTTTATATATTTATATTTATAGAATGTGTGAACAGTCTTGGTTCACTACTTCAGAGTTAAACCAATGTGCCAACTTGTTTTTCTATTGAGAGAACCTCATTTTCCATTCGAGTGACACCTGAGAAAAAGGGTAATGAATGAGAGAGGGAGGACACAGGCAGGAGATTGGCTGACCAGCATTTTATTTATGACTCATTTTTTTATGGGCATATTGTTGTGAAGCAATTTCCATGTGGAAATGGCTTTTCTCCCCACAAACAAATCGCCTTTTATGTTGTTGATGGCAGGCGTCCTCTTTGAAGATTAACTAAGTCTCTGCTCAGCCTGTGCTAATATAAGCACCTTGTAAACCCATCTAGTGGCAGAGTCTGGGACTGGTTTCTCCTCATGTCAGAATTGATTATTAGGAGTTGGGAAATAAAGAGTTTCCAGAGGAATTGGGCCTAAGAACAGATGCCTCAAGTTTTGTGAAAGATAACCATTCTGAGACATCAGATGCTCTCAGTAAAGGGCTCCTTGGAATGGGGAGAGTGGCTGGAGTCAAGCCTTCATTCATTCATTGTTTCGGTTTTATTTTGTATTTGGTTCTTATAAAACTTTAGACACATGGACAAGTTTGTAAGTAAAGGAAAGTATAAAGGCCACCAACGACTGCCTGTAGTCATCTGGAGTGTCACCATGGTATGATAATTCATCTTTACATTTTGTTGTATTTCCCCCTCTCCAGGCACATGTTTTTATAGTTAAAGTCATCTTGCTTATATAATTTTATCCTGATTTTTAAAGAAAAATTTACCATGTCATTTAGTAAACATGCATAATATTCTAACATGTGATGTAATTAAATTAACATTACATAGTCTTTTTTAAAAATACATATTTTATTTTTTACAGAGAGGAAAGGAGAGAGATAGAGAGTTAGAAACATCTATCAGCTGTCTCCTTCACACTTCCTACTAGGTGTGTGCTCGTAACCAACGTACATGCCCTTGACCAGAATCGAACCTGGGACCTTTCAGTCCACAGCCCGATGCTCTATACACTGAGCCAAACTGGTTAAGGCGACATTACATAGTC
The DNA here is from genome assembly GCA_011751065.1 of Lasiurus cinereus. Classification (NCBI taxonomy): domain Eukaryota; kingdom Metazoa; phylum Chordata; class Mammalia; order Chiroptera; family Vespertilionidae; genus Lasiurus; species Lasiurus cinereus. Next base: position 19,184,142 of record JAAGEH010002525.1, read on the forward strand.
TTATTTGTTTTTACTATTTTATTTTCGATAATTTCAAATATGGAGGAAAATTTCAAGACTAGCACAATGAACTCCTGTATATTCTTAACCCAGTTAGTTCTCTGATTGTTGACGTCCACCTTTGCTTTAACATTATCTCTCTCCCTTCAAATAGCTACATTTTCCTCTACATTTTTGTAGAGCAAGCAGCAGACATGATGTCTCACTGCTCTTAAATAGTCAGTGTATTTTTTCCACGCCCTTCCTGCATAGCCATGACATAATCATCAGACTCAGGAAACATTTTACAATACCACTACCTAACCTACAGTCTCCATTTATATTCCCCCAGTTATCCCAGTATTGTTCTTTACAGCTAAATCATCCAATCCAGAATAATTTAGCACTTATCTGTGATGTCTTTTCAGTTTTATTCAATCCCAAAAATGTTTCTTAGTTTTTGGGAGTTGTTTTTACAATCACCACCTGGATGTTTTTGAAGGTTATAGGCCAGTTATTTTGTAACATGCCCCTCATATTGGATGTTAGATTTGTCTGATGTTTTTTCATGGTTAGATTTCAGTTATGCAGCTTGACAGAAATATTACAGACATGATAATGATGTGTCATCCTCACGGTATCTGATTAGGTGACAGATGATGACTTGGCCCATTACTGGTGATATTAACTTTGACCACTGAATTAAAATAGAGTCTGCGAGGCTTCTCATTGAATAGTGACTCTTTCCCTTTTATAATTAATAGTTATTTGCGGGGAAATACGTTGAAGTTATATAAATATTTGATTTTCATCAATCTTTCACTCACTAGTGATTCTTGCCTGATTAAATTTTTTTCTGAATCAGTTATTATTATGGTGGTTAGCAAATGATATTTTTTCTGAATCCATCATTCCTTCTACACTTACTGGTATTATGCTATAAGCAAGAGCTCTTTCTTTTCTTCATTCATTCACTCACTCATTCATTCAATCAGGATTAACACATGCATTCCCATTTTATTCAATAGATCATGACCTCTTCCTGCCATTGTTTATTTTGATGTTAGAACAGGCTGGTTTCTGGGTCTTTTTGGTATAATCCCTTTATTAAAAATGATGCTCACGTTTTTTCTACAGACTGTGTAGAAATTTATTTTGCCATTTGACATTTTCCATGTCATTAAGAGTCTACACAACTATTTTTAGTAATTGTATAGGGTCTATCAGTTATACTTAATACTTTAGCTTTCATAGTGGTTGAGATGGTCCAGAAGAGACCTCTCCCATGTGTGAAGACTCTCATTCTATTAGCCAGGAACAAGCATGTTAACAGAAACATAGGTGGCACGCCAAGCAAGCGCAAGTCCAGTGTGGTTGGGTATATTTCTTTTTGGCCCCACCTTGTAGCTGGCTGTGTAGCTGTTAGAAAGAGGCACTGTCTCCACAGGATGCAAGGATATTTATTGTGGGGATTCCTTTCATATAAAAATTGTCAGCAACCTATATACCAGTCAACTGAAGATGGTATATTACATAGTGGTTTAAACAAAGTAGTTGTATGGAACAATATGTGTGTATTCATTGTATGATATATAAAAGTACACACACACGTATAAAGATGAAAAAGTCCAAAGCAACAATATGTACTGAAATCATGATAGTGGCTACTTTTGGAATAGAAGGAGAGGAATAAAATAGAGAAGTGATCTATGAAGAGCTTCAAACAATAATATACTTTCAAAAAACCAATTTAAAAGAAGATCTAAAGTAAATAAGATCTTATCAAATGCACAGATTTAATAAGCCTGGGTTAGGTAAACACATGTTTTTTATATTATTCTCTTTTCTCTACTCTTACATTTGAGGTATTTTATAAGAAATAAACATTTTTTAAATTATGTATTTTTTATATTTATTGACTTGAGAGGAAGGGAGGAAGGGAGGAAGGGAGGGAGGGAGGAAAAGAGAGAGAGAGAGAGAGAGAGAGAGAGAGAGAGAGAGAGAGAGAGAGATTGGTTTGTTGTTCCACTTATTTATGCATTCATTGGTTGCTTCTTGTATATGCCCTGACTGAGGATTGAATGTGCAACCTTAATGTACCTACAACCTCCTAGGGTTGAATGTGTAACCTTAGTGTACTCACACCTTGGCTATATGTACAGCACTCTAAACAACTGAGCTATCCTGAGAGGGCCAACAACTATTTTAAAAATCATGAATGGGAATGGTAAATACCAAATTAAAGATAATATCCAGGGAGTGAAGGAAATGAGATCAGAGAGAGACATGCAAGGAGCTTCGTTTGTATTTGTGATGTCTAATTTTTTATTTTGTTTTCTAAAAGTATTAAATCAAAATGTTAAGATTTGATAGCGTGGGTGTGGATTTATATGAGTTCATTTATATCATTCTGTAGGTTATTCTGCATTTACTAAAAAGATATGCTATAGAAGTGAGAGAGTAACTAAAGTGGAAAATCCCTGGGAGGGAGGAAGTAATGGAATTCATAGCATTCTTGGCATGTTAGCTCTAGAAAGCAGAGCCTGAGGCAAGGCTTAAATGATCAGATCTTTGGGAAAGTGCAAACCCAGGGCAACAAGAATGAGAGAAAAGAGAAGTGATAGAGGGAATGCATTGCTAGGTTGGCCATTGTTTCATGAGGTCTCAGCTATGCAGGATGACTCCAGATAGACTGTAAAGAAACACTGTTTGGGGACAGTCTAATGGAGAGACTAGAGTGGAAATTTGTACTCTTTCTGACTGGTCAAGATTGAATTTTCAGACCGTTAACAGCCTGGGGCTCCTTGAATGTGTGTGTCATCTAGTCCATTTGGCTATCACTGAGAAGGCCTGATTGTTTGCACAATGATGGGCTTCATCCAAACTTAGAAACTATGGAGGACTGAGAGAGATGCTGGCAATGGCCTCAGGGCTTGGGGCTGAATGGCCCTAAACGAGTCTGCTTTGAGTCCCTATGCTGGCAACAGCTACAGAAAAACAAGTGGCCCAGGGTATGAGAAATGTATGAAGGCAAGAGAATCTGGATTTCCATTAAACGAGGTCTGATACAAATACAATGGGATACCTCTTTTGTCTAAAACCAGAGAGGAAATGAGAATTAATTTATAGTAGGTAAGTTTACAGGGGGAAGGGGGTAAAAAAAATGAAAGCCTTTCTGGACTGATAACCTTTTTTTTCCCCTGAAGAGCAATGAGAGGACATCATTTACTGAGAGTTTGGGGATGGATTTGGGAAGTAGGATTAAAAGTTTGTGGAAAATCATGAAGATCTTGAATAATAACCATGGAGAAAGGATTGTGTCCAGCTACAGAAGTGGAGAGGCTGCTTGGGAAGCAGAGAACATGCCTACCAGGAAGCTTGTAGGTGAATTGGAAAGAGAACAGTTGAACTGAAGTGGGCCCCAAGTAACTTGTCCAGTTGGGATGAATAGGAAAGGAAAACAATGGAGGGCTGAGGAATGAAGGTCTCAGAAGGTTGAAGAGCAGCTGGAGTGACAGCTGGAAAAATGAGGTCATAATATGAGAGACCTTAATATTTACACCTTTATATTTCAGAGCAATGTTGAGTGAGAACAAGGACCAGACTCTCCTTACAGGGGCATTTCTTGAGTGGAAGGGAGGTGAAAATGTTTAGAGAAGCAGTGGTTAAGTAGCTTAGAACAGTAGCAAGGTTGTTGTTGTGCTATGAGGTCAAAGCTTAAGGGCATGAGGAGGAGTCATGAGTAACTTTGGCTCAGCTCTTCACTGGAGCACTAATGCAAATCATTAGGAACTGTTTTCCTGCTGAGTCACTAGGGGAGGCCAATTAGCAAATGGGGTCAGCTTTATCCATGACACTAACCTGAATCATCATCTATAATCTTGAATCTGATTACCATCCATCTTTAAGGATTTTATTCATTTTTCTTCTGAAAAAATTATTTTCCTACCATGACCTTCCTCTCCCTAGTTTTCTTAAGTTGTGGGTATTACAGCACTTATCACATACTATGCTAATCGCCCATTTGCGTTCCTGTCACTCTCCCCACCTGCCCCATCATGAGGGCTTTAAGGATAGGGCCAGATCTTGGCTAGCATCTGTCCTCACCCTAATGTGGGCCCTGAAGATCCTGGGTGCTCGGCATGCTGGAAGGAAGAGGGCTGTGGCAGTGTCAGGCAATGAAGAGTCCCCAGGTCATCTTCTGTTTGATGGTTGAAACAAGCTCTTTGATTAGGTCATTTCCTACTTTATTTGCCCTTCTTGCTGCCCCCCAAATTACATAAGAGATATATGTTCCTTGTAGAATATTTGGAAAATAATAACCACTCCCAACCCTGCCCTTAAGCAATCACCACTATTAAAGATATTTTTACAATCAGACATTTTATTTTTTTATTTAATAGATAAAACGTTAATGGCACAAACTTCAAAAAGTATACAGTAGGCCTTCTCCTTCATGGTTTTTATTTTTCATGGTTTCAGTTACTTTTGGTCAACTGTGTCTGAATATATTCAATGGAAATTTCTAGAAAAAGAATTTGAAAATATTCAACTGTACTCCATCCTGAGTAGTGTGATAAAATCTCACCCTGTTGTGGCTCCATCCCACAGATGTGAATCATCCCTTAGTCCAGTGTGTCCACACTGTAGACTCCAAGTGCATTAGCCACTTGGTAGCCATCTTGGTTATCATATCAACTGTCTTGGTAGCTCAATGCCTATGTTCAAGTCACCCTTATAGTAGTCTAATGCTATATCATAAATTCGTTACTCACCTACTTCATCTCACCGCATGGGCACCATGTCATCTCCCATCATCACAAGAAGAAGGGGCATACAATACAGTAAGATACTTTGAGAAAGAGACCGCATTCACATAACTTTATTACAGTATATTGCTATAATTGTCCTAATTTATTATTAGTTATTGTTGTTAATTTCTTATTAAGCTGACTTTAGAGATTAAACTGTATCATAGATATGTATGTACAGGGGAAAAAACCCAGCATATACAGGATTCAGTATACCATCTATGGTTTTAGGCATCCAATGGGGTCTAGGAAGGGTCCCCCACAGATAAGGGGGATGGCTAGATTGTGTAAGTGTTCTTCTATTTCTTTCCCTCCTCTCCCCACGTGGTTCCCATCCCCAGGAGAATCATAGCTATCTGTTTCCTGTATATTCATCCACTAACAAGCAGGTTTTTATACTAATTTTTTTCTTCTTTTGCTGTTTACATGGTGGCGTTTGATGCATATTTTTTCTGCCTCTTGCTTTGTCACTTAACATCTTGCAGATCGTTCCACATTAGGATAAAGAGAACATTCTTTTTTTTTTAATTAAATCTTTATTATTCAGATTATTACATTTGTTTCTCTTTTTTCCCCTCCATAGCACCCCTCCACCCAGCTCCCACCCCTCCCTCTGCCCTTAGCTCCCTCCCATTGATCTCATCCATAGGTGTATGATTTTTGTCCAGTCTCTCCCTGTACACCCCTCACCCCTTCCCCCCTGAGAATTATCAGTCCACTTCCTTTCTGTGCTCCTGATTCTATTATATTCACCAGTTTAATCTGTTGATCAAATTTTTAATTCACTTAATTTTTAGATTCACTTGTTGATAGATATGTATTTGTTGTTCATAATTTTTTGTCTTTTACCTTTTTCTTCTTCCTCTTCTAAAAGAGTACCTTTCAGCATTTCATATAATACTGGTTTGGAGTTGATGAACTCCTTTAGCTTTTTCTTATCTGTGAAGCTCTTTATCTGCCCTTCAATTCTGAATGTTAGCTTTGCTGGATAGATTATTCTTGGTTGTAGGTTCTTGCTATTCATCATGTTGAATATTTCTTGCCACTCCCGTCTGGCCTGCATAGTTTCTGTTGAGAAATCAGCTGACAGTCGTATGGGTGCTCCCTTGTAGGTAATAAACTATTTTTCTCTTGCTGCTTTTAAGATTCTCTCTTTGTCTTTTGCTCTTGGTATTTTAATTATGATGTGTCTTGGTGTGGTCCTCTTTGGATTCCTTTTATATGGGGTTCTGTGTGCTTCCTGGACTTGTAAGTCTATTTCTTTTACCAGATGTAGAAGTTTTCAGTCATTATTTCTTTAAATAGGTTTTCAGTATCTTGCTCTCTCTCTTCTTCTGGCACCCCCACAATTCTGATGTTGGTACGCTTAAAGCTGTCCTAGAGGCTCCTTACATTATGTTCACATTTTTGGATTCTTTTCTCTTCTTGCTTTTCCAGTTGAATGTTGTCTGCTTCTTTATATTTCATTTTTTTTACTTGATTCTTGCCTTTCTCTAGTCTGCTGTTAGGACTCTGTATAATATTTTTTATTTCAGTCAGTGTATGTTTAATTTCTATTTGGTCCTTTATCATCTTTAGTTGGACCTTTTCCCTCTCCTCTTGGGTCTCACTAAATTTATCCAACTTTTCTAGCATATTCTTGAAAAACCTTATAAGCGTGGTTTTGAACTCTATATCCAGTCGTTTTTTTTCCTCCATTTATTTTGTTTGTGATCCCTTCCCTTGTCTCAGCATTTTCACTATGCCGGGGAAACTCTGTGTTGAATTCAGCTTTATGATACCAGACGAAAAGCCGAAGAAGCCTCTGCTGAGCTTGGGAGGGTGGAGTCTCAGGGCTTAAGGGACCGCCTTGCCTTCCAGTCGTCCCACCCTCCACGGCCCCTGAGTCTCACGTGACTGGGTAATGGCTGGAGCGGTCCTTGTGCGCGTGCGCACCCTCAGTGCCTCTAACCGCCGCCTTTCCAGCTCCCTTGCACACTAGGACCACACAAGACTAGGTCCCCAGGGTTTCGCCCGAAACGGGGGCCCAGTGGACTCAGAAGTGGCACAGTTGGGAGGGTCTGTCTCCCGCCCACTCGCAAAAGCCAGCGGCACAATCAGCAATCTGTCCTCCGCGCAGCACCGTGCACGTGCGAGACTGGACCTGATCTTCTGCGACTCCCCTAAATTTCCGTGCACCTCTCCCTTTTCACAGTCCAAACCCCCCGTATGAGTTTTGGCTGGATCTGGGGTTTAGTGTCGTAAGATAAGGGGTTCAATGCCGTTGGGAGTCTCCGTTTCCCTCCCGCCAGAGAAAGCCAGCCAGGTACTCCGGCACCCACTCTCTCAGCGCGCGCATCTCCGTACCTCGGCTTTTTGCAGCTCCTCTGGGTCTCTGTGAGCCCCTCTCTTTCCTTCTAGCTGTAGAACTTACACTCCGCCAGCTTTCCTGTGGTTCTGGATGATGTCTGTTCTGTCTTTTAGTTGTAGTTTTGAAATTGTTGTGCGAGGCAGCAGTGTAGGTGTTTACCTATGCCGCCATCTTGGATTCTCCAAGAGAACATTCTTATTCCTTTTCTAGCTGCATACTCTTTTTAATGTTTTATTATAGAAAATTAAAGTCTAATGAATACCCATTACCTAGCTTTAACTTGTGACTAAGTTTGTTCTACTTATACCCCATCTGTCAGCCCTCCTCCTCCCTCTATTGTTTTAAAGTACATTTCAGACATTATAATATTTCACCTGTAATTATTTTAGGATACATCCACAAAATGACTTAAAAAACAATACCAGTATCATACCTAACACAATTAAGTATAATCCCTTAATATTATGAAATCTGATCTTTTACAAAAATATATAAAGAGTGATGTAACTGAGAGCCTGGTTTGTACTTCATTCCACATGTGTGTGAGTTTATCAGTAATATACATTTCTAGAGGTGGAGTCATTGAAGTAAAGTGGGCATTTGTAATAGAATAGAGATCGCCAAACTACACTTCAGAGAGATTATATTAATAAATACTTCTTCCACCAAAGTTTGAGAGGACTGCTTCCTCACAGCTTTATCCACACAGTGTGTTATTGTACTTTTATGTATTTTTTTTTTAATGTGGTTTTATTTACTTTAGAGAGAGAGGAATGGAGAGGGAGAGAGAGAGAGAAATGTTGATGGGAGAGAATCATCGATTAGCTGCCTCCTGCATGATCCCAATTGTGAAGCATGCAGGAGGCAGAAGATCAACGATTCTCTTTCATCATTGATATTGATTTATTTTTGAAATCAATACAAATATATTTTATTTTAAAGTAGATTTCTTATCTTAAAAAAAAAGTAGGTTGGGGCATATGGTGTAATGTACCATTGTAACTTAATGTTTTCCAAGTATAAATTTACTATTTTTGCTCCATTATTTAGTAATCTTTCTTTCCTCCATGGATTAAAATGTGGCCTTTATCACACTGTGCCCCTCCATGATCTGAAAATCCACAAGAACGTGCATAGCCCCTGAGCCTCCTCCTCAATTCCCACCCAGGTTTCCTTCTCTTCAGTAAAAATATGTAGTGGTTTGTTCAAGTGTGTGCATGCCTGTTGGGTGCTCATGTGGACTCATTTAGGATTAAGTTTCTGGGTAGAATTCCTAAAGCAATCCCTCTCTTTTCTGAGTTTCCCTTTTTCTATTGGAGATCTGGACTGGGATCAGTCTGCCTCAGCTGATTTCAGTTTTATTTCTCAAGCTGGGGAGAGTGTGAGGATTTGAAATGGTCTTTTCAAAGGTGCAGACTTAATGATAGAAAACTGGCATGTTAAAACAAAACGAGGGAGTTGGCCATTGTAAGCAAACAAATTGCTTCCTATTGATAATGGGCTATTCATGCAGCCTGCAGTGGAGAACAATTTCTTTCATATCCAGGCCCTTTATCAATTATCAGGAAGGCACAATGGAGTAGGCAGTAATGATGCAGGGAGCAAATGGGAAGGCTCTGCAGGAAATGCGGAAGCTGAGGGATGGAGTCTCTTTGCAGGCCTCCCCTGAATAGCTATGCATCAGTCCACACCTGTGCCTTCTCCTTTGCAGATGCACACTTGGGCTCATGTTGTCTTAAATCTCATCTGGCTGCCTTTCTATCCACAGCACTCCAGGGTCAATTCTATTTGCAAGGCTATTAAAAACATGACTTGGGCTGTGTTTACATGTGCTCTTGCATGTGAGAAAAGAAAGGACAAGTTTGCTAAGAGTTACAACTAAAAAATTATTCAGCAGAAGGGGAGTTCTGTTCTGGATTAGAGCCAGTTCTTTCAACTCCCACCATTTGTCATTCTGCCCTGAGTCTCGGTGACATGAATTATTTGGAAGATGACTTTATGAGAATGTTGTTTTCACAGGCTGAGCTGGCCAAGCAAAATTTCTGCTTGGTGTGGGCAGCAAGGAGTCTTTTTGGGCTCTGTTTTAGGCACCAGAGCTGTGGGGGTCTAAGACGCTGCACCCTGGATGAATTAGGAGTGGAGAAGTCAAGCTAAAGATGTGTGACCATCACTGTCCTTTTGTCCCATTGGGGTCAGTGTGTAAGTAAATGCTTGTGGGGGCAGAATCTGCCTGCTTCTGCCCTCTCCTTGATCTAGAGCAGGGGTTGGTCCAGATGGGGCAGAAGGCAGGGCAGGCTGCAGCTGGGGATGTTAGACCTTCAAGGAGTAAATCTGTCACTCAGCAGGTGCTGTGTCCTAAGATGGGTAGGTGTATGGGGATCCCTCCATGTTAGTGCTTCTAACCTCCATATTGGTGCTAAGTCCACAAAATTACTTTGTTGTCTCAGATGTTAATTATACTCTGATCTTAGGATATTAACATTTACAGCTTAGGAACAGTGTAACTTAATGAAAAATTAATTGTATTGATTTTTATCATGTTGTTCACAGATAAATCCCACTCAATTTGCTGCTTGCAGATACATCCAATATTGCCTTATGTGTCAAATGAGATGATCCCTCTTTTATATCTTGGGTTATGGACCTTGTTTTCTCTGAGAAACTACTTATTACCAAATGAGAAATGGCTGCTTTTGTGGAGAAATGCCAGGCATGTCTCCGAGGGTCCAGTCTGCTGGACCCTCGGAGATAGTCCATCTCCTCATAGGACAAACTACCCATCATCCTGCCCTGGAAACAGTCCCAGCCTGGTGTCAAGAGAGTGGCCTCTCCCCATTGCTCCCTTGTCAGGGGAGCCCTTCCCTCTTCTCTGAGCATCAGTTCCATCTCAGCCATGTGTGGTCATTTTTTGGGCCCCTTCTTTGGGCCAGGCCCCAGGCTGAATGTGGGTCACTGTGATTCTGGGATTTTCAGACATCACCTGAATTGTCTACCTTGCCTTGAACCCTCCCTTAGTAATCATTTGAGCCTCAAACTTCAGTAACTAACTCCTAAGTGTAACTGAATATCTCATGGAGATTGGATTTCTGTGCATAAAAATAATGTGAAATGGAGGATGGTGCTAATTGATGCTGCCTTTTTGGAAGGTGTGATATCCTATATATTAAAAGCCCAGCAACCAAATGGCAGAATGACCAGAACAACTGGTTGACCAGTCGTTATGATGTGCACTGACCACCAGGGAGCGAATGCTCAATGCAGGAGCTGCGCCTTGGTGGTCAGTGTGTTCCCATAGTAGGAGAGCTGCGTGGCTGACTGGGATGAGCAGCTGCTCCCACAGTGGGCCAATCCCTGCAGGCCACACCCCCTCACAAATCCTGTGCACTGGGCCTCTAGTTGTGATATAATAGGAAGTACATATTGATCTTCCCTGGTTCTTAGCCCAGAGCTCCTAAAACTCTTGGACTGTCCATAGTGATAAGTGTCTTTTATATACTAATGATTTGACTGGTGACTGGGTCCCTAGATACATTAAGGTTGGGGCTGGTTGCCAGAAAAATTAAGGCATGATTATAAAGTTGGAACTTTTAGCCCCATCCCCCTCCCTCCAGGGGAGGAAGATTGAGTTTAATCACCAATAGCCAAGATTTAATCAGTCATGCTTAAGTGAAGGAATCTGCATAAAAACTTTAAATGATGGGGTTTGGGAAGCTTCATGGCTGGTAAATATATTGAGGTGCATGGAGAGTGGTGCACCCAGAAAGGATATGGAAGCTCTATGCACTCCCCAATTTCCCATACCCAACCCTGTGTATTTCTTCCATTTGGCTGTTCCTCAGTTGTTATCCTTTATAGTAAACTGGTACATGTAAGTAAAGAGCTTTCCTGAGTTCTGTGAGCTGTTCCAACAAATTATTGTGGGAACCTCTGACTTTATATGTGTTCTGTAAAAACAGGTGGCTAGAGGGTCTGCACTCACTCTGTAGGGTCTACACTAACGCTGAGTGGGTAGCAACAGAACTTGGTATCCACAGAGTGGGAGAATTAGTTGTGTAGGGGGAAACTCACACATTTGGTTTCAGAAGTGTTTGGAGTAGAAACAGATCTAGAGGATAATTCATTGTGCTTTAAAAATGTTCCTGACTCAGCAACATTAGGGTCTGGTAAACAATACGCAAGATTGAAATGACAGTGTGTTAAACTAACAAACCAACAAACAAAAAGGATAAAGAACTATAGAGAATTCTTGACCCCAATTTTAGAAAATTTATATACAAACATTTTGGAATAAAATACCCTAATTCTTTAACAATGGTTATTGCTGACCTATGCAGTATAGATTCTTTTCTTGATAGATTTTTGGGAGCATTTTTGTTGTTGTTGTTGTTAGAATAAGCATAAATTAATGTGTAACCTGAAAAGATGTGGCATTCCTGATCTAGCTTTACTCTTTTGAGGGGGTTTTCCTCACCCCAGAGGTCAGGTCCATAAAAAGGACCACCCCCTTGCTAGATGTCCCTTCCTCTTTCCTCACTCATCACCATGACTTTTTGTATAGAGACCCGCCAGCCATTCTCACTCTCATACATATCTCAACCTAATGAGTCGTTTTCCTTTCAGCCCAGCCAGGAGTGTGTGGTCCATCATAGGTGCCCCTGGCTTGTGCTTTTACTGGTGGGGAATTTTTCTAGTAGCTTTAACTGACCTGGCATGCTAACATCAATTCAGCTTGATCTGTTGAGGTGTAAAATTTGGAGACAGATAAACCCTGTCTGAGCTCCTCACCCATACAAGTGCCCCTAGTTTTCAGCTCACCTCATGCCTCCCTATTTTAGGAATGAAATTATTATTTTTCTTGAGTTGGGATGCTTTGTCTTTTCCTATATAATTTCACCACCTAGTAAGTTATTGAAATGCTTTTCTCTCTGAATGCTAGTGAGGGAAAGAATTGGCTTTAGTTTTGAATTCAGATTGTCATTTGGCTATGAGATAAGGAAAAGAGGAGTGTGGGGACCCTGCATTAGGCCCTCCAGCCTTGATGTCTAGGCCTTTGAACCAATTTCCAACACTGCCCTGGCCGGCTCTCAGGGGACCAGGGGCTCCCGACGAGTTTGGGGTGAGAGTTTACGGAGCCCTGCTGCAGCCCGGATTGGAACCTTAGTCACAGATGCAGGGAAGCTCTCAGGGAGGGATGGTCACTGCTGCTAGCCTTGTCCTTCTGCAGGCGCCTCCCTACTGGGCCCTCACTTCCAGCCATGGGCTCTAGCCTGTGAACATAGCCTTCCCCGCCTCATCCAGGGTGCCTCCTGGAAGCCTCTCTGTTGCATTGACTCCAGCCTCAGCCTCCTTCTAGGTTCTCTCACGCCTCACCTCCTGAGTGTTTCCCGTGTTTCCTAGTTCATCTTCTCTCCTCTCACTCGCAGGCATTCGTCTTTTTTCTCAGGTAAATTTTAATATTTTAAAACCTCCTACAACTTCTTTGTGAAACCAGAGTCAATTTAAATAAGCAAATATATACAGGAAGTGCCCCCATCTCAGGGTGGACCTGCTCTGACATGGTTCCTTGGTGTCCTGCTGGAGCATTCTTCAAATCTGAGCCAGGAAGGAGCTCAATGCACTGTGTTGAAATGGATTCAGTTTACACCTCAAACAGCAAGTTGTCTAGCAGTGAGGATTCTTTAACCCTTGAAAGGTGTCCCGAGAAAAACAAGCCAGGTTAAACATGTGACTAGTATACTGCCACCTCTCCCCGCTCCCATCCCTGTGGCCTGTCCCCAGCCAGGGTTATTTGCTGCTGGGGCACTTCTGAGTGTGTGTTGCGTCCTGCTCCTCCTGAGAGCCCTGTCCCCTTCATGTCTGAACTCTCCCCACTGTTCCATAATTCTGGAAACCATTAGTTGTTTTTGTGGATTGATGGATGATAATGAAATTGGAACTCATTCACACTAAGACGTGCACTGGGACCAAACCAGTGTGTTTATGGCAGTTGTGGTCATCCTGTCTCCATTTTCTTCAAATGCTAGCTGTAGGCGTCCACATGCTCGCTAGACTACCTGCCACCCCGCTTCCCTCCCTGAAAACCCGTGCTTCCTCCTTAACTTTCTCTCAGTTTATATCCTTGCAACTCACCCCATCAGGCAAACTAGCAACCCCAGCATCAGCCTTAGAGCCTCACATCCTCCTTAACCCCGGCCCTGCATGCCTGCCCCCTCCCCGACACTGACCCTCTCTCAGGAAATCCTCCTGGGCCCTCCCACCAACTCCCAGTTGCTGGGCTCCAAGCTCCTGGCCTGCTCTCAACACTGTCAGCCTCCACATGAGGCCCTGCTTCTCATCGCTTGTCATTCTCATCTTAGCCACCCCGGTGCAGAGCCCTCAGTTTAAAAATCATTCTGATCCTTTTTCTTTTTTAAAATTTAAACTCAGTGAGGGCTGCCTTTAAATAAAGGCCAGAGTGTAAATATATATATATATACATATTTTAAATATATTTTATTGATTTTTTTACAGAGAGAAAGGGAGAGAGATAGAAAGTCAGAAACATCGATGAGAGAGAGACATCGATCTGCCGCCTCCTGCATGCCCCACAGTGGAGATGTGCCTGCAAGCAAGGTACATGCCCCCAACCGGAATCGAACCTGGGACCTTTCAGTCCGCAAGCCGACGCTCTAGCCACTGAGCCAAACTGGTCTCGGCCAGAGTGTAAATATTTTAAGCTTTGCGGACCAAACCATCTCTGCCATCATTTTTCAACTTTATTTGTATAGTACAAAAGCAATAGACAGTGGACAACAGACAGACATTATGTAAAAGTGGTAGTGTTCCAATAAAACTTTATTTACAAATTGCCAATCTCCTGAGCCTCAGGGTAAAGCTCAGATGGCTCTGAAGGCCCTTTGTGATCTTGCCCTAGTGCACTGCTCCACCCTCGTCTCAGTGTTTCTACACCCACTGTGCAGCCAGTGTGTTAGACGTGCCCATCTTGGCACAGTATCTCCACTCTGTCTCCTTCTCCTCTCTCTGTGGCCTGAAGATGCCAAACAGTAAAGGGTGATCCTTTCACAGAGCTGTCTCTCTGTCATGCCTTTCACCCCTGGGAGGGACTTCCATGGATTTTGTGCAGACTTGTGTTACTGATCTTGTCATCCTGTGTGATGAATGCCTGGTCACCTCTCTGTCTTTCCAGCTAGAATAGAAGCTTCGTACAGTCTGCAAAGTTTCTTTTGCTTCCTATCTATTGTGGCATAGTACTGGCATGTAATAAATAAATAGCAACTTTCCATTAATTAATCATTTCAATATTCATTTCTTGTGTCTCCTGGGGAAGGTGGAAACCCTTCTAAATCTTTTGTCATTGGCTCAATGCCTGTCTTATTATTTCTTCTGAAAAAATGATCTCCAAGTTTGTATCTTCTATTTCCTGGTACATTTGTGTTGTTGTTTAATAACTACCTTGCCTAGCCTTGCTGAACTGCATCTGTCTCCAGTGCTGCAATTTCTCAATGACGTGCATCAACAGAATTCACCTTCTGAATAGAGCCATCTCTTTTTGTGCTGTAGGCCTACAGTCTTCCTAAAGATACATTTCTGTGGAGGATAAGCAGGTTTTGCATGTCATGGAGATTGGGATGAGAAACTGTTGTTATTTGTTACTGATCTAAGTTTGCACATTAGCGCTGTGAATTTCAGCCGAGTCTTCAAAGCCAGACCTGAGCCAGCGGACATTGGCTGTGTCTGAGGTCTGGATTTCATCTGCTGCACACTCCATTCAGCGGCCTGATGGATGAGTCTGATCTGTATGCTAGGTGCGCCCTTGCTGTTGTTACTGCTCCAATTGGCTGTGTCCCTAGGGTGCATTACAGAACCGAGGCCTGGTGCTCAGAGGGTACTGGGTCAGGATACAAGATGGTACCAGTAGTGGCTGTGGATACCTTTAAGAAGATAAACTTGCACCCTGGCCAGTGTGGCTCAGATAGGTGAGCATCGTCCTGTGCACCCAAAGGCTGCTGGTTCAATTCATGGTCAGGGGATATACCCAAGTTACGGGTTCCATCTCTGGTAGGGGGTGTGCAGGAGGTAGCCCATAAATGTTTCTCCGTCTCTCTCCCTCTCTCTGTAAAAATCAATAAACTGTTCTTTAAAAAGAAAAGGAAGGAAAACAGACTTGCAGGCGTAATGAGAAGTAATCTCTTGGGCTCTAAAGCAGGACCATATCCTGCATGGGCCTTGTTTGGCTCCAGACCGTCATGTCCCTCCAGGGAGGAGAAGCCCGGATCCCTGTGGGAATTCGGATTTGGTTCTGAGAAAGTCCATGTGCAGAGAACGGATTTCTCTTCTTAGAAGTTGTGTCTTCACATGTTTTCTTTCACACAGTGACTGTTGGGCAGGCTCTGATCCCCATCGCAGATGTCCCTTCTGAAAGTGGGGATGGCCATGCTGGTGCCTGCTGTGCATGTGTCACGTGAGCCTGAAACTGAATTGAAAACCAAATGCACAGCACGCTTGCTCACGGGACATTAGCCCAAAGAGGGGATGTATTCCAGTGGAAAGCACACCATATTATGGGTTCTTTCTGAAAACTCGATCTGTGCTTCTCACTTCCCAGTGGGAGAGCGGCCAGAGCCCCTCCGTGCTGTGAGCAGGCTGCCTATAGCCGGAGGCAGTGGGACCTGGCCTGCTCCAGTGTCTCTGCTGGTTTTATGGGCATATTTCTCACACCCTGTTCTCTATTAAAAATAAAATGAGGCACACATCACATGCTCAGACTGCAAGACCCATTTCCTCCTAATAAGCTTCTCGTTTGGCTGGGCTTCCCTTACACTAACTCTCCAGAGGCGCCCATTCTGGATTTCTAGTTTTGTATTTTTTTTTTTTTACTCTCTGATATTTTGAAAGAAATTAGGTTAGTGAGCTTTATCCTAGAAGCTAGGAGCAGATATTCTATGCAAACAATGGAGGAAGGCTTTGTCCCCTTACCTGGGGGCCACAGAAAACAAAACTCTGAGCCAATATGTGCCTGCCTGCCCTGTGCTGGGCTGGGACAGGGCCTGCCTGCGTACACAATGCAGATGGGACCAACCAAGGGGTTTCGAGGCCTGAAAGGAGCAAGTCCCTTCACAGCAGGGTAGTGCTGGGGTGACCCCATCTTTGGTCTGCCTTTACCTAATCCGGGAGCCTCAGGGTGAGGCAACTCTGGGAGTAGCCCAAGAGCTGGGTGGGGATCAGCAGGCACACACGCCAAGGCCTTCATTTCCAGACCAAGTTCTCCCAATACCCACAACTAGTGTAAGGACACAGGCTCATTAGTTGGAAAGGTCTAGAGCATGCAGGGGGAGCACAGGAATGAGGCCCCGTCCTATCAACAAGAGGGCGTCACCCTTTCTGAGTGATAGCAACAGCCCAGAGCATGCAGGCTGGAATCTGAAGGATGGGAAGTGGAGATGGCACCTAGGGAAAGAGGTGGTCCAGAGGACATGGAGCAGGGATCTGCCTGCAGTGACCATCCAGCTGGCCCAGCTGGCACCTTGGCCTTTTTTGTGATCCCCAGGTAGAGACTTGCCATCATCTGACATTTTCTACTGTTACATAGTACAAGTCAGCCCCACATAAAACCCTGCTCTAAAAGCCAGAAGGAGACCCAGCCCAAGCTATTTTTCAGGTGGGGAAATTGATGGGGGTGGAGACTGTTTCAGTTTGCGGGGCAGAGCCGGATACCCATTTAATCTGTGCTCACTCCCATCTCAGGGACCCAGGCTCTGCATCCTCCTGCCCTTGATGTCTGGGATCTGGGCTCAGGTGAGGCCATGGTCTATGCCACAATGTCCTTGAGCACCATGTGCCATGACCTCAAGCTGAGCAGCAGCATTAAGCTCTTCTCAGGCCGCCAAGGACTTGATAGGAAGACATATGTCCCCTTTAGGTAATCTTGGGCATGTTTTGTTGATGAGAAAGCATAAAAGTGCAGACAAATCCCTTGATTCAGAATTTGGAGTGGACTAAAGTTTTTTTTCTGTATAGTCAATGGAAAAAGGAGCATTTGAACAACAGATTTATAGAGCATGAAAGAGAACACAGCTTCCTATTCTTCTCTTAAACATTTTAACAATGTCCACTGATCTACAGAAAGGAGGGCTTAGGGATACTCGTGGCTAACCAACTCATTTTACACATGAGCAAACTCAGGCTTTGACTGCAAACTTAATTAACTAATCCACCTGGCTAGGAGCCGAGGGTCCTGACTCACTGGATGGTCTTGTCTCTGCTGGAGCCCACATTTATTTGCAGAAAGCATTCAGTGTCCTGAATTGGTATGAATGATGGATTTGCTACCAATGTACGATTCTGATTTATTCAGATACACCATCCATTGAACAGCCATCTGTCTAGCGCCTCCTTCTAAGCATGGGTGGGAACATACAAAGATGAATGAAGTGTATGAGGAGCTTAGAGGAGAAGCCCTGGTTTCTACACCAGTCATCTTATTTCTAGATGGGTCATCTACATGTCATGTGAAAGTAATGAATGACCTATTGGATGGTTGACAGAGAGAGAGATGACTTTGGCTGTACAGCAGTGAGCAAAGATGTTTTTGTGGGTTCCACAGCTTGTCCTTGACTTGTCCTTGTCCTGATTTGGCAGGTAAAGAGGAAGGCAGGTTGTGTCAGGTAAAAGAACTAGGTGGAATAGTGTAGCAGTCTGAAAAATAGCCCTCCCAAGTATCAAGTGCTCATCCCAGGAACCTGTAAATGCTATCTCGGCAAAAGGGTTTTTGCAAATGTAATTAAGTTAAGGATCTTCAGTTGGGGAGATTATCCTGCATTGTCTGGTGGTCCCTAAATGCAAACATAAGAGTCCGTATCAGAGGAAGGCAGAGAGAGATCACAGACAGAAGAGGAGAAGGCAGTGTGACCATAGAGGCAGATAATGGAGTGATGGGGCCACAAGGCAAGGAATGCTGGCAGCCACTGGAAGGTGGAAAAAGGCAAAAACGAATTACCCCCTAGAGCCTCTAGTGTCCCTGTGCACACCTTGACGTTGATCCAAAGATACCAATTCCAGACATCTGGCCTTCAGAATGAGATAAATTTCTGTTTTTTTTAAGCTATCAAATTATGTTCCAGAAGCCACAGGAAATTAATGTAAATAGGAAAGGGCAGAGCTTGTTTAGGAAAGGGAGTGGTTCAAGGTATCTGCTGGGAACAAGTCAGATATTTAGAAAAGTGGTAACTCAATGGATTAGGGCCAAGTGTCCTGTAATAGTTTTAAGAGTTCCTGTGTGATTCTGTGTGGCTCTCACCTTCCTGACTGGAGTGACGGGCTTTGAAGGAGCACCAGGGCACCTACTACGTGCTGGTTATTTCTCTGTGGTACAGACAGCCAATACTTGTTGAATGACATGGTGAAGGTTGGCAGCTGCCCTACCTGGGTTTGCACTGGGTTTACTGATGAAAAATCAAAACTGGTCAAGTCTGGTGCTCAGAGATGATGAATGGACGAATGTCTCATCTTCAGACTGATCTCAAATTCAAGTCATGCCTCACAACATTGTGATGTGTTCAGAAATGCTCAGCCAACCCAGAACTAGTGCCACAGGGGCTCTGGAGGGAGGAACTCTGGGTGGAAAGCAGAGTAAGTCCAGTTGGGATAGGAGGTTAGGAGACCACCTGCCAGAGTGAAATGGCCTTGTTGTAGCAGAGTCAAATTCTTTGCCAGCCCCAGCGAATGTGATTAAAGATTTTTTTTATGATACTTCTATCGATCTGAAGTTGCTTATAGCCATAAAACAACTGTAAATTACAAGAATGAAATAAAAACAGCAGGATACTTAACTCCTATCATACTATGAGGTTGAGAATCTTTCTGCACAGCTCCTGCAGCAGCAGGGAGCCGGGGTGTAAGTCTGTATAGGAATCTCATTCCTCTTTTCTCCTGATGGCCAAGGTTAAGAGGCAGATTTTCTCCTCACAGATGAAACTTCATTTTCATCCTTGCTCAGGAGGTGTCGTTGGTTAACGTGACTCTTCTGCTGGGACCACTGTCTAACTGTGTACCTACTACAGTATTTTAGGATGCTCAGGGTCAGTTAACTCCTCTGTCCAAAACTCTTTTCCTTCCTCCCCTCTTCTCCTGTCCCCTTTTCCCTCCTATCCTTTTTTTTTCTTTCATCTTCTCTTTTTTCCTATTTTTGGTTCCTCTTTTAGCCATTCTTTTACTGAAGTAAAAGGTTTTGACATGTCACTATCTGTAAAATGGTTAGGAATTTCCAGTAGACAATCACCAATAATTTCAATGCTACAGAGTATAGATCAAGCTGCATGACCATTGGACTTTCTTTGCTTTCTCCTTGTAGAAATCCGAGAGGCCTTTCGGGTTCTGGACCGAGATGGGAATGGCTTCATCTCCAAGCAAGAGCTGGGAATGGCCATGCGATCTCTGGGGTACATGCCAAGTGAGGTGGAGCTGGCCATCATCATGCAGCGCCTGGACATGGACGGTGAGACTCAGGCTTCAGCCTCTTCCCAGATGAGCCTCTACTCATTAGCGAGACTTTTGATTTAAAGGGCCTTGCACTTGGAGTCAAAAGACATGGGTTTATGTCTTGGTTAACATTTGAGGAGAAGAAACTTGGACTATATCATTCCATTCATCTCTAGGCACCTGCAGAACTAGTTCTGGGGCCACGAGAGGGAATAGAGTGAGGGAGATCTGGTTGGCAGAGCAGTGAGCACAAGGTTTTTTTTTGTGTGTGTGTGTGTGTGTTTTAAACAGCTTTATTGAGATAGAATTCACACATCATAAAATTCACCCATTTAACTCATGGCACAAATTTGCACAACCAATGCTGTAATCAATTTTATAACATTTCACCACTCCAAAAAGAAGCCCTGTGCTTCTTAGCCATCACCCCCAACCCCTCAGCCCCCCTCAGCCTTAGGCAACCACTAACCTGCTTTTGATCTTTCTGGGTTAACCTCTTCTGGACATTGCACACAAATGGAGCCGTGCAGCATGTGGGCTTTTGTAACCGGCTTCCTTTCGCTTCACATAATGCTCACAAGGTTCATCCATGTTGCAGCACGTGTCAGTACTTCCTTTGTCTCTTTTATGGCCAAATCATATTTTATTGTGGGTTATAATAGCTTCTTTTCTCTCTGTTTTACATACTGGGAAAAAGAGTTTCATTGCATTAGATAATCTTTAAGTTCTCTACCCCCCCCCCCCGCACGTCCCCCGTCCCCCCACACACACTCTAAAATCCTACACGTCTATCCCAAACTAGTATGACCCTCCTGACATTTATATCCTGCCTGGGCTGAACATCCAAGGAGGAACCTTCTTATTTACTTATTTCTTGTTAATACATATACTTACCTCCTCTAAAAAGTAGCTTGAATCCAAGGCTAAGGGGTGCCTAGTGGTGGACTGTTGAGACTCTTGGTAGAACATGAAGTATAGACTAAGTGAAAGAAAGCGGAGGAGGGGCCCATGAAGTCTTTCTGAACCAAGGCCATTGTAGGGAGGTGTTTGCTTGGGCTGTAGGTTAATTGGAAGAACGGGGCTCTCTGCTAGTATCCTATGAAAGATTGATACTATCCTATTGGAAGATTGATAGTTGGGTGACCATATGGTGAGTGAACCACAGCACAGGCCTCCAGGTGCAGTGGTGGACATTTCTTTTTCAGTTTAGGACAGAGATGCTATATCAGGATGTTCGGTTGTGTGAGCAGACCAAGTCTTGTCCTTTTAGCTTTGATGGATTGCGAATTGTCTTGTCTTTGCAGGCTTGACTGGATCTTTCTTGAATTTTAGAAGTATTTCTGAGAAGCTCAAGCAAAGCACATATTGTATAGCAAAATTGCTTTCCCATTGATTCCCATCATTATTTTAGAGATACATTTCCAGGAAAAAAGTTTTCTCTTTAAAATAATAAGCATTTTAATTTCTACATCTGTATATGGAGCTAAGGTTTTGTGCTTAAAAAAAAAATATATATATATATATATTGTTGACAGTATTACAGATGTCCCCCATTTTTCCCCTTCTTTTGCCCCCCTCCACCAGCCTCTACCCCTACCTCCCCAACAGGCCTTCACCACACTATTATCCATGGACTATGAATATGCTATATAATAAAAGCCTAATATGCTAAGTGGCTGGTCATCCAGTCAGCCAATCAAAGCATAATATGCTAATGATATGCAAAAGCTGCTTAACCGCTCACTATGACATGCACTAACCACCAGGTAGCAGACACTCCGATCTATAGGTTAGCTTGCTGCTGGGATTGGGCCAATCAGGACTGAGCAAGATGGGCCAGACATGCTCTGGAGTTCTCCTGTGATCCCTCCCTGGCTGGCCATCCTCCTGCATTCTTCCCTGGCCCTGATCGTGCACCTGTGGGGGCCCCTCAGCCTGGCCTGTGCCTTCTTGCAATCTGGGACCCCTCAAGGGATGTTGAAGAGCTGGTTTCAGCTTGATCCTGCAGGCCCCGCTGAGGGACCCCACTGATGCACGAATTCGTACACCAGGCCTCTAGTAAGTATATAAGTTCTTTAAAGTTTTATACTTTGATTCTTCCCACAACTAGTGTAATAAAACCCAGTCAAATGGACTAAAAGCAAATGAAATTAGCAACATTTAATAAAAAATAAGCTGGAGCTATTGTTGGAGAGTAACTTATAGGAGACTAACGGGTCTTCATCAAAGTCAACCCTTGTTCTTTGTATATTCACTCAATGTTCCCCCACTTATGGGGAACTTTTACATTATTTCAAATCTTCCCTTATTCCTTGAGGCCTTGGAGTCCTGAGGGATTGCGTGTAATGGTTATTCAAGGGGCTCATTAGGACTCAGGCAAATGCTCCGTATGGGATGCAGTTTAAGAGACTTTATATTTCACCAGGTTGGTTTTTTTTTGCAACTTGTACTCAGTTATCAATGCCCAAAGGCAGAATTAATAAGCAAATCTTGCAGAGAATTTCTCTTTCTTCCTTTAACAAAAGCCCAAGTCATTTGCTATTTCACGGTGACCACATTAGGTAAAATCACATTTATTTACTTTTGAAGCACAGCTTCCTCGAAGACTGTTACCTACAAAAGATTTAATACAGAACATCTGAAAACAGTGCTGCAGTGTAGGCAGAGGAATTGCCGACACAATTTATTAAATGCCTTTGAGTGTAAAGAGCTAAGTGAAAAATGCCCAGTCTGAGGCTGAAATGTGGGTCTTTACATGGTTTGTAAATGATGCTGATAAGTGAAATTTCTGGGGTACTAAACGATGCTTTTCAGTGTCTTTCTCTTAATGGGGTCTTTTGAGCTGTTCTATGTTTTAAAAAGACAGGTTCTAATTATATCCTTCCTTTCTAGCTTCTGTAACTGAGAATTCTCCCCAGAGATTTGGCCCTACCTAATTAAACTTCTCTTTGGCATGAACCTTGTGGAATGGTAGAGATTTTTATGGGGATGATGCCAGAAAAAAAGGAGTGCTTGGGCCAGAACTGAGGACTCTTAGCTGTAAGATGTCTGTGCCTCCCAGCCCACAGGCCCTGGCCCCTGGTCCTCAGGGGCTTCAGGAGAGATGGCTGTCTCCATCCATCCCAGGCGGCTACAATTAGGAGCAGGTCTGGCCCACACACCAGTCTTTTCTTTCTGGGCTCCCTGGTTTTCCCGACAGTGAGGTCATACCTTCGGCGTGAAGCCCAGCTAGAATTAGCCTGAGAGTGTGTATGCAGCCTGAGTCAACACATAAGGCTTTCATTAGGTGGTTCCTTGGGAGTGGGTGCCTTGCTGGCTATGCCTGTAACAGTAGCCTCCCTGGATGAGAGGAGCTCGGCAGGGTTTCCTGGACACAGAGCCTGCAGGGTCCCCACAGGTCCAATCTGTGTGCGGAGCTGGTTTTCTAGGGAACAGAGTAGAAGGCAGGCGGTAGGGGCTGGGATTGCTCTCTTGGCCCATGGCCAATTTACCTTTAAGGCTGGAAGTGTGTGAGTGTGTTGTACGCGCATTGCATGGTCTGAAATACTCAGTTAAATACTAAATAGAAAACCAAATATTTTGCCCAATGCCTCGAGCTTCCTCCTTGGCCCATTACTGCAAAGGTTCTTTCTTGGAACTTGACCTACATTCTGCACTCCTTGGTGATCACTGTCCCACTTCTTTTTTCATCAACCTCTGCAGAGAGCCAAGGACAGCATTGACACTTCCCGGATGCTTTTTTTTTTGCCAGGATTGCGCCTTCACATTCTCTGTAGGACATCATGGCACTAGTTATGGTCCATCCTGGGAAGGATTGATAAAATAGTCCCGCAGAAAGTATCTCTGAAGCTTAAGTCTTTTACAAAGGTGGGTTGAGAAAGGCTGCTTGAAAGTGACTCTGGGCTCTACCACGCTCCAGCTGCTCCTTCAGCTCTGTGGTCCCCCAGCTCCCGGGCCCTCCCAGCCTGCTGCAACATTCTCCGGGGATACACACTTGGTGTCTTCAAACCCAAGGAATATTTTTGACTGCTTTCCACAACCACACCACTGTGGCCATCTGCGTAAATCCAGCTAGCTTTGCATGTAGTTCCCTGAAATCAGACCAGGAGACGTTCACAGCAGTCCGTGGCCCTTCTCTCTTCTTCCTAAAGAATGAAAGTTTCTCCCTCTTTGAAACAAACTTAGACCTTGCCCTCTTCCTCTTTAATTCCCTTCTGCTCCTCCATGATGCAGAATCTCATGAAATGCCAACAAATTTGGCGTTTTTGAAAATAATTCTTGTCTCTCAACAGGTTTGTAGTGTTTTGTTTGTTTTGGTAGGTTGACCACGGCTTGAATAGTGGATTTGATTCAGTTTTGCTCAATTTAAAAAGAACTTTTCTGGTGTCCATTACGTGTGGAACTGGCTTATTTTTATGGTTGGAAAAATTCACTTTTGGTTCATTTTGAGGCAAAACTGAGCTGCAAAGGCCAAAATGATGGCCAGCATCCCGTGGGAGAGTTAGCAATGTCATTGCTGTTAGCCTGTATATCCACATCTTCCCTCGGCCACTACCCATCCACTGCAAGTTTTAGTCCTTCGCTCATTACTCCTATTATTCTAACTTTTCTATTTTCATTTTCTATCTCCTAGAAGAGAGAAGAGTATGTATTAATTCGGAGTAGTGCTCACTTCCGCTTCCTGTTCCAAACACATCAGCGTGCTGACTTGGATGCTCGGGGTTGTCAGGAGTCTCCTTTGTGAGCTAGAATGCACACTTCTCTACTGGGAATAGGGGAGGATGCTGTCCACAGACTGCATGATGGGGAAATGCCACATGTGAGGTGGAAGCAGCTGGGGCTTTTTAGCCAAAGAAGAGGGTCCTAAATCTGAGTGTACATCAGAAAATACCCAGAGGGTGTGTTAATAAAAATAAAACAGACTAATAGAATCAGAATCTCTAAGATGGGGCCCAGAAGCCTGCCTCCTTTGACAAGCTTGTCAGATTATGGACAACAATATGTGTGCATTGCTATAACTGGGGCTCCTTTGGTCAAAAGAAAAATCTTAAGCTGAAGGGAAATCTTTAAGCCTGTGAATATTTGTCTGAGCAAAGGCCTGAATAGAAGGGCAGTGCCTGAAAGGCAGATAAGGCGTTTTCACTTTGGGAATTTGATGAAGGGAGCGGAGAGGTCGGTCAGCCCTGCCTGAAAGCAGGCACCCTGCTTCTCACATTCAGCTTCCTTGCTTCTCTAACTGGTCCAAGGACTGGCAGATTCCCCATCACCTGGGGGCTTGCTTAAAATGAGGCACTTCGCCTTTCTCCCTACCCCTCTCCCAGACTTGCTGATTCAGACTCTACATTTTAACAAGAGTCCCCAAAGATTCATATGTACGTTAAAGTTGGAGAGGTGCTCGTCTAGGACACACTTTGAGAAACAGGAAGCAAACCCAACTGTGTCTCCTCATTTGAGGGCCTTTCCAGGGCAGTGTAGTCCTTCCCTAGCCTCCTGCCATTAATTCAATGCATGAGATTTGTAACTCTAAAAACTGGAAGTAATCCACAGAGCCAAAGTTCTGGTGAAGGTCAGTAATAGGAAAATACCTCTCCAAATGTTTGCATTTGTGAATAAGCATGATTGTCATGAAATCATGGTGATTAAAAACATCCTTCTGTGTTAGTGGTTTATTGCTGAATGCACTTTGATCTAACCGTGGGAAGTCTTAACTGGGTAATGATGATGATAGCTAACACTTACGTAATGCTCTCCATGCCCCTTAGTAACATTGAGTAACAAGGATCCTAGCCAATGCATTACAGGATCTTCACCATGGGCCAAGCACTGTTCTGAGCACTTTATGTATTAATTTACTTAGTTCTCATAACAGACATAGGTACTATGATGATCTTCATGTTATAGATGAGAAAAACGAAGGGCAGAGGTTTCAAGCAACTTGCCCAGTTCCCCCTAACGAGTAAGAGCCATATGAATATAAGATCTTAACCACATACCTTATATATATTTGTGATCTTAGTGGATATAGGTCATTTAGAGTGACTGAAGCAGTGACTGAACAGAACACACACACACACACACACACACACACACACACACACAGCACCTCACACACATACATGCCAAAGTCGTGATGTTACTTAGATATTTCAAACCTACTTGTCAATGTTTCCGTTACAAATTACTATTCCAAATAGCCTGCTGCTATCTCCTTTGGCTGGATGAAGAACTCCAGCCACTCCCCAGATTATCCTTATATGAGTCAAGCCTGACCCTAAAGCGGAGTTTGTGAATTGAAGATGGTGTCTTTGGATGTCTTGATGTTATAGCGAGGGGAGAGTCCTTCAGGTCCTCTTGGGCTATGTAGTGGTGGCGAATGTTTGTGACAACTCCACTCCAACATTCCCATCTCCCTAGGCAGTTTCTCCCTCTGTACTGGGCCAGGAAAGGGCTGTCATCTTCATCCTATTAACAGTTTGTCACACTGAATCCAAATTTCAGCTAAAAACTTAACTGTTTGAGCCACTTCCAGCTACTCGAGCCAACATAATAAAAATGGAATTTCTGATATGTGCACCGATTTTGTTAAGATCATTTACAACTAACATGATACTCTGTCTCCCTTGTTTTAACACCATAGAACCCACTGCTAAACCTATCCCCAGGTTTACACTAATGTAAATTAGCTACACCTTGCAATGCTGTGTTCTCCCATATCAGACTTGAAACTTCTACTTAGGTGTGCCAGTCTGGTTCTGATCATGGGTTTAGAGGCAGGGAAACATGGTAGGAGTAGATTTTGAAAACAGGCACCTTCTTTCAATGCAGCTGCCTCAGCTGTGTTTATTACAGGTAGTCAGGGTCACTGATTTCTTCATGCGGCTCTTGTCTGACCTCAAGGAGATATCAGAGAGGATATCAGGGAGACTTGGGCATTCAATTTTCTAACCCCCCCCCCATTCAATTTTCTCACTCTTTTTTAAT
Organism: Lasiurus cinereus; assembly: GCA_011751065.1. NCBI lineage: Eukaryota > Metazoa > Chordata > Mammalia > Chiroptera > Vespertilionidae > Lasiurus > Lasiurus cinereus. The sequence continues at coordinate 19,210,740 of JAAGEH010002525.1, forward strand.
CAGTGCCCCAATTTTCATAAGACTTGATGGGTCTGTGATTTCAATTGCTATTATAATTCTGCAGATTACATAATTAAATTTGGGGTCTTCTCTGAGGTTGTAGGAAATAAGATTATTTTGGGGCCACCTTAGCTCTCTGTGACCCAAGCTGAGAATTAGAAGTGTTAACACCTGAGCTTCTTGTTTCTTTCAAGGGCATTCAGAAGCAGCCATCCCACCCACAGTCCTTGTAGTCACCACTGCTACTATAAAGGTCAGACATAGAAGCTGCTAGTACATAGGTCTTCATAGCCTTGCTTTCAATAATTAGTTTGCCCAAGAAACCACAGATGATATTTAATTAATCATGATGACATTGCATAACATGGGTATCATTATCCTATTTTTTATTAATGAGAATGTTAGCATTTCATTTAAGATCATAGATAAGCAAATCAATTTCAGAATCCCACTTAGGAAGTTTGTTTCCTCCTGGGACCACATACTGTATCATCATGAAAAGACACCATGCTGGATCTCTATAAGCAAGAGTATTATGTGAATGCTAAGAACGATGAACTCTTTCACTCTATATCATAAAAGGATAATATGTAAATTGGCCCTAACAGTGAAACGACCAGGAATGACCAGTTGCTGTGACATATACTGACCACCAGGGGCAGACACTCAACACAGGAGCTGCTCCCTGGTGGTCAGTGTGCTTTTGCAGGGAAAGTGCTGCTAAACCAGAAGCCAGCTCATGGCTGGAGAGCTGGCCTAAGCCATTAGTTGGACATCTCTTGAAGGCGAAGCTGCCAGAGGGATGTCTGACTGCCAGCGTAGGCCCAATCTCCCAGAGAGTGGGCCTAAACCAGTAGGTGGACATCCCCTGAGGAGTCATGAACTGCAAGAGGGCACAGGCTGGGCTGAGTGCACATATTTTTGTGCACTATGCCTCTAGTACATAAATAACACTTTTGTCAGGCAAGGCTTTTAAAAAGGAATATGTGAGAATACCCATCTTAAAACACCCTAACCAATATTGAGTATTATTCAACAAAATCATTACTAATCTGATTGGTGAAAAGTGGGAACTTATTTTAACTTAGAAGATGATATATTTTTCTTATATATATATATATATATATGTATGTATATACATATATGTGTATATATATGTATGTATATACATATATGTATATATATATATAATTGATTTTTTACAGAGAGGAAGGAAGAGGGATAGAAAGTCAGAAACATCAATGAGAGAGAGACATCAATCAGCTGCCTCTTGCATCTCTTGCATGCCCCCTACTGGGGATGTGCCCGCAACCAAGATACAGTACATGCCCTTGACCGGAATCGAACCTGGGACCTTTCAGTCCACAGGCTGACGTTCTATCCACTGAGCCAAACCGGTTTCGGCAGAAGATGATATATTTTTCATATGTTGGTTTGGTTATCCACTTTTTTCCTTTTGCAGGTTATCTTTTTTTTTTTTAATCCTTTTCTGTAAGGACAGGCAAAGTTATGCTGCAGTAATAAATTATCCCTCTCCCCCCAAATACTAGCTGCCTGTTGCCACAAAATATACTCTCATTCATGTCCCTTGTAAGTTGGCTGTGTGTTTCCTCTGTCATCTCATTCAGGAATCCTGGCAGAAAGAGGCTTCTGTGTCTGTTTTCATGATAGCTATGGCCAGAGAAAGAGACTGAAGGAATCACATAGTGATTCTTGAAGTTTTTGTCATTCCTAGTCACATCTCATTGGTTAAAGCAAGTCACATGGCTGTGTCTAATATCAAGGACCATTGGGAAGTAGAATCTGACTCCATGCCCAGAAAGAAGTGAACTGGAAATAATTGGTGAACAACACTAATGATGACTTGAGGACTTTAGGCTTAAAAAAAATTTAGAATGTCACATTCATTGCAAAATTTTTACGTCAGGAAAAGCTTTTGGAGATACTATGAATAGGGGAAAAACAATTATTCTGGGAGATTTTAAACTTTCCTTTTAGATTGATCAAGTAAATAAAACTAAGTAAATAATTTGATGACTTTGAATGTGTGTATATATGAACATAGTATGCATGTGTGCGTGCAATATAAAATTTGTACCCTTTAAAAGAGAATACCCTTTTGAAGTGATTTTGGAACATTAATAATTCATGGTTATTTATTAGGCCACAAAGACAACTTAATTAAATTCCCAAGGACAAACATTAGAGCCATATTTTTTTATTACATGCAATAAACCAGAAATAACAAAAGTTTGAATAAGAATCTCACTCACTTAGCAACTGGAAAAGTAAAAACCAAAAACCTTTCAATGTAATGAATAGATCCAAGAGCCAATTCTTTGAAAATAAGAGCAAGATATTGACAAATATAGCATATTTAAGAATTAAAGAGAGTTATCACTAACATAAACTAGAAATGAAAAAATATGGGAAGTTTTTTACAAGAATAGTTGATACAGTTTTGTGTGAATACTTTTGAACATCTACATGAAATGGAGTTTTTTTTCTGGAAAAATATGTTACTGAAACTGATTCAAGCTGAAGTAAGTAGTCTAAGTCGGAAGTTGCATATTTGCAGCCTACAGCCAAATACAGCTCATAGCTATGTTTTATTTGGCTCACACATCATTTTATATAGCAGAGACTCTCATCTTAAAAATCCTAATTTCTCTCTCCTTTTCAAGTATTGGAGAATTTGGCAAAACTAGATCTGCATTCCTTCACTGCAATAATTAGGTGGAGTTGAGTTGTTGTCTTTTTAGGCAGGGCAGATGCCACAGTTACTGCTCCTTTTCGATGGACCATCTTGTTCCCATGGATTTTGGAGTTTGTGTAAAAGAACCAGTGAGTGATGAGAGCTTCTTGTACTGTTGTGGCAGTTCATCTTCCTTTCCCATAGTTGGCATTGTACGATGTTTTTGTGTTTGTTTATTATTCTGTTTTGCTTATTTGATGTCATTTCTAGCACCTTTAGTAGATTACTTTTTTATTTTAAATCCTCATTAATTGGTAATTAAGGTAACTAGGATGAGAAGTTTGCCACAGTGAAGAGTTTAATGATATCTCCCAAATTTTGATAGTTTTATTTCATAGTTTATAATATTTAATCGTATTTTGAAATTCCCTTTGCAATGCTACAATTTTTTAAGGAAATTATTTTATAATTTCCAAGTTACTGGGATTTTAATTTTCTAGTTAACATTTAAATTTTCTATTTTTGTTTCATATTAGAAAATATATCCTATTTGCTAGGATTTTCTCTGTATGCAGGAATAAGATGAATTTTTATGAAGGTAGTGCCTCTATGGAATACAGCTTTTGTATATGCTTAGAAATTATCTTCATACTACCTATATCCCATCCACCTGTACTTTTGGTTATTTTATTTTAGGTAAGTTACTATGATGATTGAAGTCTCCCACTGTTGTGTTGCTTCTTCTGTTTAGTTTCAACAGTTTTTAATTTCCAAAGCTCTGCCTGCTGTTTTACTGGATTTTATCCTTTATCAATATAAATATCCTTTAAACGCTTTTGAGTTATGTTTCTGCTTGCTGTTGATATGTGATGTATACCTTTTTTGCCTGTGTTTGCATTTCTTTCATTGCTATCTGTGATCATTGGGGAACATTCCCAATCATTCAGCTTCTCCAAGGAACATGGTGCCCTGTATGTACTTCTGCCCTTCCTGTGTGGTTTGTTAGGGGTGAAACTTTTACAAAGCATGTGCCATTCTTTTTAATTTTTAATTATTCTGAGAGCCTTTTTATTGACAAGTTTAACCTCTCATTTATTTCAGAACTTTCAGTAGGATCTTAATTCTGTCATTTTGTTTTACAAGTGTACATACTATTGAATTTGTCTTTTTTTTTTTTTAAAGTATTATCTTCTCAGTTGTTTGGTAGTTATAGATGTTAGTATCACTTTTTCTAGTAATGGCCATAAAGTTTTTGTGAATTTATCTCTAACTCCTATCATCAGTTACAAAGTAATAATACTTTCTTTTATAGGAGATAAGAAATTAAATGTTTCTCCCTTTCTCATTTTAATTTCAATATATGATTGTTATAAATATATCAACCACCTTCCCCCCACCTTTTCTTTATAATTTTTATCTTTAATTTTAAAGAATATTGTCAGTTTTTGAGCCATATTTTGAAACATTTTGCCTGTACCTTTGACTGCCTTCTGTGCCTACACCCTGCCAATACTTAACTCATTTTCTGCTTTTTATTTCAATTGACATACATTTGTTATGGCATAAACTTTCCAAAATTTCTTCTTTTCAGGAAGTTTACCTTAATCCTAATTCTTCTGAGAAAATCTTTCTTTTGACATACCCAAATGGCAACTAGATTTAGGTATAGAATTTGGGGGTTACAGCCTTTTGCTTTGAAAGTTCTATGATTGCTACTCCATTATTTTTGTTTTCTAATATTGTGATGAAGCCCATAACCAACTTACCATGTGTTCCTGTGAACAAACAACTTTTTTTTAGGATCTGATCATTCTCTGGGAAGTATGAAAGTCTCACCGGTCTGCTTCCCTCTCTGTGCTGTGGTTACCGGTGGTGGTTGGTGCTCTTGGTAGTTCCTTGCAACATGCTTCATACTCTCAATTTTTAGACTGAGTTTTTGCCCCTAGAAAACATTTCTTTGGCCCTTTTTGCTTTTCACTTTTGCTCCATATTTATTTTAGTTCTTCTTTCTAGCTTTATAGGTTCCATTGGGGCTGAGGTCTCCACATATTTTCCTTCATATCTGTCTTTTCTCCATCTTTTTCTTCAAAAGATAAAATGCAGCTTTCTATGTTTCTCATGTATATATTTATATCCTCTGCCACCCTCCCCCACTACTTTGCGGTTTTCCAGTGAACAGTCTACAGATCATGGGATTTTATATCTATACCAACCATTCTTATCTCTGTGTAATTTTTTTAAAATTCTCACCTGAAGATTTCCATTAACTTGAAAAAAAAGAAAAAAAAAGAATGGTGGGGGCAATGGGGAGAAAGAGAGAGAAACGTTGATATAAGAGGGACACGTTGATTGGTTGCCTCCCATTTGCACTCTGACCAGGGCCAGGTATCTAGCCTGCAACTAAGGTACATGACCTTGACTGGCAATGGAACTTGCAACCCCTCAGTTTGTGGGCCAACTACTCTAACCACTGAGCAACTACTCTAACCACTGAGCAAAATTGGCCGTAATTTTTCTTGTCATTTTTCTAACTTGGTTTATGACATCGTCTCAATGTTGTTGAGGATGCGAAGTAGATGCGATTTAAACATTATTTGGTAAATCTATTTGAGAGCCAGGCACGTGCTGTGCTCTGAGACAGTGTTGACCTTTGAACCACAGCATTGGTCCCCAGAGCTCTCATTTTCCCAGTAGAGGCAGATCCAGCTTGTCTGATGGAGGCAACAGGCTCCAGCAGAGATGGACCTGGGACAGCAGCCAGGTCCCCTTCCTGTGCCAAGAAAAGAATGGGAAGACATGAGGGAGTTTAATCAGCAGCCTAGAAACTGAAGAAGCAGCCCAGTAGGTGTCTTCTATAGTCCCGATAGGCTCGGAATCCCTGTAAAAAAGGCTCCCTGCGGTTTCTGAATCTGTGCCATGTGAGGTCCCTCTCATTTTCCACTTCTGTTTTTTTTCAGTCGGTAGAACTTGTAGATTAAATAATAATGTGTTTGTTTTTTTCAGGCATTTTTTTCTTTCTTCTGATTTTAATGGAAATGTCCTCAGTTTGAATTTATATTTGTAAATGGCATTGATTGCTCTATGAAATGGATATTAGTTATTATGGTAGGTTAACATGCTATTTGTGGTTTATCTTAAGTCAATAATGTTACTGAATAATTTTTTGTCACATATTGAAATAATCCTAAAGTTTTTATTATTTTTCATGTTGATATGTATTTAATGGTATTTCCTAAAATTAAAAAACACACACCCAAAACCTTTTACAGTTGAGGAATGAGTCCTCCTTAGGATGAGTTTCTCCCACAATACCCTGTTGTGTTGGACAGGCTATTTTTTTAATTTATGTTTCCAAATATATACCTATAAAAATAATTGATTCATTGCTTTTTTTCCATTTGGCAGGTTCTTATAACACATGCAGTTAAATGATTGTCGTCTTTATAAATTGATACTTTTATCATGATGAAATGTCTGATAAGACTTTGTCTTAAAATCTGCTTGTGTGATAATACACCCACACCAGCTATATTGCTTATTATGTGCATGGCTTACTCTCCTGTTTTACTTACAAATTGTTACAGTCTTCATATTTAAAGTCTGTTTATTATAAGCTGCAAAAAATTGAGTCTCCTCTCTATCAAGTCAGCTAACCATTTTTTAAAATTAGTGGCCATTTACAATCTATGTAATTATTTATGAGATGGGATTTAATTCCACCATTAATAGATGCTTCTTCATAGAACCATTGATTCTGTGTTCTCCTCCCTTTTCCTGCTGTCTTTTTGGGTGTAATGAGAATATTTGAGTATAGCATTTTGTCCTGCTTACTACCTTATTAACTATATTGCTTTGTATGTGTGTATTTGGTAGTTACTGTGGAGATTACTATAGAGATCTTTAACTTACATTTTTTTCTTCAAGTAATCTTATTCTGCTTCGTGAACAGTCTAATAATCTCATAACATATAAATGTATGTTGTCATTTATTTTTCCATATACTTTATCACTATTTTACTTTTTCTGGTGCTCTTTATTTCTTCTTGCATATCTAAGCTTTCATCAGGTTTCATTTCTTTCAACTTAAAGGTCTTTGTTTAGCATTTCTTTTCTGCACTTCTTTTTTTTATATTCAGGAAACTTAAAAAATATAAGACATAAAACTCAAACATAACTTTATTTGCAGAAATAATTGTGATTACCATTTTGCAATATTTCTAACTAGTATCCTATCTAATAAAAGAGTAATATGCAAATTGATCATACCTGTGATACACCCACAAGCCATGCTCCCAAGCCATGCCCACAAACCAGTCAGGAGTGAATATGCAAATAAACCCAACCAAGATGGCTGTAGCCACTGAGAGCAGGGGGAGGCTTGGGTTTCCATGACAATGGAGGAAGCTAAGCTTTCCTCACATGCTGGATGGCCCAGGCACCCACTTCAGGTTACAAAGTTTCAATTATGGAAGATAAATAAATCCCAATAAAAATGGCTGCAGCCATGGAGCAAACAGGTGGCTTGGCTCTGCTCCAGGCTACAAAGTTTCAATTGTAGAAGATAAATAAATCCCAGATACCAGGACCTCTGCTTAGGTTGCTGGGAGGTGTGGCCAGCCTGCAAACCACCACAGGCCCCTCGCCCAAGCTGCCCCATGCCTCAAGGAAACCCCACCCTGATCTGGGACACCCTTCAGGACAAACCAGCTGGCCCCCACCCATGCACCAGGCCTCTATACTATCTAATAAAAGAATAATATGCAGATTGACCATCACTCTAACACACAAGATGGCTGCCCCCATATGATCAAAGATCCTGCCCCCATGTGGACACAAGATGGCCACCACAAGATTGCCAGCAGAGGAGGGCAGTTGGGAGGGACCAGTCCTGCAAGGGAGGGCAGTTGGGGGCAATAAAGCCTGCACGGGAGGAGATTTAGGGGGGACCAGGCTGGCAGAGGAGGGAAGTTGGGGGTGACCAGGCCTGCAGGGAAAGGAAGTTGGGAGGGAACCCAGGCCTGCAGGAAAGAGCAGTTGTGGGGGATTCAGGCCTGCGGGAGAGGGCAGTTAGGGGCAAACAGGATGGCAGGGAACAGTTAGGCATCAATCAGGCTGGTAGGGAGTAGTTAGGGGGTGATCAGGCTGGCAGGCAGCAGCAGATATGGGCAATCAGGAAGACAGGCAGGCGAGCAGTTGGGAGCCAGCAGTCCTGGATTGTGAGAGGGTTGTCCGACTGCCCTGCTTAGGATCGGGCCTAAACAGGCAGTTGGACATCCCTCAAGGGGTCCCAGATTGGAGAAGATACAGGTTGGGCTGAAGGACCTTCCCCCTCTCCCCGTGCACAAATTTCATGCACCTGGCCTCTAGTTTTACATAATTTTGATCACATTCTATAGTCTATATGTGAGTTTCATATTTTTTTCTTTTATTTTACTTCATGGTCTGATCAATTTTTAATTTTAGAAAATTATTTGAAAACATTATTTAAAAAAATATATATTTTATTGATTTTTTACAGACAGGAAGAGAGAGGGATAGAGAGCTAAAAACATCAATGAGAGAGAAACATATATCAGCTGCCTCCTGCATGTCCTCTATTGGGGATGTGCCTGCAACCAAGGTACATGTCCTTGACCGGAATCGAACCTGGGACCTTTCAGTCCGCAGGCAGACGCTCTATCCACTGAGCCAAACTGGTTTTGGCTGAAAGATTATTTTTAATAGCTGTGTAATATTACCTTGTAAGGAAGTACCATAATTTCTTATGGGCCATTGAGTTCAGCCTTGGCTTTGGTTGCTAATTAGCACCAGCCAATGCCTGCTCTTTTACCATGTCTATTCTTACTTGGATGATCACCATCATGTCTTCCAGAATGCAACTGATGTCCAGGCAAACATTTTCTTTTACTGCACTTCAACTAGAGAGAACTAATCTCAAGCTTCTGATGGACAAAAATAATGTCTTTTAAGAATTTTTTTGAAATTTTCATTGTGATAAAATAGAGAACACAAAGTTTGCCATTTTATGCATGTCTTAGTGTAGTTCAGTGGCATTCCATATGTTCATAGTGCTGTTCATCCATCAACACTATCTATTTCTAAACCATACCAAACAAAAACTCTAAGCAGTAACTCATCATTACCTCATTACTCCAATCACTGAAACCTCTAATCTATTGTCTCTATGAATTTGCCTTTTCGAGATATTTCAGATATGTGGAACCAGACAATGTTTTTCCTTCTGTGGTTGGCTGATTTGGTTTAGCATAATGTTTTGAAAGTTTAGTCATGGTGTAGCATGTATCTGAGCTTCATTCTTTTGTATGGCTAAATAATATTCCACTGTATGGCTATATCACATTTTGTTCATTCATTTGTTGATGGACACTTGGGCTGTTTTCACCTTTTGGCTCTTGTGATGCTGGAATTTGCATTAGCATACAATTACCTGTTTGAAGAAAATATCTTTATTTTGTCTTCATTTCTGAAGGATATGTGACAGAGGGGAGATTTTAGGTTAACAGCTTTTTCTTTTAGCACTTTGAAGGCATTATTTTATTATCTTCTGATGCCACGGTTTCTGGTGAGACATCCACAATTATTTTTAATGTTGCTACGTTTTGTTAGCTAGTATGTCTTCTCCTTTGGCTGTTTTAAGATATTTTGCATGTTTTTGGCAGTTTGGCTGTGCTATGCGTAGGTCTGGTTTTCTTCGCATTTATTAGGCTTGGTGTGTGTCAAGCTTCTTGAATTTATGGGATTTCTTTCATGAATCTTGGCAAATCCACAGCCAATATGTATCTTGGAATATTTCTTTTTCCTTATTCCCTAGGTTTTCTTCTTCTGGCATGCCAATCACACACTTGTTAGGCCATTTGATGTTCCTCAGATCTTTAATGCTGTATTTTTTTCCACTCTCCTTTTTTTATGCATGTGTTTCAATAGACACTTTTTTTATTGACTGGTCCTTTTATTTGCTGTGTCCAGTCTGCTTTTAAATCTAGGTAATGAGTTCTTTGTTTCTATGTTGTATTTTTCATTTATAGCACTTTCGTTTCTTTTGTATGGTTTCCTTGTCTCTGCTGAAATTCTCCATTTGTTCACATTTTCTATCTTTACCATTAGATCCTTTAGTATATTTATTGTCATTATTTTAAAGTCTGGTCATTAAAATACGTGGGCCATCTCAGGTCTGCTTCTGTTGAATATTCCTCTCTGGACTATCAGTCACACTTTTTTGCTTTTTCTCATAATTTTTATTGAATGCCAGATATGCTGTGTAAAAATCCTACCCCTGTAAGACTGAAATAAATAGTTTATCTCCATAGAATGTCAGGACCCTCCTTCTGCCAGGCAGTAGAGTCAGAGTCTTAGTCATTCTAACCTGTTGGTGAGCTGGGCAGGGGCTTTGTTACAGATCTAGATAGATTTGGTTCACAGTGACTGCAAAGGTCTTGAAGGAGGTGCCAGGACTTTCTATTCACCAGGGCCTATGATCTGAGCACCAATGAGACATTGCAGATCTCTTTATGCTTCGTGGCTGAGCTGCCCACCTTTCTGAGGCATGCCAGTTTTCTGGTCGCTAAGGAGTTGCTTTTTCGTTCCTTTTACCGGAGGGTATTTGAGATTTTAGGAGTTCTTTCTCCATTCTGCCACCTGTTCCTGATCCTTGGAGAGCAGGTTCAGGCATTCCATGAAGTCTGGGACGGCCTCAGAGGGATTTCTCTCAGGTCTCCTGGCCTACCTACAGCCTTCACCCTTCTTGCTGCGGTCATGTAGTTAAGTGGATGGGGATAGAGTCCTCTGCCACCAGGCTCCTAGGGATTCAAATCTGTCACAATAGCCCATGTGCAGCTGTTACAAGTTTGTTGAAAGTTAGAGTGATTCCTCGTTCATTCTATATTGACCATGAGTGAAAGCAGTTGTCAGTCTCGTCTCTCCAAGGGAGGTCTCATCACCTTCTGAAAGTTGGTTTGTTTAGATTTCTTTGATTCCTCTGCTTTTTGATGGATTACGAACAAAAGGAAGGAAGGAAGAGAGGGAGAGAAAGAGGTAGAGAGAGAGGGAAGGAAGGAGGAACTATGACAATGTGACTTATCCCACTTGTTCTCATTATCTGAGGAAGATGGTCTTTGTGACCTTCTATATTTCAACCATAACTGCAGTTCCCTTAGTTTCTCTTTGCTTGCCTTTCACAGCCCATGTTCCCTAGGAATTTCTGAAGAACATGAAGTAGATCCTTTCCAAACATTTCTTGTGGTTTCTGAAGGTATGTGCTCCTGAAGACTGTCTCTCTATAGCAACATCTCTTCATGTACCCTGCAGATACAATGCCACCACTGCTGTAAATTGGTCCTTGAATGACAAACTAAGGACTAGGCCTGACCTGATCATTTTTCGAAAGAGAGTGTATGTAGATTGCTTTTAGCCCATACTAGTAGTGTCTCAGATCTACTGAGCATTACCCTTCTCTCCATCCCCAGACTAAGTAGAACTCACCTGAAGTTCCCTGCTGGTGTGAGTGGGCATCCTTCCTCTCTGTCCAAATCAGGGAGAACAATGTGCATGGCACCCACCTTCCCCATATCTTTCCAGCTCAGTCTGTTCTGCAGAAACTTCATCCCCTTTTTGCTGACATCTCCTCCCAACCCCCACCCCGTGCCAAATCCTTGGGACACAGTATATCAGCAACTCTCCCTAGGACTCTCCTCACACCTTCTACACTTCATACTCAGAGTTAACAGCCAATTCATTAATCCCATAAGCATTATGGAGCACTCTCAGGTGCCTCATCCTGTCCTAGGTACTTGGCACAGAGCTGAGTGACACAAACAAACCAAATCCCTGTCCATGTGGAGCTTACATCCTACTGGGAAAATGCTCATTTCCTCGATCTTAACTCCTTTAATTTTCATAACAATCTTACGAATCAGGTTCCTTTATTGTTCTCGCTTTCCACCTGAGAAAATGGAAGCACAGAGAAATTAGGTAAATTGCTGAAATGGTACGGATGATGATTTCTGTGGGAACGGACTTTATTTATAGCACGGGAGAGGTTGTTTCCTTCCCAGTCATTGTGCCCATTGACATTTTCTTACCTGAGCTTCCTCCTCCAGGCAGCGTGGTTGCTGGGCAGTCCATGGATCTGGGCTCTGGTTTTCCTTGGTCCTCAATACAAGTCACTGTTGCCAGCTGTTGTCTCTGTGTGGATTTTCAGGATATTTTAATTAGGAATCAGGGGAGGGTAAGCCAGACACTGCTGGCCTGCTGCCAGGGTGGCTTGGATATCTCTTAGGCCTTACTTATCCACATGGACCAAAATTTGGGCTTGCTGCTTGTGAAATAAATGTTGGCTGCAGTTTTCTTCACAGGGCACATACTGCACATAGCCTATCCCATGTGTTTTTGTTGAATACCAGTTTAATCCTTATCAGATTAGCTGCAAATAAAATCATCTTATGAGGCTACTAGCAAAAATAATCATTTCTCATGGTGACTTCTGAACACAAACATTCAACCAACATTTTATTAAACATATGCTTTTCTAATACCCCATCCCTCACTCCTGAAGCCTCCGAAAAGGGCAAGCACTCAGCACAACTGCCAAATGATGAATAGATTCTTCCCTCATTTACATGCCTAGTCATTAGCTAGGATTGCCATGGCAACTGTGCCTTCCAGACAGACCCTTGGGCCCAGCACTTCATTTTGGAACCTGTCTGGGAGCCTTGTACTACCTTACAGTCCTTGACAGGTAAGGATTTTAGGGGGCCAGAGCCCCAAGCTTTCCCATGAACAACACCAATGTCTGTAAGTGGATATGGGAAGGAGAGCATTTTGCAAGGAAACAGTCTGCAAGACTCTGGCTTTAATTCCTTCCCTGTCTGACCTCTGAGGGGTCCTGCCCTTCAGTGAGTACTCCCTGCTTGCCTCTGAGATTCAGCATGGACTGTAACTTCTCTCTGGAAATGATTCTGGTCGTGAATCCAAATGGAATATTTTTCTTCTCTGAACCCACAGCTTGGTTCTTCATATGACCTCTCTGGTTCACTTTCTCAATGAACCGCCTTCAAAATTGGTTTTGACTGTCTCATACAGAAAGATAAATTTTTTTTTGACCCTAAGAGTTAGTCATATTTTCTTATCTTACATTAATTTTTATACTGAGGTATAATTGACATATAAGATTGTACTAGTTTTAGGCATATAACATAATAATTTAATACATGTACATATTGCTAAATGATTAACATCCATCTCCACACATCATTACACATTTTTTTCTTGTGATGAGAGCTTTTAAGATTTACTCCCTTAACATTGTTCAGACATATAATATAGGATTATTAACTGTAGTCACCATGCTATACATTACTTCCTCAGGACTTACTTTAACTGGGAGTTTGTGCCTTTTAACCACCTTCATGCATTCCACCTATCCCCTACCTCTGGCAACCACCAGCCTGTTCTCTGTTTCCATGATTTCAAGTGGTGTGTGTGTGTGTGTGTGTGCTTTTTTTAAGATTGCACATATAAGTAATATCATACAGTATTTGTCTGTCTGACTTATTTCACTTAGCATAATGCTATCCTTGTTGTCACAAATGACATAATTTCTCTTTTACACTTATATAATATTTTACTATACATATGTATAGAATCATATATATACTAGAGGCCCGGTGCACAGAATCTGTGCACGGTGGGGAGGAGGTGTCCTCAGCCCATTCTGCACCCTCTCCAATCTGGAACCCCTTGAAGGATGTCTGACCACCTGTTTAGGCCCAATCTCGATCCCAATTAGGCCTGTAGGGGAGGACAGTTAGGGGCAATCGGGTCAGCAGGGGAGTGGTTAGACATCGATCATGTTGGCAGGGAAGTGATTAGGGGGTGATCAAGCTGCAGGCAGAAATGGTTAGGGGCAATCAGGTAGCAGGCAGGCGAGTGGTTGGGAGCCAGCAGTCCTAGAATGTGAGAGGGATGTCCAACTGCCCATTTAGGTCTGTTCCCACTAAGTTCCCAGATTGGAGAGGGTGCAGGCATGGCTGAGGAACCACTCTCCTTTCCTCCCCCACCCCGCCCCTTGCATCAATTTTGTGCTCCAGGCCTCTAGTATAATATGAACTCAATTCTATCACACTTTCTTTATTCATTTGGGATTGTCAGCTTCTTAAGGTCAGGGAACTGGCACATTGACATTTGATTCCCTCAATTCATAATTGACCCCTTGCACATAGTAGGTGCTCAGCAAGAGGAACTAAATTCAAGTCTAATCCCACCTCTTATGTTCCCAGAGAAACACTTTCATGATACCCAGAACACCCTCCAGGCTAATGTTTAGCACCTCCACTTGTATCCTGGAAAGTTCTTGAAGCCACAGTGGGCTGGAAAGAAATAGGACTGATTGGAGACTCCACATCTAGCTCTGTTTTGATCTCCCAGGTGAGCTCAGTCAGGCCTGGAAAGGCGCTGTGCCTCTGTTTTATTTTACAGCAAGGCTTTGTGAACCAAACTTGCAATAGGCTTAAGAAACTGAGCCATGGAGAGAGGCCTACTAAAACAAATGACAAAGTTTGGGCCTCTCAGAATGAAGATGTATGGGCTAAGAGGAGGCAAAATTAAAATCTACAATATTGTCATTGTAGACTGTTAACCTAGGATTATGCATCAAACTTTGAAATTGATCTCTGGGGTCCCTTTGATCTTGAATGAGAGGTTTTAGCTACACAAAGGTAAGTTCTATTTCATAGGTACATAGTAAGCTCAGGGAACTCTTACTTCTTGAAGAGGATGGAATTGGGGGATATAAATGGATTCGCCAGGGGTGAAAGAAGATTCATGTAGCACCAATTGCTATGCAGAACAGGTGGGAGGTGGTCAAGGTGCTATCAGGGGAGATTACCTGGTTGAGTCCCACATGCTTCTGTGAACAGTAGAATGCTTCACCAGGTAGAGCCTCAGGGGCCTGAGGCAGTCGGACAAATTCTCTGTCCCAGAACACACCTCATGTATTCTGGCCTGGCATCCTCAGGATACAATGAAAAATGATGGCCTAGTGCATATTTTTCCTAACTTTTTGGAAAGGAGAAGATAAGAATGTAATAACTGTTCTGAATTCCTGACCGCATTTCACCTTCATCTGCCCTCTCCCTTCTTTATGGGTTGTGGTTGACTGATTAAACTAGTCTTGACAGAGAGACTGTTTGCTTTGTAGTGACAAGAGTTTTTCCTAAAGCAATTAGGGAAAATTAGGTGGGAGGGAGAGTAGAATAAAATGGGCTTGGGCCTAGGGGGAGTAGGGGGAGACTCTTGGGCATCGGAATCCTCCCCTGTGCCCCTCAGGGTTTGGGGACAGATGCTGTGTTCCTAGGAAAGGATGCTCATTATGGGGGCCTCTTCATCCCCAGGAGGCCATGGTTGGGCTCTCCCTCCTTCCCTGACTGCTTTTGCACTCATTATGCCACTTATATAATACTTCCCTTTATTTGTACTGAATGCTATTACATATGCATAACTGTAGGATCATAGGCTCTCAGGATATAAGGAAACTGAAGAGAGGTATGGTAGACCGAAAAGTGGCCCCCAAAGATATCAGGTTCTAACATTTGGAACTTAATATCTTATTTGGGGAAAGGGTCTTTGCAGATGTGATGAAGTTACGGATCTTGAGCTGGAGAGATGAGCCTACATTATCAGGGAGGGCCCTACTTGCAACATGTGCATTCTTTTAAGAGGGAGCAGAGAGGGAGATCTGACACACAGAGAAGGCTATATGGAGACACAAGGGGACTGGAGTGATGCCAAAAGGGATGCAGGCAGACACCAGAAGCCGGAAGAGGCAAGGAATGCATTCTCCCCTAAAGCCTCTGGAGGGAGTGCTCCTGATTTTGGTTGAGTGATGCAGATTTCAGACCCCTGGCCTCCAGAACTGTGAGTGGTTTTGTTGTTCTAAGCCACCAAGCATGTGCAGTGTCCATAATGACCCTCAAGATTCCTTTAAAAGTTTCTATGTGTCATCAGGGCCCCAGGACAAACCTATGTCCTTAGTGCAGGGTTGTTTCAATGGTTGGTCCTTAATGATTTCTGGCACTTCCAGTGGCCTCTGCAGATGACAAATCACCCAGAACTCTGTCATAATTTTAGTGTTCTTTTTGTTGAAGATTTGAATCCTTCTTAAGATTCACGGAGTGATTGTCACCAAGGGCAGATAACATCATCTATGGTTATGGTTGGTCATAGAGCGGGAAGCAGAAAAGTACAATTGGTCCCTGGAAATATTTGTTTTATTGAAAACATGTATATTTACTGAGAACTAGTGAGAATGGCTGCCCTAGACAGAGTGTATCTGGGTTTTGGCATCCAAACGGTTTACTTTCAGTATGCAAAAGAAAAGAACTTGCTCCTACAATTAGGTAGGCTTATCACTGGGTGGAGAACTATGCTCCAGGGAAGGCTCCCAGTAACATGCCACAGGGCTTTGTCCCCAACTTTATTTTGTTCAAAAATTTTAGCTGTGATTTACTGAAGCCAGGACATGATGTAATTAGGATCCAAAAAGGTATTGACAGGCTGGAGCAATTAGGCTGAATCCAACAAGCTGATATTTAGCAGAAACAACCGGAAGGTCTTGTACTTGCATCCCAAGAAGCAATCGCCCAGAAATAGGAGGAAAAAAGCAGGAAAGAGAGGGGCAACTCTCAGCCCAGGTGCCAATGAATGGCACTAAGTGTGGCGTGGATTCACATGATGATGAAATTGTACTTGTGGGCTGAGCTGTTAGAGATAGTGTGTCATAATGAGCAAAGTAATTATGTCCCTCTGTCCTCGCTGTTCAGATCACAGATAAAGCATGGGATTCAGTTCTGGACTCCTGACTTTAAGATCCCACAGAACAAGGGACAGTGGTGGAGGCCACTGCTGTGAAGGCAGAGGTTGAAGTAAAGGAAGGAATGCCCTTACCACTACCACTTCCAGTAGTCCACAGAAGATTGGAATGTCATGAGCCTGTGCCTTAGAACTAGGAGCTAAGAGTTGATTGAGATTTCTGGCCAAGATTGAAGATATATTGTTGTTGATTCAAAGGTGGCTAGTGGTTTTGTGTTTTTTGTTTGTTTTTTTATATTCCAAATGTACAAATGCCAGAGATCATTAAAATGTAATAGTCTGATGTGTGGTCATATCTGAATTGTAGTGGTCCCAGACCACATAAAAGCACAGCCAGGATTTCCCCTCCTCCCTCCCCTCATACCCTTCTTCCCCGTCCCCCGTCCCCCCTCCCATAGATGAGTTTGGGATCAGCTACATGCCTGAGCTAGCATCACTCAACAGTGACAAGTTCTGCATCTTGGAGTGTGAAGGAATTAAAAGGTCAGGATTTACAAACACTGCTTTCTGTGTTAAAAATAATATAGTTATTGCAAAATATAAAATTTTGAATGAGATTACATCATCATAGCTTCGCAGGATGAGCTGGCTACAAAACCCTCCTGCACCTAACTGGATGGGTTACCCAAGTTAACAGTGTTGTCTAGAATTGTCCATCTGGAGAACAAAAGTACCTGCCAAAAGTGATTGGTTTTATATTATGTTAATTGGCTTTGAGTAGTTTTTTGATAAAAGGTTCAATCGCACCATGATGATTCATAGAATCTTCATAGAGAATTTTTTTTCTTATTTCCTTTACCAAGAAGGCATGTGTCCAATTCATCTATAAAAGCTATGCAAAATAGTTCAAATATATATTCAGGTATACTGTCCAACTTAGACGGCTTTAGCTGCCAGTATGTGAAATGATATGGCTTTATTAACTCTCATGACAAGTCTGGATGAGTTACTGGCTGGTTAATTCAGCCACTCAAGGTGTCATAATTTCAAGTGAGCAGCTCTGTAGTTTTTGTGGCTTCCTCTCGTGGAGATAAGATGGCTGTCACATATCACATCTCCACAAGATAACATCCAAAGCAAACTGTGTCCCCTTTTAAGAGAAAGGAAAACTTTTCCCAAGAGACCCTCAACTCCCTTGCCTTACATTGCAACCCTTGTCACACCATTTTGAAAAATGAAACATGGTTTTGCAGACATTGAAGCCTGCCAATTCATGAAGTTTGAGAGGTGTAGTCTGAAATGTGTAAAAGATTTCATTCTTTTTAATTTTTATTTTTAAATTAACACACAGTGCAATTGACTTTTGGGGATATATAGCTCTATGAATTTTAACACGAGCAGATTCAAGTAACCACTAACACATTCAACATACAGGTCTGCTTGATAATCCAAAAACCTCTTTATGCTTGTGTCTAAATTCATGAGAGTTATTGGGCTGTAGTTTTTTTTTGTTTTGTTTTTCCTTTTCATGTCTTTGACTGGTTTTGGTATCAGGGTAATGTTAACCTCATAAAACAAGCTGGGAAATGTTCCTTTCTCTTTTATTTTATGGATGAGATTGTATAGATCTGTTATTAGTTCTTCTTTAAGTGTTTGGTAGAATAGGCCAATAAAGCCATCTGGACCTCCAGATTTCTTTTTCAGAGAGGTTTTAATTATGAATATAATTTCTTCAGATATATTATTATGTCTTTCATCTTTTGTGTTATCTTGAGGAATCAGTTCACTTTATCATTCTTGCTCGGAGTTTATGTATCTACCTACATGGAAAACTCCATCAGACATATTATAATTTTTGTTTTCAACCATCATTCACTTTTTAAAGAACAAAATGGGATAAGAATCATGATTGTGACCTGACTAGTGTGGCTCAGTGATTGAGTGTTGACCTAGGAACTAAAAGGTCACAGTCAGGGCACATGCCCGGGTTTTGGACTCAATCTCCAGTGTGGAGGAGGCAGCCAATCAGTGACTCTCATCATTGATGTTTCTCTCTCTCACCCTCTCCCTTCCTCTCTGAAAACAATAAAAATATACTTAAAAAATAATAATGAGTATTATATTTACCCATATACTTACCTTTCCTTCATTCCTGAGGTTCTAAGTTCTTTCCTGAAATCATTTTATTTCTCTTGAGGAATTTTCTTTAAAAATTATTTTAGAGCAGGCATTATGACAATGAATTTCTGTGTTCTTGTTCATCTGAAAATTTCTTTATTTTCCCTGCATTCCTGAAGGATATTTTCACTGGATATAGAATTCTGGGTAGAGTGTTCTTTTCTCTTAGCACTTAAATATATTATTTCACTTCCACCTGGTCGCCATATTTTATGATAAGAAACCACAGTATTTGAATCACTGTTTTCCTATTGGTAATGCATCCTTTTTCCTGTTAACAAATTTGGAAAGTTTTCAGTCATTATTTTTTAAAATATTTTTCTTCTCTATAGCCTTTTCCATCTCCATTTGTGGTTCTGATAAAAGGAGAGGAGAAAGACCTGTAATTTATATTGACATTTGTTCAACTTTATTAACTCTTTCTTCTATCATTTTCATTTTATAATTGAGCTTAGCTATAGAGGTGTTTTATTATTGTTATTGGGTGGTTTTTTTTTCAGTTCTAAAATATCCATTAGGTTCTTATTTATTTCTTTGTTGAAATTTTCTATTACATTCCTTTTAAGAGTATTTTCCCTCACTTGTTGCAGTATTTCCATAATGGTTGTAAAGCTTTTTTCACATAATTTCAACATGTGTCATTGGTATCTATTGATTGTGTTTTCTTATCCAGGTTAAAACTTTCCTGGTTCTTTTGATGCTGAATAATTTTTGTATTCTATTCTGGATATTTTGAATATTATGCTATAAGACTCTGGGGCCTTCTTTAAATCCTATGGAGAATGTTGATATTTTTAAAATGTTTTTATTGATTTTTGAAGAGAGGAAGGGAGAGGTATAGAAACACCTATGATAGAGAAACATCATTGATCTGCCTGCTGCCTCCTACAAGCTCCCCACTAGAATCAAGCCCCAGCCAAAGCACGTGTCTTGGCTGGGAATTGAAGCAATGATCTTGAAACTCAATCACTGAGCCATCCTGGCGAGGCAGATTGTTGATTTTTTTTTTGTTTAAGTAGGCAATTTATTTGGTTGAATTTAAGCCACAAATTCCAACTGGCTTTTTTTGGGTTGTGGTTCCAATGTCTGTTCAGTTTTCAGTGCTGTTCAGATTGCTCTGCTTATGCTCTACCCATTGGCCATTCTGGGACCTGCGTAGTGGTCAGCCCTGTTCTCCAGGTCAAAGTTTGTGGTATGCTGTTAGGGTCAGACTCATGCATGAGCAGCTTGTGGGTGAGTCCAGGATTACATAAAAAATATTATGCAATAGCTTTGCCTAGCTCCTCACTCTTCCACATCTGCCTAGTTCTTTTTTTATTTCTACAGGTAAATATCTGGGTTTTATTTGATCAATTCTGTGGCACACTTTCTTCTATCATTTCCATTTTATAATTGAGCTTAGCTATAGAGGTGTTTTGTTATTAAAAACACCAGTGGTTTTCCTCTCCTTAGACAATGCTCTTCTGATTAGAGGGAAAGGTCTTCTTACCTCAGAGCTTTCAGGTGCCTACAGGTTACCATCAGTTGGGACTTGAGGGAATGGAGAAATGAAAAAATATTAAGTATTTCCGCCACACGCTGGAAGCATTGGCAAACCCCTTCACCATCCTAGAAGCCAGAACCAGAGGGCTTCTCAGAGGTCTTGCTGAGCACTCCAGTGCCCACTCCAGGCTTCACACTGCATTACATCAAACTGGGAATACCAAAGGGGAAAATAGAGTAATCTCTTTGCTGCTTTGGTAGTACTTAAAGTTCAGAACTTCTTCCCCAATTCTCCTACTACTGTTTACTTCTCAGAATCTTCATATAACTGATTTGTGCACTTGGTTCAGGGTTCATAGCTGCATTCCATGCAAAAGATGGAGTGGAAAATTTTCACAAAAGTTCTCTTCGGCCTGTGGCTAATTGAAAAGTCTATTATAAAGAGGTCACTATATGTGAGCCATGGAGAATTGAGGGTCTGTTAAATACTGAATAGAAGCCACAGGACTCAACAGAAATAGGGACATCAGCTATCACAAGTCTTCACTGTCAGTAAACTAGGAGCATCTGGGTCCCTGATTGACAACCATTCTCAATCTTGATAGCTGAGCTCTGAAGTCCATTATAATTCAATTTCTTTTTTGAAATACTGTGTTTTTAATAAGGTTTCAAAGCAAACTAATTTCCAAATAGTTTCCTTCAAATTTAAAGCACTGATTTTCTTTTCAGAAAGTTCTTGTCAATGCAAGAATTCTTAATGAACTCCCTAAATATGAGGAGTGTCAGGATTTTAGTCAGTCTGTCCATGTTTCCTTGGCACGTGTTATTAAAGAAACTTTCATCACTAATATTCTCAGTGGAGTGTTGCTCTTATACACCATCCCTGCAGTAGCATTGATAAGGAAGAGATGGAGTTAGTGTCAAGAAAAAGTAAGCTCCCCTGACCCAGGTTAGGAGGCCTAGGCCTTGGAAAGAAATCCACAGAGAAAGACTCTGAACACCATAGACTGGATGGCATTCTTATGAATAGTTTGTTCATTTTCTTTGATAAAGATTTTTTTAAGAGACCATTTAAAAGAAATAAATTCTGCATATGTCTTGTATAGTGTAGGAATTTTTGAACTATTTTGCATACTTGTAAAGTGTCAGCTTAAAAATATAAATGAAATTGAATACTCACAATTTAGGAAGCGTAGCATTTATGTTTTAAGTCCAAATCTAAAACCTTGAATCGTCAACAAAATGGAAACATGTCAAAGTGATTATCCCCTCTCCTCCCTGCCACCACACACACACACCATGTTGACAGCCAGGTTTTAAGGTCAGACTCTTTAAAAGGTTGTTTATTTTGGACCCGTGTTTGTCCAATGCAGGCTGTTATGGCTTCCTTTGTACATCACTGTCCCTCTGTGTTGCAAGATCTGCATGGAGCAAAGGCATATTTTTCACAGGGTATTTGGTGATGTTATTTTTCTCAACTATTTCAGTTCAGAAATTACCATCTTCCAAAGTCCCAGGCTCTTGGTCTTTTTCTCAGTGTGTGGACATGGAGACACCCATGGTGCAATGTAAAGATCCCAGGTGGTTTCAGTCTCCATTGTCCCCAGCAGTCATACACAGTATTTACTCCTGCTTTGTACTTAAGCAAGCTAATAATTTGGGAGGAAGAACAATTGAGCTAATTATCACCAGGGACTCACTGGAATGAGATGTATAGCATATAATAGAGATTAATCATGTTGTGATTTTTTTATATGTGGTATAGCAATTAAGGCCCAAAAGAGCAATTTTCTAGACAGTTCTGATTTTGAATGAAATGATCTGGGTGGTGGTTGTATAACACTCTATCGAAGATGAATTGGAGCCAGGTGACATTTTACTTCTGTACTACCTGGAAGGCTTTGGTACATGTTCCACAGAGAAAGTCTTCAAGGTCCAGCAGAACCATTGCTCCTTATGGACTCTTAAGCCCATGCGGTATGGCTCAGTGGTTGAGTGTCAACCTATGAACCAGGAGGTCATGGTTTGATTCCCTGTCAGGGCACATGTGCAGGTTGCAGGCTCAATCCCAATAGGGGGCTTGCAAGAGGCAGCTGATCAGTGATTCTCTCTCATCATTGATGTTTCTATCTCTCTCTCCCTTTGCCTTCCTCTCTCTGAAATCAATAAAAAATATTTTTAAAAAGCATTAAAAATAGAAATAACTTAACTTTTATTATAACCATATTACATGTTATTATAGAAAACATTAGACCTTCTAGAAATAGGGAAAACCAATTGAGAAAACTATGTGTCTCTGTACAATGTTATATGACCAAGTATGGTTTAAATATTTTTAATAACATGGGAAATGTTCACAATAGAATATCAAGTAGAAAGGATAGGAAAATATTATTTCAATTATGTTATTTATTTGCTTAAAAGAAAATACTCAAATGTTATCTCCGGATGGTGGGTTGATTTTAATTTTGTATTTATTGTCTTTATTCCTTTTCATTTTTCGCTATTATAAATAATGCTCTAATAGCAACATGGTACAGAGATATTTGTCTAAATTTCTGATTAATTTCTTAGGACAGATTCCAAAAAAAGAATTACTGAATCAAAGGAAAAGAACATTTTTAAAATAAATAAAATTAATATCCAGAAAGGTGGTGCCAAGGCCTGTTCTGATCCTTATGAATGAGCAGTCTCAGCAAGCTATGCACACTCCAACCTCTCATCTTATCTAATAAAAGAGTAATATGCAAATTGACCATACCTCTGCCACACCCACCAGCCAATCAGAGCACATATGCAAATTAACCCAACCAAGATGGCTATGGCCACAGAGAGAGCAGGAGGGAGGCTTGGGTTGCCACTGGCGATAGAGGAAACCAAGCTTTCTGCACACCCTGGCCTGCCGAGGCCTCTGCTTGAGGCAATGAAGTTCCAATGACTGCTGCTGGGAGCAAGCAGAAGGCTTGGCTCTGCTTCAGGCTACAAAGTTTCAATTGTAGAAGATAAATAAATCCCAGATACCAGGGCCTCCACTTGGTTCACTGGTGGGCATGGCTAGCCTGCAAACCACCACAGGCCCCTGGCCCACCCACCCCATGCCTTAAGGGAACACCCATCCTGATCCAGGACACCTTTCAGGGCAAACTAGCTGGCCCCAACCCATGCAACAGGACTCTATCCTATCTAATAAAACAATAATATGCAGATTGACCATCACGTCAACACACAAGATGACTGCCCTCATGTGGACACAAGATGGCCACCACAAGATGACAAGCAGGGGAGGTCAGTTGGCAGGGACCAGGCCTGCAAGGGAAGGCAGTTGTGAGCAATCAGGCCAGCAGGAGAGGGCAGTTGGGAGGAACCAGGCTTGCAAGGAAGGGCAGTTGGAGGTGACTGGGCATACAGGGGAGGGCATTTAGGGGTGACCAGGCTGGAAGAGGACGGAAGTAGGGGGTGACTGGGCCTACAGGAGAGGGCAGTTGGGGGGAACCAGGCCCACAGGGTAGGGAAGTTAGGGGCAAACAGGCTGGCAGGGGAGCAGTTAGGCATCATTCAGGCTGGCAGGGAAGTGGTTAGGGGGTGATCAGACTGGCAGCAGAAGCAGTTAGGGGCAATCAGGAAGGCAGGCAGGTGAGCAGTTGGGAGCCAGCAGTCATTGATTGTGAGAAGGATCCTACTTGGATCGGGACTAAACAGGCAGTCGGACATCCCTCAAGGGCTCCCAGATTGGAGAGGGAGCAGACTGGGCTGAAGGACACCCTCTACCCGCCTTCCCCCTGCTGCACGAATTTCGTGCACTGAGCCTCTAGTTGAAACATAAAATCTTTATGTACTTGCAATGTGGAAAATGCTATCTCACTATTGCTGTAATTTGCATTTATTTTCAGATGATTGAAGTTGGACATTTTTCACGTTTAACAATTATATTTTTGCTTTGTGAATTATCTGTTTATATGCTTTAGCATTTAATTTCTTTGTACTTGTAGAATATTATCCCTTTGCCATATTTATTGTATAGTTTTCCTATGTTTTTTTTTTTTTGCTAAATGTTTAATTTAGTTTCTGATGTTTTTCAAATGTAAGGTATGTTATCATGTCTATGAATCTTTACTTTTCTGCTTTTATTTTATTAAATTTAAGCTTAGAAAACTTTTTCCTTATGTTATTTATATATTTCTCTATTTTATATCTTTGGTGTTTTAGAACAAAATACAAAGTGAGGAGCAAAACTGATTTTTTTTTTCAAATTCCTGACTTATCTTTCTGGCACCATTTGTCAAGTAAACCTATTTTCTATTCAATTGCTTTTAATTTTTATCTGTATTTATTGTAGCTTGTTTGTGAATAGTCCTGTTTTAATTAAATCCTATCCATTCCTACATCAGTACCTTTTTCATCATTCTAGTTTTATAATACATATTATTGTTAGATATAGCATTGCTGTTCTTAATTATTTCTCAAGCCTTTCTTGTCTGCTCCTTCTTCCTAATGACCATAAGAATTGTTGGGAAAGCTTCAAAAAACAATTGCATAGTGATTTGTTATTGGAATTGCATTAAAAATGAGACTTAATTTGGGACAAATGAACATCTTTACAAAAATCTTTCCATCATAAACCATGATATTGCCCTAACCAGTTTGGCTCAGTGAAGGGTCCCAGGTTCAATTCCAATCGAGGGCATGTACCTTGGTTGCAGGCACATCCCCAGTAGTGACTGTGCAGGAGGCAGCTGATCGATGTTTCTCTCCCCTCAATGTTTCTAATTCTCTATCCCTCTCCCTTCCTCTCTGTAAAAAAATCAATAAAATACCTTAAAAAAATAAAGAACCCCAGTATTATTTGCCATTTTCTTTAAAGGTTTTAAAAATATCTCACTAAAGTTGTATAGATTTCTTTCTGTGGACCCCAAATACTATTTTCAAGTTTACCCCTGTTTAGTTTGTCTCTTCTTTGTGGTATAGAAACTGTTTTCATTACGTGGGATCATTTTCCCTATTCCATGTTTCGTTCTTCATTTGGCTTTGTGGCTAAAATCACAGACCCTGGAATCAGGCTGCCCACATCCAGACTCCATCCAGCCCAGGCCTGGCCCCTGCAAATCAGGCCCAGCCTGCCCTGGTCTCTATGTGCTGATGTAGGGTATGGAATAGTAGAAATAAGAACTACCTCCTAAGTGCTGGGTGAGTTAAGCGAGTTAGTTCATGTAATTCTAAGCACAATACATGGAAGGTAGAAAATGCTCAATGACTGTGAGCTAGACATCATGAAAAACATACCCTCCCTCCCCCCCCCCCGCGCCCCCCTCCCCCCCCGCAACCCCCCCTCCCCCCCCCCTCCCCCCACACACACACCGCTCTACCTGCTCTTTTGCTCTTTCTTTGAATTCCCCTTCTTCTCAGGTCAACTCACAGGGCTCTGGGCTCCGGGTCCATTGGCCCAGGCTGCTGCCTCAGCCTCCACACTTACCAGCCTCCATTCCAGTGTCTGTGAATTTGTGTCTTTGGAAAACAAGCTGTTCCTTCTGAGAACCGTTGGCATATTGTTTCCACGCTGAGAGCTCATATTCCTTTCCTGTTTTTCCCCCTCTAAGTTCTTGTCAGGCTCCATCCCGAAGGTGCCGGGGTGGGAGCCCAGTGCTCACAGACTTGGTTTGGTCACCCCCTCTTGTTACTACACCCTGGAAATAAGCTACCTTTCTCTCACCCACTTCTGCTTTTCTGTCCAACTCCACCACCAAGTCAGGGCCTCCTGGCAGTGGCAAAGCCACAAATAGAGGACACCCCCACAGGTTCCATCTTTTCTTTCTTTTTTAGTATTTTTTTCAATTACAGTTTACCGTCAGCATTATTTTGTGTTGGTTTCAAGTGTACAGCACAGCAGTCAAACAATCACCTACCTCAAAGTGCCCTCCCCATACCTCCAGCACCTACCCAGCATCTACATAGTTATTACAACAGTACTGACTGTACTCCGTGCTGTACCCCACATCCCTGGTGACTGTTTCTGACTACCAATGTGTACTTCTTAATCCCTTATCACCTTCACCCAGTCCCCCAAGCCCTCTCCCCTCAGGCATCTGAGGCCCAGTGGGGAACAAGACTTGACCTCTGAGGGTACAGGAAGAAGCCCTCTTTGTGGGAGTTGGGGGCCGGTAGGGGGGATGCCCTGGAGCAGGAAGACCCCCAGCCCACAGATCAGATTTTCTCCAGGTTGTGGGGAGTCAGTGAGGTCAGCACCCCCAATCTACTCATGTGCACAGGTGAGGCAGGCTGGGTTTCTGCTGGCTGCTTGGTGCAGGCCCTCTGTGCCCTCCTCCCACCTTCTCAGGAGCTCCACCTGCAGGGCCTTGCCCACTGTCCCAGGGACTTGCCAGGAGACTGGGAGGGACAGTGAGTTAGGAACGCCTCCTGCTATCTGCTCCGAGGTCCCTTGGCTATTCTGTTAAATTTTCGAAATGGTTACTGCTGCCACATAGGGAAACTATTGATTTTTAAATGCCCGTCTGTACTTAGCTACTGTTACTAAATCCCCAGAATTACTTCTGTCTTGCTAGATGGACAATAACACTGCTTTAGGAAGAGGGATCATCTCGTCTTCTCCATCCCCTCAGACTTATTTCTTACTTCTATTTCCCATCACAATACTGGCTGGCACATTGAGAACAATATGGAATAAGAATGATAACGAGCATCCTGGGGTCTTGCTTAGAGGAGCACAGAGTCCTTCCTGTGTGAGGAGATCTGCTATTGTCTGGCCATAGATCACTCTTAATATCTTAAGGGAATATTATTCTCTTTCCAGTTAAAAAAGTCCAGAAGGAACATTTTATTTTACTCAGCTCTTTTGCAATATTCATAGACATCACCACTTTTGTAATTGTAGCTATTGATTTGGCTTGTCTTATTAATTGATTTCTCTAATATTAAATTGTGGCCCTCACTGGTTTGGCTCAGTGGATAGAGCATCAGCCTGTGGACTCAAGGGTCCCAGGTTCGATTCCGGTCAAGGGCATGTACCTTGGTTGCAGGCACATCCCCAGTAGGGGATGTGCAGGATGCAGCTGATAGATGTTTCTCTCACATTGATGTTTCTAACTCTCTCTCCCTCTCCCTTCCTCTCTGTAAAAAATTCAATAGAACATATTTTAAAAAATTGTGCACAAGTCCTGGAATGATTTGTACTTAGCTATGATAGACTATGCTTTTACTATATTTCAGTTGAGATTTTCCAGTTTAGGCTTTAGGATTTTTGTATTTGTAAGTGAGGTCCTATAGTTGTTGTTTTTTCTGCGTGTTTTGATATCAGACTTATACTGACTTTCTGCTTTTTCATCATCCCGGTACATGTTGATGCAACAGCTTATATAACATGAGAAATATTACTTCTCAAAACCATGAAAAATCTCACTTTATGATTTTTCTTTTTGAGAAGCTTTCTGGGTTTTCTTTTTTCAGCTTAAATCTTATTCCATTTCTTTATAAATATTTTTAAGTACTGGTAAATTGTTCTTTTTAAAATAAAAGCAATAGATTTACAAAAATTTAAAAAACATATTAGATTTCAGTTATACAAAGTATTTTATAATTTTGTTTCTTTTATATTTGTTGCTACATCTTTTCTCAGCTGTATTTTTTTTCTTTTTAACACTCAATGATATGCTTTTTAATTGATATTTTAGAGAAAGGAAGGGAAAGAGAGAGAGTGAGAGAAAGATCCATTTGAGAGACAAACATCGATCAGTTGTCTCCAGTATGTGCCCGGACCCAGAATAGAACCTGAGATCTTTTAGGTGTTTAGGGGTGACACTCTTACCATCTGTGCACCAGGCCAGGGACTCAGTTGTAATTTTATTTGGGTCTTTCTAGATTCGATATGTCAGTAATTTATATACTATACAGTTTTTTTTTAATTTCTCTCATTTCTTTATTTTTAATATATATTTTTTATTGATTTTAGAGAGAAAGCGAGGAGAAAGAGATAGAAACATCAGTGATGAAAGAGAATCATTGATTGGCTGCCTCCTGCATGCCCCCCACTGGGGATCAAGCCAGCAACCTAGGCATATGCCCTTGGCCAAAATCCAACTTGGGACCCTTCAGTCTGCAGGCCTCCTCTCTATCCACTGAGTCAAACTGGCAAATCTGTTCGTTTCTTTCTTTTTTCTTTTTTTCTTTTTAAAACATATTTTTATTTATTTCAGAGAGGAAGGGAGAGGAAGAAAGAGAGAGAAACATCAATGATGAGAGTGACTCATTGATTGGCTGCCTCCTGCACATTGGACTGAACCCGAAACTCAGGCATGTGACCTTGACCGGAATCAAACCTGGGACCCTTGGGTCCCGCAGGCCAACGCTCTGTCCACTGAACCAAACCAACTAAGGCTCATTTCTTCTAAAGACAGTGGTTATTATAATGTTTGTATTTGTCCCAATTTTATTATATCATTGCCCCAATATCATTATATCTAAGTTTTTTTCTAAGTTTTTCTTTGAGTGCTTTCTTTCATTTAATGTTTTGAATTTACCTCTGAGGACAGCTTTGATTAATACCTACATATTTGAGATATGTAATGTCTTCTTTGTTTTTTTTTTTTAATTTATATCAACTTTATATTCTTCATTGATCAGGAGATGTTTTGCAATTACAGAAAGGTTTAGGGATATTTGCTAAAGTGATTGCTATTAAGTGCTAGTTTCTTTGAGTATGAGTAGGAAAATGTTGCCTGCTAATTTCAGCTCTGGAAAATTAGTTGCATATAAACCTATATTTACAAATATTGCATGGATATTTTGAGAGGAGTAGTCTTTGCCACAGCATTCAGTATATGGCTGATAATTTAGTCATTGCAGTTATAGTACTTAAACTATTATCTTGGGTTATGACATGGCGCCACTTCTAGTACTAATTAGTGTGTGGTTTCCCCCCACACCAAACAATTCTCCAACACCAGCTGGTGTCCTGTTTCTCAACTCAGATTCCCAGGTTAAGGGCTCAGTCCCACAGATTGCCCCCACTTTATGTAATTGGACAATCAATGGGTCTGGCCTGCCTGTCACTACTTGAGTCAATTAAGCAAAGACAGAGTTGAATCATATATGAGTGTTTATTCCAATACCTGTAATGGTGGCAGTATGGGAGAGCAGCAGGTCATTCATAAAAATCTGCTCTGCACCCTACCATAAGCCACCTGATTATATTGGATAGTAAAACAAAGATTACACATGGAAGTAGGGATTACAGGCATGAGAAAGTAGACACACGGATAATCATTACAAGTTACAAGTCAGGCGGCCTGGGGATGGGGAGGCGTCGCAGAGGGTGGGTGCCTTCTGGTGCCCAGGGACCAGATTATAGGCAATAGGGGTGGAGGGTTGTAAAGACAGGGTGCCTCCAGGACTAGATTTTGTCAGCCACGAGGTTGTAAATCTTTCCATGATAGGCAGTTCTCTGGAAAGGAGGATGTTAGTTCCCATGACCCAGAATGTACAACTCTCAGCCAGGTGAGAATATTCTTTCTCTAATCAGAATCATCATGGTTAACAGCATGATTAATATTTCTTATAACTAATAAATAACTAGTCTTTAATATTACATTTCTGCCCCTAACTTTAAAAAAAAATATATTTCAGAGAGGAAGTGTTTTTATGGATGTGTCATTGTACCAGCGTGGTTGATTAAATGACTGGTCATTGGTAATTGATCCAAACTCTAGCTCCTTTCTCCTTCCCGGAGGTCAGGGGAAAGAATTGACAGCTCGGACCCTCTGATCACATGGTTGGTTCCTCTGGCAACCAGAGGGGTCCTTAGCTGTATTCCAAAAGTCTCCTCATTAGCATAACAAAAGACACCTTTATTGCTCTTGTCATTTAGGAAATTTCAAGGGCTTTAAGATCTCAGTGCCAGGAACTGGATGAAGACCAAATACATATTTTTTATTATATGTCACAATGGCCTAATGCAGTGGTTCTCAACCTTTAGAGATGCTGCGACCCTTTAATACAGTTTCTCATATTGTGATGACCCCCAACTATAAAATTACTTTCGTTGCTATTTCATAACTGTAATTTTGCTACTGTTATGAATTGTAATGTAAATATCTGTGTGTAATGTAAATATCTGTGTGTAATGTAAATATCTGTGTTTTCTGATCGTCTTAGGCGACCCTGCTAGCGGTTCTCGACCTTTCTAATGTCGCGACCCACAGGTTGAGAACCGCTGCTATCGAGCCTAAGACCATCGGAAAACACAGATATTTACATTACAATTCATAACAGTAGCAAAATTACAGTTATGAAGCAGCAACAAAAATAATTTTATGATTGGGGGTCACCACAACATGAGGAACTGTATTAAAGGGTTGCAGCATTAGAAAGACTGAGAACCACTGGCCTAATGGAAAGAGCAAATGTGGAATTAAGCTCACCTAGTTCAAATCTGCATTTTGTTGCAATTAATGGCATAATCTTGTACAGGTGACCTAATATCTGAATCTCCTCTATGCCTTAGTAAAATGGGGACATCAATCTCTGCCTTGTTGTTGTGAGAAGTAAATGAGGCCCTTTAAGTAAGATGCCTTAGCAGTGTATCTGGCTTGCAGTTTGTCATAATAAATGGTAGCTATATTTTGTTATTGCCTATTGATTGGATATTGACGGTAGTACATCAGAGGTATCTGTCTCAGCTCAGGAAAATGTCTTGTGATTGTGGTTTTAGTATTCTTGGATAATTATATTTTCCTTCCTTGTAAAATTTATGTCCAATTTCTGACTATATCTCTATCATCATCTGTTTGGCTATTGGTGGGGTGCTTTCTGTGTCCCCACCTGTTACTGGTAGGAGTGGATTTCTTGGGGGTATCAGGGGAACAGGAATTCCCATGGGAGGATGAGGTATTGTGGAAAACTTTATTTCTGTGGAATCAAACTTCTGGCTTTCCAAGGTCTCACGTTTTTCTGTTCCAAAAATGTCCCATTTTGTCTTCAGCAGAGCTAGGATTAAAGCCATTGCCTCGAGTTTTCACTCTATATTTGCACAGTCTAGTTTAGCATCTGGCTAGGATATCTTGTGTTCCCAGCTATCGTCTATTAGGTGTGGGGCCACATGGCCATAGCCATGTGGTTTTGGGGCCATATGTTATAGAGGAAGCATGGGCAACTGCGAGGAAGCAGAAGTGAAGCAAGAGGAACAAGAGAGAGAGGATTTCTTTGGGGGATCATATATTCCCAAGTGGGCTTGCATTGGTGTCAGCCCTTCTAGCCAATGATCTTTGTTCCCAGGTTAGACTGATAGGCAAGCACCTTCC
The DNA here is from genome assembly GCA_011751065.1 of Lasiurus cinereus. NCBI lineage: Eukaryota > Metazoa > Chordata > Mammalia > Chiroptera > Vespertilionidae > Lasiurus > Lasiurus cinereus. The sequence goes on from JAAGEH010002525.1 coordinate 19,242,225, forward strand.
CTATGTCATCTGACTTTCCTGCACATCTGTCGTCCCCTTTTTGGACCCCTTTGTCCCAGTGATTTGCAGGGAATGGACCAGTGGTGCCCTGTGGAGTGTGAAACTGCAGCTTTCTGGTGAAGCTGCCCAGATGGCTATGCTTATAATGTCTGGCCTTCCCTTTGCTTTCTTGCTATTATTAATAATTATCTATTTACAGTGGTAACACTTTCACCATTTTATGCCTATTGTTATTTCAAGTAAGTTTGGGTTGTAGATTATTTATATGATTGTTTCTGCTGCTACTGCTACTTATTTTTGCAACTGCTATTGCTTTCCCCCTCACATAATTGATGTTATATTTTCCAAATAGCAGTTATGTTTGCCTACATAAAATGAACATACTAAACCACTACTTTTAAGTAACATAAGAAGAGTATACTAATTAGAAGTGTACAAGTAGAAAGTTCATAATGTGCAGCTTTCAGTTTTTCTAATATGCAATAACTTCTCTTTTCTGCACCCTGCTCCTTCCTGTTATTTTTTTATTATGTTATATGCATACACTGTCCTACTAGTATTTATTTTTTGGACCTTATGACACATCCCAAAAAGTAGAAATAGAAAGGATGAATACAAATAGATACGATGGAGCTTATAATTGCATTCTGACATTGCAGTGAATATTCTTGAGCATCCTTGACTTGCTCCCACCACTGTCATAGACAATATCAACTTTTGGCTTCTGCAGCACTTCCTCACTTTCTGTTTTACTCCACAGTGGTCAAGTGATACTTTCCATTCAAATGTAATGTGTAAATAAAAGCATCTTTCCTATTTTGATTATTATGTATAATGTCCGTAAAAACTAGTAGTATGTGCTTGGTGTTTAGCTCTCATGGAAATGTACTCTTCACAATACTGGGTTGCTAGCGGTAGGCACGCCAGTATAGGGTGTCTCGGCCTCAGTTCTGCTTTTACCTGTGAGGTGAGGATGGGGCAGATCAGGATCTAGGAGAGCTGGATGGATGTGAAATTCCATGAATAGAAGTAGAGGAGGGAGAGACTGTACTGGTGCTTTGGAAACAATGGCCAAGCAGAGTGTTAAACAACTTAGGTCTTGGAACATCCTACCTGTACCATTATTAGCTGTAAGACTGATATTAGGGACTCTGAACCCTAAGAAGCTATGTAGCTGTTCCTGTTCTAAGTGACAATGTTGATTTTGATAAGTGTCAGTGGCGTTAGCTCAGTGACTTGAGAACTTGGAATGAAGGTAAAGATGTGTGTGGGAGAGAGTTAACACAGCAGGCTATCCTCAGAAAGGCCTGCTTTCAAGATTAGTCCTTGGCTGGCATCTGGGAAATTGGATTTGGGGAGGGTTTTCATCATTCCTAGAACTGATAAGAGTCGCTCACCATGCCTAAACTGTTTGGGCATGCAACATGGTTCATGCTAAGCACCTGCTTTCCTTCTGGAAGTCTTGAAGTTTAGTGCATGCCAGGCATAGAGTGCCTACACAACCAGCCCCTACTAAGTAGCTCTAAGGAGCTTTCCTGGTAGACAGGATTTCCCATATGTTACCACTACTTATTGCAGGGGAAATTGAGCATGTCCTGTTGGCTCCGCTGGGAGGGATTCTGGAAGCTTGTGCCTGATTTCCTCCAGACTTAGCCCTGTGCATCTTTCTCTTTGGTGATTGTGCATTAATATTCTTTTGCATTAATAAGTCATAGACATGAGTAGGACCACATGTTGTCCTGGGAGTCCTCTTAGCAAACCATTGAACTTGGAGATGATTTTGAGATTTCTCTAATACATATCCCACCTGAAAAGCTATCATCTCCTTGTAACCAAGTTGTTGCTCCATCAAGACAGAGAGTAACAGTTTATCAAAATAACACTCTTATATCTCAATTTTAGGCCATAAAGCATAGGAACAATACAATATAATAAGTGCCAAGTTTCCCAAGAGTCCATTGTTCTTCTATACTTTATGTGTTAGTCAGCTTGGGCTGCTATGACAAAGTAACTCAGACTGGGTAGCCTAAACAACAGAATTTTGTTTCTCTCAGTTCTAGGAGCTGGAAGTCTAAGATCAAAGTCCCAGCAAGCCTGGTGTCTGATGGGAGCCTGCTTCCTGGCTTGCAGATACCACTCTTACTGTGTCCTCACATGGCCTTTTTCTGTGCTTGCATTCCTGGTGTCTCTTCTCTTCTTCTAAGGATACCGCTCCCATTTAACTTAATTGCCTTATTTAAGGCCCTATATCCTAATACAGCCACACTGGGGGTGCTGGGGCTTCCACCTATGCATTGGGGAGAGGGAGAGACAGTATTGCTCCTAACACTTTATGAGATGTTGAAGTTGAAGCATTAGACAAAACAGTTTCATTGGAGGGAACTGGTGGTGGGTTTTGGGTTTTCTCTAAACCCCTTGTAGTGGGGAGCGGGTGTTTCTCATTCAGTTTGAGTTAAAAGTATTTCCAAAGAGCCGCTCATAGAGACTGACCTGTGTTTGATGGAGTTTAAAGTATTTAGGGGCTGGTGTTAGTACCACATGTGAACCACCTGAGGCCTGTGTTGGAGCTGCTGCCTGCTTTGGGTAGCCAAGTAGAGAGGACCAGGGCTGCTTTGGAAAGAGCTACCTTTCAGTGACAGATGGAGCAAAGCAGGAGCCACTGTGGCATTTAGGATGGTCTAGACTCTGCAGGGGTGGGGAACCTTTATTCTGCCAAGGGCCATTTAGATATTTATATCATCGTTCACGGGCCATACAAAATTATCAACTTAAAAATTAGCCTGCTGTATTTGCTCAAACAGTTAATTAACTCACACCTAATGCTTTGGCAGGGCCAGGCCAAATGATTTCCCAGGCCTTATATGACCGTGGGCCGCTCGCTCCCTACCCCAGACCTAGAGTGTTGATGACACTCAGTGAAGGGGAGATATCACCAGAAGCCCGGAGGCCCAGGGAGGAGGGGTTAATAAGCATCCAACGTGGTGAAGGTGTAGCTGACTTGGAGAAACCGCAGCTTCCTCCTGAGCCTCTCCCATCCCAGGTGTGGCCAGAAACCACAGCTGGAGAATGGAGAGAGAGGTGGGCCAAGGAAAGCATGAAGAAACTGATCTCTTCTTCCCCATTCAGGTCACTAGCCTGGATCAGGTCCAAGTGAAAGGAAGGAAGATGTTTCCAACTAAAGGAGGTCTGGAGTTATGTTCTTGGTAGACTGGACTGGAGTTTTATTCTTTAAGAGTCAATAACAAAGCTATGTGACAGCCCAGAACCAGAGAGAGCATAAGGTAGGGTGGCTTGAACAGAGTGTGAGAAAGATTTTCTGTCTGCACTCTGTGGAGCTTCTAGGACAGTGGTTCTCCACCTTTTTAATGTCACCACCTTTTAATACAGTTTCTCATGTTGAGGTAACCCCCAACCATAAAATTATTTTTGTTGCTACTTCATAACTGTAATTTTGGTACTGTTATGAATCATCATGTAAATATCTGTGTTTGCCGCTGCTGTAGAGCCTACGACCACCGGAAAACACAGATATTTACATGACGATTCATAATAGTAGCAAAATTATAGTTATGAAGTAGCAACAAAAATAATTTTATGGTTGGGGGTCACCAGAACGTGAGGAACTGTATTAAAGGGCCACGGCATTAGAAAGGTGGAGAACCACTGCTCTAGGACATCTAAGGAAACAGCTGTGCGGTGCTCCCAAGGCCCTCCTTGGTCTTTGCTTCCCTCTTTCCTCTGCTCCTGATGAGTTCATCCACATGGATGCTGAAGTCTGAATTCATTGTTTAATTTTTAAAATTACCTATTTTTAAATGGATAATATGTGACAAGTTTCAAAAATCAAAAAGTATAAAAATATATTTGGTGAGAAGATTCATTCTTCTACCCTACATGCCCAGACTTATCCATGAATAAACCATGAAATATTATTAATTTTTGGAGGGTGGTGAGGGAACACTTCCAGATACTTTTATGAAAAGATTTACTTAAGAAAATAGGTATATATATTCTCCTTGATCTTTTAAAATCAAACTGCAGCATACTATAATACAGTTATGTACCTTGCTTTTGTTTACCTGAGATTCTATCTTGGAGATCTTAGAGATCTTTCCATAAATCCTGAAGACTTTTGAATCCACATTTTTAGCTGTTAGTTACTTCCCATCCTCCCATTCTGCCAGCACCTTAAAGCTAGCATTTCCCAAATATGTGCTCCTCCTGACTTTTCCTTTGACTTCCTCTTTGTTCCTAATTAGCTCCATGGCCCATCCACTATCCCAGACTCAACCTCAGAGTCACCATTGCCTCTTCCCCTTTTCTGTCCTTGCAGTCAGTTGCCAAGTATTGTAGTTACCTGGATCCAGTCTTCTCCACACACCGCCTCCCCCCTCCTCCACTTGGGCCTTCCTCTTCTTTGTCTAACCCCATGGTCGGCAAACTGCGGCTCGCTAGCCACATGCGGCTCTTTGGCCCCTTGAGTGTGGCTCTTCCACAAAATACCACAGCCTGGGCAAGTCTATTTTGAAGAAGGAGCTTTAGAAGAAGTTTAAGTTAAAAAATTTGGCTCGCCAAAGAAATTTGTACTGTTGGTATTTGGCTCTATCGACAAATGAGTTTGCCGACCACTGATCTAACCCAACACCACTTCCTGGGGCAGCGCTGCCCCTCCCATCCAGCCTGTGTACTGTGACCTGGCTGATCTTTGGTATTCTGATTCCCACTTTCCACTGATGCTAGATCAATGACATGCAGAGGCTTAGCTTGTCCTCCTGTCTTCCCACACTAACTCTCAATCCAGCATGAAAACAGGGCAGTCACTGCTTCCAACCATCCTGCATCCTTCCTGGTGCCCCTGCTCTACTCAGGCTGCTCCCTCATCTCCCTTTGGCTTGTTATGTCCTGCTCCTCTCCTCTTTAAAGGTTCACTGCCAAACCACTGAGAATTTCCTAATTAGAGTTTTTGTCCCCACCTTCATCCTGCCTTAGCACAATGCTGTTAGGCCAGTCATGGCACCCACCTGATTCTGTCTTGGTAACAGATTCCAAGCACCTGGAGGGTAAGCCTGGGCCTTATTTATTTCCTGTTGCCCATAGTTCATGGCCCATGGACCTGCTGCCTTGCAGGTGTGATTTGAATGGAATCTCAGACACCTTTTCTTCCTCTTAACTGTGTCCTTGTCCTTCAGAGCTCATCCTTTTATTTCTTCCTTTTTTTTTTTTTTGCAGTGATTTTTGTTATTGTTTTAGCTCTTTGTGCAAGTTTCAGCTGGTTGGTTTTAATGAATATTGCACAGTCCTGGCCCTCCTGTAGCTTCCTGCTCCAGTTCAAGTTCATTACTTTGACTTACATAGCAGCTAGACCTTAGTAGGTTAGCTTCCTGCACTTTCGCTCATGACATTAGAAAGCTTGAGGAGGGAGAAGGGAGCCTGGTAGGGGTGAATTCCATTCTTTAATTCTGCAGTTACTTGCATGTTCAAAATTGGTAAAAAAAAATTTTAAACAATGACATTTTTGTAGTCACGTTCTGTGAGAGGTAGTGGGTCTGAGAAGATATCCATCCTTTCCTTGGGAGCATATGAATCCAGATTCCCTGCCAGGTCTGCACAGGCCTCCCTCATTAAACCAATGATTTCAGGTGGAAGAGGTTTCAGACTCCTGGAAGGTTGTATGAGAGAGACTGGTGTCTGCTAAGAATTGACCATTGAAAGAGAATTACTGAGACAGTGACTGCAGGCAAAATAGATATTTGGGGAATAAATAAGTGGCTTTCAGGCAATGATCTTTTACATTAGAACTCTTGAAGACCATCTCTCCCAATCTCCCACTAAATTCCTTCCTAAATGCCCAGATAGGACACCATGTTAGACTCAGACACTTTGAAAAGAGATATGATTCTATGCTAGGACTTATGCTGGGGTCCCTGATGCAGAAGCGGAGATGATACAACGTGGAAGTTAATATCAGGGTTCCAAGCTGATATGTGCTGTGTGACCTTGAACTTGTTGCTTTTAACCTCTTTTTGCCTAAGTTTTCTCATGGGTACATGTGGAAGGGCAGAACCTGTTCATAGTGTTGGAATAAAATCAAATGATAACAAAATGTAAAGCCCTGAACTCAGTGTCTGGTGTAAAACAACTGTTAAATATATATATCTCCTCTTTCTTTATTATTAGTCTTTTAAATGATTAAGAAAGACCTCTAGAGGTTGACCTGAGACACAACAACTAGATCAGAGAGAGCAATATAGGTTTCACTTATCCTATAGGCACCAGGCAGCCGTGGCACTCCCCTGTCGGGAAATGCTGGGGTAGGGGAGAAGAGGGTTCCAGACAGGCCCATGCATGACCCAGCCTCCTGAAATGCAGCAAAAGCACAAGCAGATTGTTGGGTTTGGAATCTAAGCTCTGCTTGTTGCATGAGCCTCAGCAGGCTACTGAACCTCTCTGTGCCTCAGTTTTCTCATCTATGAAATGGGCTACTGAAAGACTTAAGTGAACTAATGTAAAGAAATTTCTTTATACCGTGCCCAGCACCTTGTAAATGAGTGCTTAGTAAATGTCAGATATTTCGAGCATCATCAGGCTTCCCAGATCTTACCTCGGCCTGGGAATGGTTTTCCTACAAGGGACTTAGTGAAAAACCTCTCTGAGATTCCATTTGTCTCAGTTCTCCTGAGATGATGGAGTGAGAGGATGGGGCTGTTGAGCTAATATTCTGGGACCAGGATTGATAGCTTGTAGGGCATTTCCAGTTCTGTTTGTGAAAACTGCAAACTGCTGAAAGAGAGCTTTTCCTCACATGAAATCTGAGTAGAACCTTGTGCTGTCAAATTGTGCAGTAGCAAGAGGAGCCCTTACTTATGGAAGGTCTACAGAAAATGTGCTCTGTATACACCTCCTCAGGAGTCAGAGCTGAGGAAGTCCTGAGAGATATAGAAAGATGGGGACCCCACCCTGATTATTTCTCCTGCAGGAATACCCCTTTGCTTGATGATAGTTAAAAAGGAGCAGTGGAATCATATTTTCACCAATAAAAAAAATCTGATGTTCCAAATGTCCTCTGCTAAGTAGCTGGATGCAAATTTTCCATGAACTAGACCTCTTCCCCCAGTAGCAGAAAATCTGCACCAAGCCACCTGTTTTGCTGCACTGCAGTTGGCACTGCCCACAGGATCTTGAGCACCCCGCCCCCAGCACTTCCCCTCTGGCCACGGATTGAGTCATAAAAGAGCAGTTAGCCAACTTCAGGATAGTTTTGCAGCATTGTGTCTGTCTGTTTGTCAGCTTTGGGTTTGGTGTTCTCAGCCAAGGGCATCTTCTGTGACCATTCCTTGGTGATTGGACCAGAGTTCCATGTGGGCCCTTGAAATGCACCAATTGCATGCTGCTTTACTCCCATCACGCTGGGGGAGAGATTTTGGAGCGGTGGGTGGCCTCTCCTCCTGCGTGAAAGGTGGACTGTTCAAAGACAATCCCATTTTCCTGGCAATGAGAAGCAGATGTTTTGCTACGTCCCATGTGCCACTCCCCTACAAGGCTCCCAATTGAGAGTGCCCATTACACCATGGCCAGGAGCTTGAGTGACCAAGCCTGATAGACATATTTTGGTTACGGTCTCATGATTCATGCTCTTGAAATGCTAAGCCTTTATGAACTGTTAGACCTCATCATGGGTGATAGAGAGTTGGGATAATGTTGGTCTACTGCTAATGAGTCCAGGGAAGGACAACCATAGTACTTGGGACATCCTTCTAGTTCAGTGTTTCTCGACCTTCTTCTTTTTAAAATAGCCACCCAACCCTCAGGAGCCTTAGGACATTTGTTTCCATTGTTGCCCTAACCCCATGAAATTTTAATAGAAAGATATACTGTCTATCTGTTTATGTACTGTGGTCCCAGGAGAGCCACAAACCATTATAATATCTAAGATATTTTTTGTCCTCTAAGAATCACTTTAGTAAGAGGGATAGTGTCTCTATTGAGAATGGATATTTTAGTCTGAGATTCTTTGGCCCTCCAGTCCCACCTATAATAACAGGGGTATTTTGGGGTGAGCAGAAATAGAGGAAACCAAGTATAAGATGGATTGACTCCATAAAAGAAGCCATGGCCTTGAGTCTTCAGGAGCTGAGCAGGGCTGTTGAGGACAGGACACTGTGGACATCACTCATTCATGGGGTCACCAGGAGTCAGAGCCAATTCAATGGCATGTAACACAATACAGAGGGTTAGTGCCTATGCATAACAAGTGTGCCAGTCTAAGACTTGGAGCCACATAGAGCCAGCTCAGTGTGAATTTTAGGAAGACTGGGCATTCTCTTTCCCAGCTTCCAATTTTCCACTTTCTGGACCTCCGCCAGGCTTGAGCAGTATTCTTTTTATAAATATTCTCTAATTTGAAAGGCAAGGTGGTAACACATTGTTCCTTGCATTAGCTTTCTTACAGTGATCAATGATGGTGAAATTTTAGATCCCTTTATCTTAATGAAGGCTGAGAGATAAATCAGTTTCCTCTCAGTAGCCCACTTGCCCACCCCATTTGGTGGCTAAATCTGTTCTTTCCTATTGACTTCTCATGCCTCCTTTATCTTCTAGAAAGTCTTATCTGAATTATTGACAGCTTGATGATGACATCTGCTTGGATTTTTGAAATAGGTTTTGAATGAAAGCTCTTTAAAGGCAATTGTATTCTGGGGGTGGATCAATGTCTGCACTTTGGCAAATTGTGTGTAGGCTGTCTTCATAGTTGGGAGCCAAGATGTGGTGAGCTCTTGGTGGAAACTCTCTTGGACAATACTTTCAAGGTATCATCCAAGCCTCAATGACTCATTAGGAATGCACACTGATGAGTCATTGAGGCTTGGGCAATATCTTGAAAGTCAGCTTTTGTCTGCCTTGGCTCAAGTTTACCTTTTGGTCAATAGCAGCTCAGGCTTGGAAGATCCAATGGATGCTGAACTGAGTAAAGGAAGATCAAGCAAGAGACAGCATCTGTTCATTCCACGAGCGCATACTGAGGGCCCATCACGGTGTTGAATGTACAAAGAAGTTTCAGAGTAGGTCAGGGAGGGAGGGACTCACAGTCCAGGTGGGAGACAGGCATGCAAATCATGACTGAGGTACAGGTGATAAGTTCTGTAAAGAATGCACATTAAGTTAGTAGGAGAGACTGAATAAGTTTGGCCAACTCTGTCTAGTGAGCTGAGGAAGGGTCAGGAAGAAAATGAAAAGAAACTATGATATTTAGCTCCATCTTAGAGCACTTATGGTGTTCAGCAGGTAAACCATTGGGGGAAAGCATCCCGGGTGTACGGAGGCCTGAAGCTCCGAAAGAGCTGGGCAGTTTGTGCAGAGGTGGGGAGCAAAAGATGGCATAGGGGTAATGGGACTTGAATGCTACCCTAAGGTGGTTTCCTTATTTTCAAAGATGAATTGATTTATAAAGCATGATCAGATGTGTTGAAGGGAAGTAAACTTGGAATTGTTTGGAGGAAAGTGAGGAGTTGAGAGTATGACGTCAGAAAGCAATTCTAATAACATTATAATTATAACTAGGAACTTGAATCCTTGGAATCACTTTCCCATCATAGTCTTTGGAAAGGGATTTTCAATTGGATTAACAAGAAAAATAAAACAGCCACAGGTATCTAAGAGGAGAATTCAATAAAACATATTGACTAAATATATTTGTGAGTGACAAAGATGAAGAAAGAGATATGAATGAAGCTGCAATTTTATCATGTATAGTTGGGCAATTTGAGTGCTGGTAGAGCATTTAGCTAGAAATACTGACAAATAAAGATATGTGGTATTGGATGTATTAATAATTACCAATAATTTATTGTGTTTCTTTTGGTACTTGAAGAATGTTGCACAACTTTCAATAATGCCACTAATTATTTATTGAGGTCATGCTAAGGAGGAAAATATGAAGATGTTTATTTCATGGCATACAATAGGTCAATTTCAACTACTTTTCCATTTATATTTATATCTTCTCCTTCCAGGGGATGGCCAGGTGGATTTTGATGAATTCATGACAATTCTTGGCCCAAAACTGGTGTCTTCAGAAGGCCGTGATGGTTTTCTTGGAAACACAATAGATAGCATATTCTGGCAGGTGAGTAAGAATTTTTTTTAAAGATTTATTTTGACAGTAAACATATATCTGAGATAGATTTTTGAAGCTGTATTCTTAAGCTTTTTAGCACATGAAGATCTCTTCCAGGCTGGACTGACATGCATTCCTCGTAATCTAAACTGAGGTACATACTAGGTCCTCTGAACAAAGAATCAAAACTATGCTCATTTAAGGCTGGGAGAAGTGAAATATCTCCCTATTTTTTTTTCTTATATCAAAAAGAGTTTTACATTTTGGAGAAATGAGATTACTTCTGATTCACAAAATCTTTTTCCTTGGGACATTTAAAAAGAACATATCAACATTATCTGAGTCCAGTTCTGTCCCTAGTTCAGGAGACCCTTGCTGAGAGGATGTCATGGTTATCTTGTGTGTTGGGATCTTATAAACAATCTTGTCCTTAATAGAACAGAATGGTTTTACCTAAGGATTATGTTCAATTTGCTTCTCAATTTGCTTCTATTTCTGTCCTGTGAAATCTCTTAGGAAATTTCAGATAGCTACTTTTGAATTACTAATGTGCTTTAAATCATTAATCTTATAATATGATTATTATTTCAAGATTATGGAATTTGGGGAATGAATTATCAATGATTATATTAAAAATAATTTGACAAGTTAAATTGATTTATTGATTAAACATGTAAAACATCATTCAAACATAGCATGGTTTCTTTAATTTCTTGAAGGATTTTTTTTTCATACCAAAAATATTTCTATAACCTAGATAAGGATTGTAGTTGACATGTTTTTTTTTTTTTATCTGATTCTATTACCGGTCTTGCATATAACGTGTCGTGTAATCTTAACAGTCACTGTGGATTTTACAAAAAGATGTTTAAAACACAGTCCTGCCTATTTTAGAATTTGGTTGGGGAAGCACAGTTAAGAAAGAGGAAATAGCCCAGCTGGTGTGGCTCAGTAGTTAAGCGTGGACCCAATGCTGGAAAGGTTGTTGGATTGATTACCAGACTGGGCATTTGCCTGGTTGTGGGCAGCATCCTCAGTGGGGGCCATGCAGGAATGAGTCGATGTTTCTTTCTCATCGATGTTTCTCTCTTCATATTTTTCTAAAAACCAATGAAAAAATATTTTTAAAAAAGAAAGAAAAAAATAAGTTATTAGTTGGTGTTATGATTACTATACTGTAGTCTCCTTGAAGCCCAGATCTTCACTGTGTTGCCCCTTGGCACTTGGCATATTGCACACAGCAGGCCCTCATTAACAATTTTCTTTGAACAGGAGGAATAGAAGTTCAAGAAAGGAGACAAATGTGGTCGTGAGGGGTCAAATAAGGCTTAAGGAAATAGGGGGCCTTATTTAAAACTTTGAAATATGAGGGGGATGAAGGGGACAAAGAAAGAAAAGAGCACATTTCAGGCCTGTCAGGATGAGTTTGCAAAAGGTGGAGGCTCTGAGCACAGTCCATCATTGAGCATAACAAGGGTACAGTTTAAAGGGAAAGACCTCAGGACCACTGGCAGGATGGATTTAAGTCTTGAGGAAAGAAGATCTGAGATGACTCCAAGGTTCCCAGCTGAAATTGCCAGAAATAAGGTCATGGAGAATAAGATCAAGTCTTTGTGGAATTCTAAATTGGACATGTTGAGTGTAAGGTGAGGCTCAGATAACCAGGAGGAGGAAAGTCTATGCACAGCTGAAATCAGAGATGGATCACAGCAAGAGACCAGGGCTGGAAAACCTAGGATTCATCAGAGCTGGTGGAGAGCTCAGCAGGGGAAGATGCAGGGATGAAGATGAGCAGAAACATGGGACTAGTTCCTGGAGAATCCAGGGCCAGGATAGTGACATGGTGCCTCTGATATCTGCTCTGCTCAGACACACCGGGAGAACACTGTCCCCAAACTGTGGTCATGACAACCCTGACTCTTTCTAGAGAAGGACCTCCTACTCACCTCATGATGAGAACATTTCGCGTGTAACCCTTCAGGTATGACTCCATACTTTGAAGGACAGACAGCGTTCTCTGACAGAAATAAAAAGAAACCCACAGGAGGCTGAGCAATAGTTTCTCAGCTGGCCATCTTTCAACCCACAAAGGTCCACTCTGGGTGAGTATTGAAAGTTCTCTCCATTGTGCCCTTCTTCTCTGCTCTCCTTTATTCCTCTGTTGTCTACCTTTTGCCTCTGCCTTCAAGGCCCACTCCAGCTGCAAGGACTTCCCAGCTCTAAGCCTTCTTCCTGACCCCCATCCTGGAGGGGAAGGACCTGCAGGTACTTAGAGCCTCACATCTTCCAGGTTCTTCATAGCAGAACTTCTATACAGTGAGGAAATATTTCTTGATGGCCTATACCATAATTTGGATGGGCTATTTATTATGTTAACAAAGCATCTGTGCTTTTATCTCATTAAAGACTCTTCTCTTCACCTATGGTGGTAAATGGGATGGGGAAATAAGAGAAAAGGAGAAATTCCATTCTGAAATACTTAAACGAATTTGGGAAAGCACAGATTTGTGGCTGTGGCTTTCCTCCCCTGCTCTTGCTCACTCAGCTCAGAATTATATGATTAGCAAAGGAGTACAGACACATCAATCAATTCTCAGTAGTCAGCTGTGTTCTCCCCACCCCCGCCATCTGTCCATTCAGAGACAGAGTGAAAAATAGTACTTAAAACATCCAAAGCATCTGGTTCTTCCTGAAAAAAGTTCATATTTTCAGCGCTTGAGTGATTTGGTGATTTTTCAGGTTTAAAAGAAAGTTGTGTGTGTGCATGTGTGCATGTGTGCATATGCATATGTACATGTGTATGTTTGCTTGAAACAGTGGTTGAGGATGGTATCGAAGAAGAGAAGCACAAAGATAGGTTACTGCCCTGGATGCCTATATATCTCAGGAGATACCAATATTCTGAAAGAAGGACATCCATTTAAGACACTCTGACAAGGCTTCCCACCAGGGACAAAGTCAGTTTCCTGCATTAATTAGACTTAATGGTACACCTGGCAGGGTGCATTAATGATGCATTTGCTGCATAGTATATTATACCAAAAGCTAGTGACGTAAAATGACATTAAATACTTACTATCTCACACAGTTTCTGTGGATCAGGAATTTGAAAGCAGCTCACCTGGGTGGTTCTGGTTCAGTGTCTCTCATGAGGTTACAATCAAGATGCTGGTCAGGGCTGTGATCATCTGAAGGTTTGACTGGGATGGAAAGTTTGATGTTGATGGCATGGTGATGATGGATGTTGGCAGTAGAACTTAGGTCCTTTCCACAAGGACACTGCCTCAGTGCTGCTTGAGTGTCCTTGTGACATGGCAGCTGGCTTCCCGCAAGACAACTGATCCAAAAAGGACAGGGCAGAAGCTATGGTGTTTTTGTATGACCTAGCTTTAAAAGTCAAACACCATGATTTTTTCAAAATTCTTATGGTTACACAGGTCATCCCCAGACAGGGTAGGAGGACAAACGTTGAGGCAAGGATCATTGGGGTCCTGCTGGAGGCTGGCAACCATAGGGTAAAGACACTATAATTGGGCTTTAGCTTCTGATCCAGCATTGCTGCCACAGCCTTCCATTTCCTCCAGACTTTGGTTTCTTCCTACCTTAGAAGAGATTTGTGACCAGGGCTGATTTCTGTATTCTGAGAAGTGATCCTACCAGACACTGGGCTCATTTTGCTAATCAAATCTGTCTCCAGTGCTCCCCTTTGTTGGATTTCTAGCCTACAATGCCAAGGTAAAATAAAATAGGATTCTGCAAAAGCAGCTATTTGTCAGTTGGTGCTAGTCCCAAAAGCGTGAGCCCCTGGGTCTTTGCAGGAAATTGGTAGCAGTGAAGACAGAATGTAATTGGCTACTAAAGCAGCCTCTTCCCTAAGGAAGATAGTCTGAGGTCCATGCCCCAGAGCCTCTCTCCATCCTCCCATGGTGTTCAACCCTTGGCATGTGAGTCTCAACAGATCTCTGGGCAACCAATTTGGAATCTAAATGTCTTGAGCCTCCGCTGGCCACACGCAAGCTGGTTGTTACCAGAGCTGGTTTACCCCATAGCTGTGTGCAATGTCCAAGACACTGTGAGTCACCCTAACATTAAGATGTGTGGGACACCCATCCCCAGATTTGGTCTAGACGAGGGCCTGATTGTCACACTGGCTTCTCCAATAGCAGACCTGCTCAGCATCCTTTCTAGTTGCCCATTTCTCCCCATCTGGTGGGATAATACACAAAAGGCGCAGTGTATTTTATTCTTCATTCACATTTCTGTGTGTTTTCTGTCATTGCAGTCATGGAGGGATGTGAAATTGTGTTTGGAGCCAGCCTTAGGACTTGATATATTGATGGTAGGAAGGAGGGAATGAGGAGGAGGGAGTAAACGGACCTAAGACTCAGGATGGATGAGTGGCTTTCATGCTTAGTGCTTTAGGTTGATTGTCACTGCTGAGACTCTGGGGTTCTCAGAGTTGCTGTTGTTCCACCACTCATTCTCACTGTATACCGTGAGTCCACTTGTACCCAGCAATGAGAGTCTTTGATACAGTAGATGCCCCCAAGTGGCAGAGGAGAGCTCTTCTGTGGCATCCCAAGGTTCACCCGAGTCACCACAGTACTCCTCTTTAACCTCCACCCCCGCAACACTGTTCTGCACTGAGTGTGCAGACTGCACGATGAGAAGGAGAATGACAAGAATCATGGGAAATCAGACAGCTCTGACAATCCAGGGTCCAGCCAACACTCTGTTAAACTCTTCTCCCTCTGAAGGAAGAGAAACAAATCCACACTTAGCAAGGGGAGCTGAGCTGTCTCTGTGTCTTTCTGTGGGTGCTTGAAGGAGAGAGTAAAACCCCAGGCCACAGTGACTGGAAATCATCGAATGGGTGCTCTAGCACTGGGCTCCTTTGCTCACATTTTTATCTTATCCACAGTCTAATATCATTCATTACTAGTAAAACTTCACTGCTTTAGAGGTTTTGTTTTAAGGGATGAGACACATTAATATTTACACAAATGGATCTGCTGACTGGATGGCTCTGAGTGTATGATAGGATGGCATCTGGGACTGGAGGTCAAGAAACAAGGAACTCATGTTGGCTCCTTGGTCTTTGGGTGTGTGCTGGAGAGCGTTGCCTAAATGTCCTGAGCCTCCGCTGGCCATATGCAAATTGGCTGTTACCATAGCTGGTTTACCTCACAGCTGTGTGCAATGTCCAAGACACTGTAAGTTACTCTAACATAAAAGTGTGTGGAGTACCCATCCCTAGATTTGGTCCAGACCAGGGTCTGCTTGTCACACTGACTTCTCCAACAGCAGACCGGCATAGGATCCTTTCCAGCTACCCACACCTCCCCATCTGGTGAGATAATACCCAGAGCTGCTTCTAGGCTTGCTCTCTGTCCCTCCACCCAGAATTCTTGCTGTGGTCCCATGTCTTCCCTGGCTTTCCATTTCTGCTATGGTTCTCAACTTTCAATTTCTGTCCTATAAGGTTATGTAGGCTCTGGTCCCCAGGCCATGGATGGCTGAGATGGGCCAGGAACTGGACTTAAAATTCTTGACTCCTGGTCATTTGAGAGCACTTGATGTTCCATGTTCATGATGCATGAAAAAAACATGACACAAAGCTATAGGCACAGTGTAATCCCTATCTGTTTTGCATAAAAGGACTAGAGAGAAATATGTCAGAATATCAGTGATTTTTCATGTGTGGTAGGATGATGAGTGATCATATCTCTCTGTATTTCCCAAATTCTTAACAGGGGGTATATGTTACTTCTATAATCAGAAAAAGAAAAATGCAGTCCTCAGCCAGTTAGGTATCTATGAAATATCTGTAATTTTTTCATATGTAAAACTGGAGATTACCTGTCTGATGAGGTTGGCTATTGATAAAACTTGCAGGGAAAGCAAATTTTTTAAAAAGACAGAAGAAATCATGTTTATTCCTTTGAGGCATTTATTTGTTGCTTGGGGCCAAGACATAGAAAATACCACCTTTATTTTTTTTTTTTTTAAGGATAACTCACATTCCAGGAGGCAGTCTCTCCTCACAGCAGATCTGGCACCAACCAGATTGTTCTCCCCTCAATATTTTGCCAACGTGCCACTCTTTCAGAGTTTTAGATCCAGAGCTGCTGCTCCTCAGTTCTTAAACATCTAATGGAACCTAAACAGCTGTTAGCAGAGATGCCCATCACGAGGCCCGTTTGATTGACAGCCAGTGCTTGAATCCACAGAACGTTCACTGCATTTAAAATATGGAGGGTGGGAAGCATTATTGTTGGCAGTGGGTCTCCAAGTGTGCTTCCTGAACTAGCAGCAGCATCACCCGGACTTGATAGAAATACAAATGCCAGTCCACTCCGAAACACTGAATGAGAAACTCCAGAGGTCCAGCACTGTGGGTTCCCCTAAGCCCTCCAGGTGGCCGATTCGCGCCCAGGTGTGAGAGCCACTGAGATTCCAGTGACTTGTCATGGGAAGTGGGCATCTATGCAGGCTGACTGGTCTGACTGAGACCTTGGTAATTTGTTTTTTTTTTTATTTTTTACAATTTTACCCGTATTTATTAGTGCAGTTGATCTCTAGTCTATATAACGTTATAGGAATACCTTGGGCTTTTGTAGGTTCCATTCCAGACCACTGTATAATAAAGCTAAAGTAAGTATCACAATAAAGCCAGCTGTAATTTTTGTTGCCAGTGGAGGGTCTTGAGTTCAGTTTGTAAAAAGCTCAACCTTTGTCCTGGCCAGTGTGGTTCAGTTGTTTGGAGCATTGTCCAGTGCACCGAAGGGTTGCAGGTTAGAGCACATAACCAGATTGTGGTTTCAATCCCTGGCCAGGGTGTGTACAGGAGGGTCAGGGTGAGTACATCAATATTTCTCTCTTCCTCTGTCTCTCCCTCTCCTTCTCTCTCTAAAATAAATAAAAACATATCCTCACATAAGGATTAAAAAAAAAACCCACGTCTGTGATTTGCAATAAAACAAAGCACAATAAAACAAGGAGGAATGCCTGTATAAATTTTAACTGTTTCTAAAAGGGCGGAAATTACAAGTAATTTTCTAATTTGGAAATGTCTCTCCAAGCATTAAAGTAATGGAGGAACTCACAAATAAAAACCATTAAACAATCAAAGTAAAAGACTGTTTCAAAACTAACTAACTAGAAGAACATGGCCATTGGTAGACTGAAGCATATGTGAAGAGCATTTCTGAAGCAACGTGGAAACCTCTTAACATGATAACAGAGAAATGGGATAAGGAACAGCATGCGATTAATGCATCTTTCAGTAAACATGTTAAAGCAGTTGAACCTCACTGGAAATCTAAGAAATGTCAATTAAAATAGTAATTGGATAACATTTTCCTGCTATCAGATTAGAAAAGAGTAAGACATATGATAATACTCAGTGCTGTCAAGAATGAGATAAAATGTGCATACTGGTAGAAATGTAAATTGTAAAATTTTTTTGGAAAGCTACCTGGAGATACTTTGCCCCAACTTCTCAAATGTTTCAACCTGATAATTAAAAATAATTCTATGTTCAGGACTTTATGATTTGAAATTACTCAGAGAGGTAGAAGATACAGTTACAAAGATGGGATATTGTACAGTTATTAAAAGTACCATTTTCCCTTTGCACTCTGTAGAGATTGACTTTCCAGCATAATTACATTGCTGTTCTACATCTATTCTATTTCCATTTATATTCACAGAGAGAAAAAAACTGGAGAAAATGTAATAATGCTGACAATACTAATTATTATTGGTTGGCATAAAGGTGAATATAATTTTTTCTTAATCCTTTTTATTTTCTGGAATTTCTACAATGAGGCCAGATGATCTACTCTGTTATTATTCAATGAAATTAACAACATCTCAAATTAACAAAATCACATTCTTAAAGCAGCTGTTTTCAGTGGCAAAAAAAGGTGATTAGAGTTTCTCACACATATGCTCATCGTTGTGGTCAACCAAGCACAAAGTTGATCTGAGAATATAAGAGAATATAATCAAAACGTCAGCCCCAGCCACCAGGAGGGTGGGAGGAGACACTTTGGAGGCTTCTGAGTGACAGCTGCCCACCCAGGGCTGCTGGGGGAGCTGCAGGGCACCCACGTGGCTGCAGTAACCCACATGTCAAGCACCTTATGTCCAATTAGTATGCTGAAAACACACATGTTAGGAGAACATCTGTATTGATTTTTATAATCAGAAACAAATACATTTAGAGTAATTTTTAAAATTCTTTTAAATAATTTCATGACTGCTTCCTGTGTCTGGGGTTAGGATGTACTGACAGGTGACCTCAGCCAAGAAGAAGAAATGCCACTGGTTCCATTATCAGGGAAGCCTGGCACCAGTAGCTTAATCCGTATACCCAATTGAATCTTCCCAAGTGTTATGTGAAGTTATTTTCTTTCTTTTGTCTATTTAAACTCAGGGGTCTATCCCACATTCTACGTACTATATGTACACTCTAGACTCTCAGGAAAGCATGGAGTTTTCATCCAGAGTAACTTAAAGAGCGGACATTTGTAAGGAAAAGATGGTTGAACTGATTCTATCAAGGACAGAATCTTGCATTAAAGTTCAGGAGAGCAAAGAAAGGAGCAAGGGAGGCATGAAAGCTGTAGGGACATCCTGGGGGCAGACAGACAAATCCTCTGAAACCCACAACACGCAGCACCCAAAGGGGCAGGGGACTCCTGAGTTTCAGGGATGATGTTTTGGAGACACTTAAAGAAAACACATTTTATTGAGTTATTATTGACATGTAAAAAGCTATACATATTTAATGTATATAACTCCGTGTATTCGGGAATAAGTATACATTTGTGAAACCATTGCCACCATTAAGTCTATATATATATCCATCTCCTCTCAAAGTATCCTTTCCTCTCTGTATTGCTATTATTCCTATTACTGTTGTTATTATTTTGTATGTGTGATAAAATCCACCCTCCTAGCAAATTTAAAGTAGACCATACTGTGCACGGCTGGTGTTGCTCAGTGGTTGAGCATTGACCTGTGAACCAGGAGGTCAAAATTCGATTCCTGGTCAGGGCACATGCCCCAGTTGTGGGCTCGATCCCCAGTGTGGGGTGTGCAGGAGGCAGCCAATCAGTAACTCTCATCTTTGATGTTTCTATCTCTCTCTCACTCTCTATTCCTCTCTGAAGTTAATCTATATACATAAAAAGCTAATATGCTAAGTGTCCCTCCTACTGACTGACCAGTTGCTCTGATGCACACTGATCACCAAGGGGCAGATGCTCAACACTGGAGCTGCCAAGCTGCAGTGACTTGGCAGCGGTGATTCTCAGGTGACACACCCCGAAACCAGAGATGAAGAATCCCAATTCCTTGTGGGGCCTGGCATTTCCACCTTTGGCTGTGAGTGATGTTGCTGGGGCACTGTTGTCCCGAATCTGGTTTACTGCACACTTGTGTTTGCATTCCACACCCTGTACGACAGCAACTTTGCAGAGTGCCCTCTTGCACTCTAGGACCCCTCAAAGGATGTTGGAGAGCTGGTTTTGGCTTGATCCCTGGAGTCAGGCTGAGAGACCCCACCTGCTGGAGGGACCTCGCTCACTCCACATACACCGGGGGAGGAACCACGGGAGGTTGGCTCCAGGATGTGCCTGGCCCTTCTCGTCCCACCAGTGACCTTCTAATTAATTTCCTTTTAATGTGCGTGAATCTGTATATCTGGTCACTAGTAAAAATATATTAAGAAAAAAAACAAAGTGGATAATACTGTTAGCTCCAGCCACTGTGCTGTGTGGACCTCAATAGCTGACGTCACTGGCTGTCCATAGTAAAGATAACATGGACAGCTGTGTTCCCAGCTTTTAAAACTGAGGGTGTTGTGGCTATGAAGAAAGAGTGAATTGACAGTTAGGGATGAGCCCTCAGGTCCCATCAAGACAAAGCATTTGGATGACTGTTGTAGTAGCAGTATTCATTGGAGTGTTTTAGGTGATGAGTGGCATGTGATTTATATGCAGACAAACACCACTGCCACTGTGTAGAAGGAGTGTAGGGAGTAGGAGTAGAAGTGGGGATTTGGAGAACTATTTCAAGAGTTAGGGGGACAGCTGATGTCTCTCTAACACCAGGATGGGAGCAGCTGAGTTAACGAGAAGGGATAGGTACAGCTTTATTTTGGAGGTAGAGCTATTCACTAAATAAAATTGTGGTCTTTTCATTATGTATCTTCACCATTACCATTTATACCTACAAGTAGCCTTATTGGCCCACCCACTATTTTTGCCTTAAATGGCCCTTTTCGGATATTAATACTAAGCATATCTTATCTTTTTAATTGACTTTACTGGGCATATTCTTACCCATTCTTCTCCTTTAAAAATTTCTCCTTTTGTTCATGCCCCTCTCTTTCTGTAAATCATAGTGTCAGATTTGTTTTATAAGCCAGTCTGACAGAATTTGTCTTTTAATAGTGTAGTTTAGTATATGGGAAATCCTTTTGTAACTGGTATTTGTTCACAGTTCAATAGTTCTATTTTTTTTTTCTGGTTTTAAGCTTTGTCCTTTGTTTTCTGTCTTTTGCTATACTGATCGTTTTGTATGCTTTATCTCTTAAATTAAATACAAATATAACTCTTCTCTAATCCTTTTACTGATTTTTTACTTTTATGAAACATGTATTTAGAATTATATTTGTCTGAATTATTAAAGTCAAATAATAAATGACTTTTGACTTTTCCTGAAAGGAAACTTGATTTTTTATTTATTATCTTCTTTCACTCCCCAATTTCTGTTAATTCAATCTGGTATTATATATACTGTGTAGTTTTCTTAAGGTTTGTCAAAAATGGTTGTAAGATTCACATGCAGTTTTAAGAAACAATTCAGAAAGAGCCCATGTACATTTCACCTAATTTCCTCCAATGGTAACACATGCAAAAGCCATAACACAATATATAAATGGGATTTTGACATTGATAAATGCACCAATATCCTTCTCATTTTCCCAGTTTTACTATGTCCTGCTCTCTTTATTTTTGTTGAAAATTTTTTTTAATATGAATGATCTGTGTCAATTGATAGGATTAAATGTTTTTTTTATTATTTAATAGTTTCTTTTGGTCTCAAAAAAAGTCATGTTGTTTTTACTACTAAAGATTATATCTAATGTTTATTAAAAAGTGATCATCTTTATTGCTAAAGAGTATATACTAATTTGAATATAATAAAGGTTTCTTAGCACAGAGCTTCTCAAACCTGTTTAAAAATGTATTGATCACTTAAATTTACTTTTAATTACATTTGACATACAATATTATATTAGTTTCTTGTGTACAACATAGTGATTCAACATGTACATACCTTACAAAGCCATCACCACAATAAGTCTAGAAACCATTTGTCACTGTGCATAGTTATTATGATACTAGAGGCCCGGTGCATGATATTCATGCACTGGGGGGGACAGGGGTCCCTCAGCCCGACTTGCACCCTTTAGCAGTCTGGCAGTCCTCAGGGAGTGGGCCTAAGCCTTCAGTTGGGCATCCTTAGAGCTGTCGCAGAGGCAGGAGAGGCTCCCACTACCGCCACTGAGCTTGCCAGCCATCAGCCCGGCTTGTGGCTGAGCTGCACTCCTCCTGTGGGAGCACACTACCCATGAGGGGGTAGTTCTTGTGTTGAGCATCTACCCCCTGGTGGTCTGTGCACGTCATAGCAACCAGTCATTCTGCCGTTTGGTTGATTTACTTATTACTCTTATTACCCTATGCTGTATTTTATATTCCATGACTTATTTTATAACTCAATGTTATATAACTAGGTGATATGGTGATTTTTTTTTTAACTGTTGAACTTGCCTTGCATAACTTGCCTTGCATATCTGAAATGAATATGACTTGGTCAGGGTATATACCTTTTTTTTTTTTTTAAGATATTATTGGATTCAGCTTGCTTGTTACTTAGGATTCTTACATCTAAGTTCATCAAAGATAATTAGTCTGAAGTTGACTCTTTTTTGGTACCATTTATCTGATTTTGATACCAGGTCTCATAAAGTCATTTGGTAAATGCTTTCTATTTTATGGACGAGATTGTGTAAAATCGGTGTTAATTCTTTTTTAAATGTTTGGTAGAATTCTCCACTGAAACTGTCAGGGCCTGGAGATTTATTTTCTCAGGAGCTTTTGAATTATGAATTCAATTTCCTTAATGCTTCTAGCATAGTTCAGATATCTATTTCATCTGTTTGAGGTTTTGACAGCTTGTGGTTTTTAAGAAATTGGTCCAATTCTTATGTTGTTGCATTTATTAATGTAATGTTGTTTACAGAATTCCTTCTATCTTTTAATATTTGCAGGATTTATAGTGATATTCTCTACTTTAGTCCTGATATTTGTAGGCTTTTTAAAAAAAATATATTTTTATTGATTTTTCACAGAGAGGAAGGGAAAGGGATAGAAAGCCAGAAACATCGATGAGAGAGAGACATCGATCAGCCACCTCCTGCAAACAATTTACATGCCCTTGACCAGAATCGAACCTGGGACTTTCAGTCCCCAGGCCGACTATCCACTGAGCCAAACCGGTTTCGGCTAGTCCTGATATTTGTGATGTCATCTCATTTTATTTTTTGTCACTCTTCCTAGAGGCTTGCATATTTTCGTCATTATTTTCAAAGTATCTGCTTTTTTGTTTCGGTGTGTTTTTTTCCTACAATTCCTGTTTCCAACTTCTACCAATTTCATTGACTTCCAATTTTTATTTTCTTTCTGTCTGCTTTGGGTTTTTTTCCTATTTTTGTTTTTTTCTCTTTTAAAAAATATTTTTATTGATTTAAGAGGGGGAAAGAGATAGAAACATCAATGATGAGAGAGAACTATTGATTGGCTGCTGCCTGCAGGCCCCACTGTGGGGATTGAGCCTGAAATCCAGGCATGTGCCCTGACTGGAAATCAAACTGTGATGTCTTGGTTCATAGGTTAACACTCAAACTCTGAGCTACACTGGCCTGGCTGTTTTTTCTCTTCTTTTTCTAGTTTTTTTTTTCCAGTAAGAACTGAATATTATTGGTTGATATTATACTTTCACTTTATTCATTTCTCTATATTTTTATTAACTTTGAGTGGTCTCTTTTGATTCATGGGTTATTAGAATTATGTTGTTAAATTTTCAGATATTTAGAGGCTTTTCTAATACCTTTCTGTTACTGGTGTCTAGTTTGATTCCATTGTGATCAAAGAACACATTCTGATTTCAATTATTTAGATTTTTGAGTTTTAATGGTGAATGTTCCATTAATACTTTAAAAATATACATTTCTCTGTTGTTGGGTGGAATTTTCTGTATATCTCAATTGGATTCTACTGGCTGATTGTACTGTTTCGATCCTCTATGCACTTGCTGATTTTCTCTGTAGTAGTTTATCATTTGCTAGTGAGTGGTGGGGAGCACTGAAGTCCCCAACTGTACTTGTGGATTTATTTCTCCTTTAGGTTCTAATCATTTTTGCCACGTGTATTTTGAGGCTCTGTTTTTTTTTTTTTTTTGCTATGTTCACATTTAAGATCATAAATCCTCTTACTCATCTGTTTAGAGAATTGATCCTTTTACTGTTATGTAATATTCTCCTTTGTCTTGTAATTTTCCAGCTCTTAAGTCTACTTCATTGAATATTAATATAGCCACTCCTGCTTCTTAAAATTAATATATGCATGGTGTACCTTTTCCTATCCTATCTATGTTGTATTGCAAGTGTTTCTTGAAAACAGTATACAGTTGTTACTGTTTTTTTAATCCATTCTGTTGATCTGGATTTTTATTCACATACTTAAGCCATTTACATTTAAGTTAATTTTGAAGTGTATAAGTCTGCCATTTTATGTTTTCTGCTTGTTTCCTTTGGTTCTTATTCCTCTGTTCTTCTTCTTCTTTTTTTTTCTGTGTCTACGATGGGAAAACTTATGTGCTAGAGACACTCCTCTGTTATTCTTATCTTCCTGTAAGATATTTGAAAATTTTTAAGAATCTCATCTTGATTTACTTATAGTATTTTTGAGTATATCTCGTTATATAGTTTTTCATAGTGGTTGCACTGGTTATTATGACATAACATGTGTGACATCACAATCAACTGGTACCAACATTTTAACTGTTTGAGTGGAATTTAGGTCCTTTTACCTCCCGCTTTTAAAATATCATTGCCTTGTGTATCACATGGAATTATGTGTTGTTGTTGTTTGCCTCAGTCATTATATATGATTTATAAAACTCATGAGGAAAAGGAAGTTTAATGTCTGTATCCATATTTCTACTCTTTCTGACATTCCCTCTTCTTTCTTGCTGCTCTAAGATTCTCTTATTATATTCTTTTTGTTTGAAGAACTTACTTCAAACAGTCTTTAAGATAAGTCTGAGTGATAAATTCTTTTCTTCATTCGAGAATGTCTTGATTTCCCCAAGGTTAATTTTGCCAGTTATATACGACAGATACTAGTTCTTCCTTTTTCAGGATTTGAAAAATGTTGTGCCAATTCCTTCAGGTCTCCATGATTTCAGATGAGCATTGTGTTTTCATTTGAATTGTTGATCCACTATAGGTCACACATTGTTTCTCCATGGCTGCTTTCCAGGGTTTTTCTGAGTTTTTAATTATTTATAGTTTAATTATGATTCACTTTGAAATGGATGTATTTGGGTTTATACAGTTTGAGGTACGATTAATGCTTTGAATTACAGGTTTGTGTTTTTGGAAATTTTTGGTCATTATTTCTTCAAATATTCTTTCCCTACCACTTATGTCTCCTCTCCTGGGGCTCGTGCTGGATCATTTTATTGCCCCATAGGTCCCTGCAACTGTGTTATTTTTTAAAATCTATTTTTTTTCTGCTATCCATATTGAGTGAACTCTATTAATCTCTCCACAGGTTCACTGATTCTGACCTCTGTCATCTTTACTTTGCTATTCCTCCCAGCAGCTTGTTTTTTATTTCAGCAATTGTATTTTTTTTCAAATATATTTTATTGATTTTTTACAGAGAGAAAAGGAGAGGATAGAGAGTTAGAAACATCGATGAGAGAGACATCCATCAGCTGCCTCCTGCATGCCCTCTACTGGGGATGTGCCTGCAACCAAGGTACATGCCCCTGACCTGAATCGAACTTGGGACTTTTCAGTCCGCAGACCGATGCTCTATCCACTGAGCCAAACCGGTCTCAGCATCAATTGTATTTTTCAAATACAAATAATTTCCATTTGTGTTTCCTATAACTTGCATTTCCTTGATGAGATTTTTTCATTTGTTTCAAGAGAAGTTATGAATAATTATTTTAAAAATTACTTTTATTTGATTTCAGAGAGCAAGGGAAAGGGAGAGATAGAAACATCTATGATGAGAGAATCATTGATCGGCTGCCTCCTGCATGCCCCACACTGGGGATCAAGCCTGCAACCCGAGCATGTGCCCTTGGCTGGAATCAAACCTGGGACCCTTCTTTAAAATCTTATCAGAAAATGTCAACATTTGATTCACCTCAGTGTTGCTATCCTTTTTCTTTTTTCATTCAAGTTGTGATTTTCTTGGTTCTTGATATGATGGGTAATTTTCTGTTATATCCTGGATATTTTGCCTAATGTATTAGCAGACTCTGGGTTCTATTTAAGTAGGAACTCACCCTGTTTAAGATTAGCACGCAGGCCTCATCAGTGACGCTCAGTGGTTGAACATCAGTCATCCTGGGCCTCTGAGCCTCAGTATTTCATGCCCCATTCTAAAAAGTTCATCTTTCAGTTGGCTGTAGAACATTTTCCCTTTGGTAATTTTTTAAAGTGGGGGTTCGGGGTTATGCAGATATGTTTTTCAAGTCCTTTGCAGATTTGAAAATATCTTTCTACTAACTTTGCTCATGAATAAAAATATGGTTGAATATAGAGTTTTTGGGTCACAAAATGTTAATCTCAGTATCTTCTAGTCATTTTTCATAGTACTTTTCCATTGTCTCCTAGAGGAAAAAGTTCCTTGATCAAATAAATGGTAGAAATGCTTCATATTTCTTGGAGATTCAGAATGTACATTGGTTTAGTGAAAACTCTCAGACAGCCTTTATTGGAGGACTTTGTTTAATTTTGTGCAACAATAAGCTACAAATGACTCAATGATGATAATGGGATCCCTTTTTGTGCCTTTTCTGCTAATATATATCCTCAATGCTTTCCTTTCTAAGTCAGAGCATCGATTGAGTAGCAAAGATATAGATCTAACTTAGGAAGTCTGGGTGGCTGTAGAAATGGGAGCAGAGAGGCTCAGCCAGGTCATCTCTCATCAGTTATGAGAGAAAATCATTGATTGGCTGCCTCCTGCACACCCTCACACTAGGGACCGAACCTGCAACTCAGGCATGTGCCCAGATTAGAAATTGAACCATGACCTCCTAGTTCATAGGTCCATGCTCAGCCACTGAGCCACACTGGCCAGACTCTGTTACTCTTAAAAAAAAATAAAAATATATATATATATATATATATATATATATATATATAATTGATTTTTTTTACAGAGAGGAAGGGAGAGGGATAGAGAGTTAGAAGCATCGATAAGAGAGAAACATTGATCAGCAGCCTCCTGTACACCCCACAATGGGGATGTGCCCACAACCAAGGTACATGCCCCCAACAGTTGAACCCGGAACCCTTCAGGCCACAGACTGACGCTCTCTCCACTGAGCCAAACCGGTTTCGGCCTCTTACTCTTTATAATTATTGCTTCTGCTCTTATTTATTTCCCCTGCGCAAAAGATAAAATTCTTAAGTTAGACTTTTGTTCTTTTCCATATTATTTGTCAACTTATTTCTCTATCTCTGTTTTATTCCTTTTCTTTCATAATTCTGAGGAATTCTAACATCAGTTCTCTGCATATTAATTCTGATTTCTGGAGTGTAAGGTCTGTTGTGTATGACTTCAATGAAATTTTAATTTTGCTCTTTTGAGTTCAACATTCTCTTATTTAAATCCTTTTATGTTTCTGTCTTTGTTTCAACATTTTTCTCCCTCTATGGCTTCCTATTTCTGTCCCACAGTGACCAAATCCTCTTGCATATTTTGAAGACTCAAAACTAAGATGTTTAAAGTATCATCATTTTCTGTGATCAGTGTGGTATGTTTTTTTTTCTTTTCAGGGTTACTTCCCCCCTCCTCCCCCATTCCCCCCCTAATCAGGGTAATGTTTATATTCCCCTGTTCTTCATTATCTTTTCAGAAGTACTATGTTAACATTTTTTTCTAGTCCACATTACCCAATATCCTGGGACTTGTCACAGAACATAGAAGTTATTTATCATGGTTTCCCAGCTTCTTTGGTCTGTGGTTTTCCTCCCATGGCTCAGAGGGTATATTTGGCATTTACTTCCTACATCCATCCCCATGGCCATGTGGAAGTTCCTCCCAGATTTTGGCCTGTGGTCTTCTCTTATCTCCAGTCCCCAGTCGGTACTGACTGTCTTCCCTTTTTATTTATTTCTGTGTGTATTCTTTGGGGAAATTAGCAAGGATATCTCATTGACTCCAGGCCAGCACTCATACCCAGTTG
Source organism: Lasiurus cinereus (assembly GCA_011751065.1). Lineage (NCBI taxonomy): Eukaryota > Metazoa > Chordata > Mammalia > Chiroptera > Vespertilionidae > Lasiurus > Lasiurus cinereus. The sequence goes on from JAAGEH010002525.1 coordinate 19,269,910, forward strand.
GTAGACACTTGGGAAATTCCCATTGAGGCCGCTGCAGTTACAGGAAAAAGCACAGGGCTTCCCAGGCAGGCAACCTTCCTCCATCTCTGCGCCTTGCTTGCTGTGGACTGTAAGCCTGCTACGCCACCCCTCAGAGCCTCTGCTGCCTCGGCCGTGATAGGAATATTCTCTTGATAGGTTGCAGTAAGGATGAAATGGGATACCACACCTGAGAGGGGTTGTGCTTCCGCCGCGCCCCTCCTACTCCTGTGCACAGATAGCGGGTATCCATTTGGACCTCCTGTCGTCCAGCTCAGCTCTCATGGCCCAGCTCCTGGCCTGTGCCCAGACCCATTGGCAGAGCCAGGGCCCACTTCACATGTAGAGGCACATTCCACATGGATTGTGGGCTTGGGATGCGGGTTGTGCTGTCCCAGAGTCCGCCCTGACACCTTTTCTCTTACAGGCAGGACGCTTCCAACGTTCCTTTGAAATAGGCTCTTTTAATTAAGGAGCCAGCCTTATGTGCACTTAGTGGTTATCTCACTGCTGGCCTTGAAAGCAACATATTTCTATCCAATTAAAAATGCACCTGGCATGGCATTGAAATTATGGGCATATCTAGTCTCTGGCCTACAAGGTCAGATAGCTGGGGTTAGCCTTCTCACCAAATCACAAGATAGGTCCATGTTCCAACATCGAGCAGGGGGTGGTTGGGAGAGAAGGAGTAGCCAACAGGAACTGTTGCGGCCCACTGAACATCCGTCCCCCGACCCGCCACTCCCCGAGGCTGTTTGTGGATTTTAGAACAAGAGAAAAAAAAAATGTGGATCTTTAAAAAGGGCTGCATACCCCTGAGGCGGCGCGGTCGTGAGTTGTGGACTCCACCTGCGTGTGGTGCCCTTGTTGCCGTCGCTGGCTGGCCAGCTCAATAAATCCTTGCTTGCTTATTACCAACTTTTAGCAGCCTTCATGGTCATTTGCAACTAATAGTCGCCCCATTACACCTTCTTGAGAGGCACCAGAGGGTAATGGTTTGCTTCATAGACCTGAATCCCAGGCCTGCCTGCCTCTTAGGAGCTGTAGGACTACAGTCAGACTCCTGCTTCTTCTCTCTACTTCACTGTCCTCTTCTTAAAGTGAGGATATTGATGTGCCCAACTCATAGGATTAAGTGAGCTCTGTGAAGCCCATACAACACCTTCTGACACGTGGTACCAGTGTTCACTGCGGTGACGATGATGATGATGGCAGTCACCACTGTCCTTGTCAGTAGACCCTCCTGCTGCAGATGTCCCTTGTTGCATTCTTCACTTGTTGCAGCTGAGTCTGCCCTCTTCCCCAACCCCTGTGCCTGGGAGACCCCAGGAGTTGGGTCTGATTGCCTTCCCCACCCTTCTTTCCCTATGGCAGTCACCTCCCCACCCCCAGCGATACTCACTCAACCCATGAAAGATGAAGGATGGAGGCTGCTGAGCCTCTGTCCTTGGAGACACTGAGAAGGAGACAAGCCCGCCATCTGGAAAGATTCAGACATCTATCTGCCTCAAGGCAGGAAACGGAACTGGATGATCCTTCAAGGGCATGCCTCTGCTTAACATCTTTCAAAGATCCACTTCTCCCTCAGGACACGGCCCGAATTCCACAACCCTTCAGAACCTGCCCTGCTTTCCAATTTAGCCCAACCCCTCACAGCACCCTCACAAACCCACCCAGCCAGCAACCAGAATTACCCACAGCCCCCACCACACTGCACTTCTTCGATCCTCCACACACACCGTCCCACTGGCCCTGACCTCTGTCCCTGACCTCTGCCCAGACAGCCCCTCCCTCACCTGGGGAAACTCCAGTGCTCCCACCCTGCAGTGATGTCTGGGTCTCCTGCAGCCCTCCCTGAGGAAGCGGACCCCTTGCACTGGCCCTGGGACCCTGCCAGTGTCCTCGAAGCACCCGGCCTCGGCTTATGTAACACACTTGGGCCTCCAGCCTGAAAGCAGTGGTTTCTGATGGGAACAGGATGCTGAGTAAGCACCGCTCATCATAACATCAAAGCAACTTCAATTTTGTCCTCTGTTGCCCCTTTAAAACACAGCCAGTCACAGCCATGTCACTCAGTCCCTAGATGAAAACCCTGTGGCAGACCGTGACTTTTTGTTCACAAAACTTTTAGGAATTAAATATTTCCCTCCTGTAGCAAATGTAAGACGTGCGCTGTTATGTAATAGATCACACATGTTGAGCAAATGGCACCACAATTTAGTATTTGCTTCAGAATTTCTTAAGAAATCAAATATGATAGACCTGGTCTCTTGTTCCTCCCTTTATCCCATTATGCTAATTTAAAAAAAAACAACTTTTTCTACTATGTATGCACATTCTGTAAGCAATCATTTGCTTTATAGCTTTACATAAAAGATATCCTTGGAAGTGGTGTCTGCAAACCCCTGTGATTCATTTTATGATCAAGACTTTGATCTCCACTCAGATTCCCACACACTCTTTGTGTCTAGAACAAGATCTCATCTGAATCGTCTTCAAATTTCATGTAGCCCGGCTGATGTGCTCAGTGGTTGAGCCCCTGAACCAGGAAATGGAGGCTGGATTCCCCATCACTATACATGCCCACTTGCAGGCTTGATCTCCAGTGGGGCGGGGGTGGGAGAAGGGGCTCAATAAGCAGCCAATTGATGTTTCTCTTTCATAGGTATTTCTCTCTCTCTATCCCTCTCCCTTCCTCTCTCTATAAGAAATCAATAAAAGCATTTAAAAAATTTCATCTAAAGGATGTAATAAACAACTAGCTGGGTTGTTATTTTTGCTCAGGATGCTTTCTAAGGTTTATCCATACTGAAATTGTAGCTCTTGATCATTTTAGTGCTGCCGAGATTTCACTGGTCATTTAGATTGTTCCCAAGTGTTTGTTATTATAGGTAGCCCTGCTCTTAAAGTCTTCTTAAGTACCTCTGCATGAGTCTCTGTAGGGCACATACCTGGAAACAGACCAGGTGCTCAGAGATGCACATCTTCAGCGCCATTAAAAATTGCCAAATGGCTTGTTAAAGAGCTAGTTTCAATTTACAGTCTCTCCAATGCTTTATATGAACTACTTACCCACATCTTGGCAACTTAATCTTTGCTGAAATGCAGCCCATGAAATGCTATTTCATTGTTGTTTCAACTTATTCTGCCTTTAATACCGGAGAAGGTGGCCATTCCCCCTTCTGTGCATTGGCCATTTGGGGTTTCTCTTTGATTTACCGCTTCATATCCTTTGCCAATTTTTCAGTTCGGTAGTGTGTCTTTTTCTTATTGATTTGTTTGACTCATTGTTTTGCTCCTTCTTCTGGGTGACTCAGTGCTCCTGGGTAATAGCAGAGGTAGAGAGAATAATTTAAGCCCAGGCTGCTGCAAACTCAAGCCGAATCACCACATCCCCGGGAGGGAGAGAGAGAGCTTCCACCTTTTCTCAGTAGAAGAATCTAGATGAAATGAGTACAATACTCAAGATAAGTGTGGCTGTGTGTCGACAGGCTTTGCACTCTGTGATTTATTTCTTACACTGGCTTAGCTAGCACCACTGGAATGCTGAAACTGGTTGGCTTTACCTGGATGCTTCTCTGAATTCTTGGGGGCAAATTGTTCCCCTCTATCACATCATTCTTGCTGTTTTTGCTGTTGTGATTCTTCAGGGGGACTCACTAAATCTCTCTTCAAATTACTGTTTATTCCATAGGGTGAGTGAGTCTTGGAGTCAGCATAACCCAGAATGGGTAATACACCTTGCAGTCTTGATCAAGCATTTAACTACTTGGCTGGATTCCTACTAGTTTCGGGGCCTCCTCATTTGGGTGGTCAGGAGAATCCAAACCATTTCTCACTCCTGCCTGTTCTTCTTGCTCTTTCCTGCCCACTTCCATAAGATCTGACTTCCCACCAGGCCCAGACAAGCCGTTTTTCCTGAATTTAATGACTTCACTGGCTAGGTAGCCCTGGTGTTTTCCTTGATCTCTTTGTAAGATATTCTCCCTTGGATTTTTATACTTAATGATTTATAGAAAAATTTTGAGAAGATTAGCTAGAGATCCATCCATGTTATTAATCAATTATCATTGGGTTTGGTTTATTATCTCTTTTTTTTAGATTCTACTTTATTAATGTCTGCTCTTTATCATATGCTCATTCTATTTATTTTCAACATTTTTGTGTATTTTTTCTAGGGTTTGCCTTTATAAGTAGCATGTAACTGGATTTTATCCAATCAGATAGTCTTTGTCTTTAAATAGGTAAGTGTAATCCATTTCCTGAGTGTGTGTGTACATGTGAGATTATAGATACTTTGGGACTCATTTGTATTAGCCTTATTTTGTGTTTTTGGTTTATCCTTGGTTAGATTACATTGTTCCCTATTAAATAGATTAACAACCCTCCTTTTTTCTTCTTCCTGATTTGGAAGCTATACATTGTATAAATAATATTTTCATTATTTTACAATTAAAATATGAGCTTTAATATTTCCTACAAAGTTAAAAATTATTCAGCATCTGTATGATCCTCATAAGTAAGAGAGTGACCACCATCCTCAGTCCTTGGTGATTATTGTATAGAATTTAGGTGACTGATGATGTCATAGAGCTAGTGTGACTGCCAGCCTGGCCCATGTCCCAGTGTGCGGTTTGCCTGCTTCCTCTGTTTCAGCCCCAATGGGTGGTGGTAACTTTGTGGCCTCCTTTCCTACATAATAGGAGAACTACTTTCAGTGCTTGATTTCAGTGAGAGAGCTCAGGTGCCTCATTTCATCAGGGGCAATTTTACCTCCTTTCCCACTGGGAGAGGAGCACCTGGCTACCTCAAGTCAGTAGGCCCTCAGGTTCAGCACTGTCCTGCATGGCATCTAGGTTTCATTTTTAGCCTATGGAAATGATGACTCTGTTCTTTGGTGGGACTATGTCTTTCCTTTTTTGTTATTGCTGTTGGAGTGGGGCAGGAGGAGTGATGCTCAAAGCATGGCTCTTCCAGTGCCAACGGGACTGCTGTACTCCTGCAGATTTTGAGTTTCTTGAAGGGAAAATTTTCTTCATTTGAATACTCATATGAGGACCACTGTGCCACCTTTATAAAGTAATGTCAAGAACTGTGATGGGTCTGAGATTGTATAGTCCTTGCCAGCTAGCAAGTGAGTCTGCCACAGTTTCATGGATGCTGGCTGAAGACAGGAGACACCTGGTGTGAAACAAGGACTATTATTGACAGTAATAGCAGTAGTCAGAGTATCATCATATTTAGGTGGTTCTCTGAAATCTAGTTCCCATGAGGTGACACTAGAAGAGCCTGGTGTCACCTGCATAAAATTATAGGGAAGGACCCCTGAATTTAAGGAAACTGAAAAAAAAATAGTATATTTTATTGATTTTTTACAGAGAGGAAGGGAGAGGGAGAGACATAGATCAACTGCCTCCTGAATGCCCCCTACTGGGGATGTGCCCGCAACCAAGGTAAATGCCCTCGACCAGAATCGAACCTGGGACCCCTCAGTCCGCAGACTGATGCTCTATTCACTGAGCCAAACCGGCTTCGGCAAGGAAATTGAATCTTTTATAATAGGCAGTAAACCTGCTGCATTTGTCCTGGAGAGATGCCATATTGGACCTTAATAAAACTTGCCTTTTGAAGGGATGCATTCTATCTTGTTCTCTCTATAAGCATCCTTGAGAAGATTATCCAGAGCAAAGACCATTAGTGCCTGCACTGTACGACATGCAGAAATGTGAGAGGCCCAAGGGGAAGACATCCTGAAAGAAGGGCTGTCTAGGCTGTCTGTCCAGTTGCCAAATTTGCCTTTTTTCTCTAGTTTCTCAGGCAACCTTGCTCAGGTTCACTATAATGTCTGTGACCTTTTGGTGGGAAGCCTTGTTCTTCACCCTCATATGTTTCTCTCCATTTTATCCTATGATACTCTTTTGTTCTTGATTGAAATCATTGTCTAAACAAAGTCAGAGATTGACATAGGCCCAAACACTCCCCTTTTAAGAAAAAAATATTTATCTTCAGACTCTCATAAATCAGCTGTGCATAGTTGGAACTTCTCTCTCATAGATCCCTAAGTTTGGCACAATGTATGGAGATCTCAAATGGAAACACCTTATATAGCTGATTATACTATGTTTCATGCTGGAACAGGTTTCATGAAGAGAGGATGGAAGAGCAAGAAGGTGTGAAAGTTAGTGCATAAGAGAAGGACCAAAGGGCACAGAGCCTTCAAGAGCATAAGCATTACCCATGAAGCTCATGGTAGATATTAGGCTTAAATCATGTCAGGAAACTTAAAAAGGGATACTGTATGGGAGAAGGAATACAAATATTGATTCTGACATTAGACTTAAACTTCATTCCTTCTTTTTAGTATTTTTATTGAGATATTACTGATATATAACATTATATTAGTTCAGGTATACAATATAATGCTTTGATATATACATAATTGCTAAATGATCACTGTGGTAACATCCATCACCACACAATTATAATTTTTGTTTTCATGATCAGAACTTTCTCTTAGCAACTTTTAAATATACAGTAGAGTGTTATTAACTATAGTCATCATCTGTATACTAGAGGCCCGGTGCGCAAAATTTGTGCACAAGTGGTGGTGGTGGGGGAGGTGTCCTTCAGCCCAGCCTGCTCCCTCTCCAATCTGGAACTCCTTGAGAGATGTCTGACTGCCTGTTTAGGCCCAATCCTACAGCCCAATTCAGGTAGGACCAGGCCTAAACGGGCAGTCAGACATCCCTCTCACAATCCAGGACTGCTGGCTCCCAACTACTCACCAGTCTGCCTTCCTGATTGCCCCTAACTGCTAGGGGCAACCCAAGCCTTCCTCCTGCTCTCTGTTATAGCTCTCTGCCATAGCCATCTTGGTTGGGTTAATTTGCATACTTGCGATGATTGGCTGGTGGGTGTGGCTTGTGGGTATAGCGGAGGTATGGTCAATTTGCATATTACTCTTTTATTAGATAGGATTACATCCCCATCACTTATTTATTTTATAACCGGAAGTTTGTACTACTTTTGACCACCTTTACCCACTTTGCCCACTTCCCATCCCTGCCTCTGGCAACCACGAATCCGTTCTCTGCATCTATGAGTTCAGGTTCTTTATATTTATTTGTTTGTTTTTCGACTCCATATATAAATGAGATCATATGGTATTGTTTTTCTCTGTCTGGCTTATTTTACTTAGAATAATGTCTTCAAGCTCTACCCATGCTGTTGCAAATGGCAAGATTTCCTTCTTTTTATGGCTGAATAATATTCTATTATGTCTATGCATACCACATTTTCTCTATCCATTCATCCATTAATGACCACTTAGGTTGTTTCCATGTCTTGGCTACTGTGAATAATGCTGCAATGATCATGGGGTGGTGGTGTAGGGGATGGGGGGTTCAGATATCTTTTCGAGTGAGTGCCTAAACTTCATTCTTTTAAATGACTGAGAACACAGATGCCAGCCATCAGAGGAGCCAAATGTCAGGCAGGTGGCACCAGAGGGAAAGAGTCTGGAATGTGGCTCTGATTCACAGCTGGATGTGCACCTCTCTCTGGGCCAGAGCAATGCATCTGTGTATGCATAGCACCCTTCTTTCCAACAAGGGGAAACTGAGCAGACAACTAATTCGATTCACTGAAGGCCCAGCTCAGGGAGCTCTGCTGTGGGTGCTTAGCTGGAGGGCAGGACCTTCTCCCCCAGACAGAAGGTTAATGACAAAAAGCAAAGTATCTCAAGAACCTTGGTCCCAGTTCCAGAAACAGCTTCCCCAATGGAGCCTATGCTGCTTCCAACCTAATTGTCAATCTGAGCAGAACTGCTCCAGCCCAGGCAGGGGCTCCAGAGCCAGAGCAGAGCCGGGACCAGGTTGTGACTGGCTTCTTCCAGCTGACAGCAGGGCTGGGGGAGAACATCTGCTCTTATATTTCCCACTCACAGCTGTCTCTGCTGATGGCTTGTTCCTTAGAACTTGCCAGCATGTGCCCACTTGTTCTTGCCAACTCATCTAGGTCACAGAGTATCACAATGGCAACAGTTGTCCACCAAATTGTGCCTTAGAGCCTTTAGGCACAGAACGATCAGTTAGTATAGCAGCAGAAGAAACAGCAGAACACTGGGAGGACCTGGCCACTCGTTCATACAGGCCATCAGCAGTGGCTTCTCTGCCTTTGCTGCAAGGATGACCTAAATAAATAAAGATGATCGTGTTGTTTACTGCATAATATTTAGTTGAACTGCTTCAATTCAGACCAGGTAGTCAGCCTATATTGGTTAGAGATATCTCATTACTTAGGCTTAAAAAATATATATTATTTTTATTTTATTATTTAAAAATATATATTTTTTGTGATTTCAGAGAGAACAGGAGAGGTAGAAAGAGAGACAGAAACATTAATAACGAGAAAGAATCATTGATAGACTGTTAACTGTACACCCTACACTGGAAATCGAGACTACAACCCTGGGCATGTGCTCTGACTGGGAATTGAACTGTGACTTCCTGGTTCATAGGTTGATGCACAATCACTGAGCCACACCGGCTGGGCTACATAGACATTTTTAAGAAATGGGGTTTTAACACAATATTTCCCCACATTTTTGTATATCTAAGGTAATTGGAATTAACTGCTGGTTTTAAAAAGTGTTTTTAAAAGGAAGCTCTGAGACACATGGATAATTAGCAGCCTATTACCCCTCAATTAAACTGCCAAAAGTCCCTAGTAGTTTTATTTTTTCTCAAGTTTCTTAAATAGAGCTCCCTAATTTTGTTTACTCGATTTGTTTGCCCATGCAGCTCTTCTTCAATGATAATGGAGGGGAAGACTTGTGCCCTACGCACATCAAGTTGTCATAAATTTTAGATTTGTCAGGCCCAGAATTCTGAATGAGGGTTTCCAAAGCCTACATCTTGAGCAAGGAGAAGACACATTTCTGCTCTCACCACACCATGAGTCTGCCCACAGACCCATATCTACTAGCTTATCCATTTTTCTCTGTAGTGCAAACATTAGAACTAGGCGCTACTTGTCACAGAATTCAGGTTTCAGGAAATGCATCTTGTTCAGTAGTACAGGATTATTATTACTTTTAATGTATTCAGTACAGTACCTACTTGTGCTGGGTGCTATGAAACCACCGACTAGACTATCTCAGTGTCTACCATCAAAGAACCCACCACCCTGTTTAGGGGTGGTGTGAGAAGTTCTAAGGGCAAGCTGTGACTTGCTGGGCGCCTCCTTGGGTTCAGTGCTGGGAGTATCACATGACTGTTCTGAGCTGCAAAATTTGGGGAACAAAGGAGACAACAGTAGGTTCCCACAGTGGCCCCATGCTTTACAGGTCTCCAGACCAACTTCTCCTGATTGCATCTCAGATGGCAGATGATGGTTTACTGGACTCAAATTAGGGGAGTTAAAACACCCATCAATCACTGCCAAGCACACAAGCAAATGAAGTACAAAGTCGAAATCTGTCCCGGTAATCAACAGAGATTAGCTCATTAAAATACATTAAATTCCCTAATTTGAAAATTGATTGCTGCCACTCCACACATCTTCTAACTCTCCTGACAACTTTGTTTGACATCATTTATCACTTGTGACAAAATACTAACAGACAAGCTGCACCTTTGGTCAAATTATCACACTTTGGCTTTATTTCTTCTGTACATGGGGGTTGACTTAACTCTCTCTTAGCAGACAAAAAATAGAAGGAAAGGTAAAAAAAGTGTTTTTCTTTCAGATATACTACTTCCCCTGTCCCCAGCCCAGGCAACCTCTCATTCTATTTCAGCTTTGCTAGATTCCACACACACGTGAGATCACACAGTGTTTGTCTTTCTCTGAAGTATTACACTTAGCATAATGCCCTCAAAGTTTATCCAATAGCAAATATGCCTTGTATTTGTGTTTATATATGATTATTACTTAGGCATATTAATATTATTACTATAACTCCACCACTAAAGTATTTGTTTACGTAAAAAGAAGTTGGCATTTTCTTTATCCACGTAGACACTTAGTTGATAGACACTTAGATTGTTTCTATGCCTTGGCTATTGTGAGTAATACTGCATTGAAAAGGGGGTGCAGTTATCATTTCAACATAATGAGTTCATTTCTTCCAGATATATACTCAGAAGTGGGAATGCTAATATTAATGGTGGTTCTATTTTTAATATTTTGAGGAACCCCCAAACTGTTTTTCAAAATGTTTGAACCAATTTCCATTCACATCAACAGTGCCCAAGGGTTCTCTTATCTCTGTGTTTTGGCCAAGACTTATCTCTTGTCTGTTTTTTCTTCTTCTGTTTTTAAAAGTATTTAGCAAAATAGTAAAAAGAAAGGAAAATCAATAGATAATACAAGGTAAAATGAATCTTTCATTTCTTAGCAAGGAAGAAGAGAAAATGTATAAAACATCAACATTAAGCTTGAGACTAGTGATGGGGGCTGCCCCTCTGGTTTCATAAATCCTGCATCACAAGACAGAGATTACCAGCCATAAAGCATCTCAGTCTCACTTCCATAAAGATGGCATATAAAGAAGACCATGATGAATGTTAACTTAGGTCACTGGGAAAACACAAATGTTCAGAAAGGAGCTTTTGTTGTCAAAATGAGTTTTTATTATTTTTATGTATTTTTTCCAATTGAAGTTTATATTCAACATCATTTGTATTAATTTCAGTGTACAGTGTAGTGCTTAGACAATCATATACTTTACAACTTGTTCCCTCTGATATTTCCAGTATCCACCTGACACCATACATAGTTATTATAATATCATTGTCTGTATTCCCTAAGCTGTCCTTTATATCCCTGTGACTATTGTGTAAATACTAATTTGTATTTCTAAATCCAGTCACCTTTTTCACTTAGCCCCCCAGCCCCAGCTGCTCCCTAGCAAACATTAATCTGTTCTCTGTATCTATGAGTCTGTTTCAGTTTTGTTTGTTTATTTTGTTCTTTGGATTACACATATAAGTGAAATCATATGGTATTTGTCTTTTTCTCCCTGAGTTACTCCACTTAGCATAATTTCCTCTACATCCATCCATGCTGTTACAAATGGTAATACTTTATTATATTTTTATGGCTAAGTAATATTTCCTTATATATGTACCACAGCTTTTGTATCTACTTGTCTATTGATGGACATTTGAGTTGCTTCCATATCTTGGCTATTGTAAATAATGCTGCAATTGATATAGGGGTGCATAGATTCTTTTGAATTAGTGTTTTGAGTTTCTTCAGATACATACCCAGAATTGAAATCTGAGTCATTAGGCAGATCCATTTTTATTATTTTTTAATTTTTATTTTCTTAATTCTCACCTGAGGATATTTTTTTCCATTGATTTTTAGAGTGTGTGAAGAGAAAGATGGGGGGTGGGGAGAGAGAGAGAGAGAAACATCAATGTGAGAGAGACACTTCAGTTGGTTGCCTCCACACACACCCTGACAGGGCATAGGATGGCACCAGCAACCCAGGTACATGCCCTCGGCCAGAAATTGATCTTGCAACCTTTAGTGCATGGGTCAGTACTCTAACCATTGGGAACACTGGTCAAGGGGGGTTCCATTTTTAATATTTTGTATCTCTTGTCTGATTATATCCATTCTAACAGGTGTGAGGTGATATCTCATTGTGATTTTGATTTGTATTTCTCAGATTATTAGAGATGTTGAGCACCGTTTCAGGTACAACCTTGATCATTTATATATGTTCTTGGAAAAATGGCTCTTCAGGTCCTTTGTTTTTGGCCTTTTACTACTGTGCCTTCTAGTAAACACATTCATTATCTGCCCCCATCCTGCCTCTACCAGTCTTTCATGGCTCCGTGCCTGCAATTCCCAGTAATGACACAGTATTGCTTTTACTTTTTACTTTGCTCAGTTCTGAGTTTGGTCATGAGACCTAAAATCCCTTCAGCGTGCTTCTCACCAGTTACTTAGGTCTGTGGAGAATGCTGGGCAAACCCATGCAGCCTTGGAGCTCAGGAATTGGGGCCAGCCTGAAATTGTTCTCAGTTTTGCAGAACCAATCTCCCTCAGGTCCCTCATGCTTATGGAAGTGTGTTTAAATTGTAGGTCTGGCTGTTTGGCAAAGGCTGGGCTGTGTCAAATGGGGAAGTACAAGGTTGGTGCTGGCTTGAGCTCTCCATGAATAAGGAGCACATCTCCTTCTTTGCTTTTTATTGAAACTAAGTGTTAAACCACAAGGATGAAGTGGGAGCTCAGACTTCCATTCAGAAAGTATTCTATTGCCCAGCTGTATCTAGAGGGCAAAAAGGACAGCTGGCTATGCATGGAAAGGGGCTGATTTGCAAATAGAATTTCCAAAAACTCTTTGTGTTTCATTTTTTTTAAGGGAACTTGTTTCATATTGGAAGATTATTATTTTCTCATAGGATTAAGTAACTATTGAATGTTGGTATTAGAAGGAAGTGACCATTTATTTAAATGAATCTTTGTATGAGACCTCAGCCAAATGTTATCCAACCTATGCCTGGTTAGATACACTGCCAGCATCTCTCTTTTCTCAGACAATACATTTCATCTGAGCTGTGCTCCATTGCATATATATGATTTATATTAAGCCTCTAGTGTTCCTGCTCCCTCCATATCATTCAGTTTATTTTTTCCTGATAATGCTATGTTTGATCCTCATTCATCGTAAAGGAAAGCATCCAGAAATGAATAAAACATCTTAGGTATTGCATTATAGTATACTTTAATGAATTGGGATTTTATGGCCTGCACTGTTATTAATGTGTGTCAGGAGGAGCCACTTTTATGATTTATTCCATATTCCATGCTATATTTATTGATTTGATTATGTAGACTGTACCTTGATGGAAATTACTTAGTCTCTGAAAAGTACATAGACCACATTAAGCTAAAAACTATTTGCCAGGAAGAAATCAGGTCAAAAGGCACATGAAAATAAGAGAAACAAGATGATGTCAAAGATAAGATGGATATCCAAAATACACATGGGACACCCAGCTTCCAGCTTTTCACAACCCACGCAAAGAGATAGCACTGATCAGATAGATACATGATTCAGTCTCCAAAGATAAAAACAACCCAGTACCCAGGAGTAGTGAAACCATTTATGGTACTGAGATGATTCTTCTGCAGCTCCATGGGAAAAGGACACTGGATGGAATATTTTGAGATAACATTTCCAAAATGTCTTTTTGTATACTTCTGTGAATTTTAAAAAACATACACACTCATGTATCCACTATCATAATAAAGATAAGAAATACTTCACACCTAGAAGTTGCCCAAGTAATACTCAACCAACAACATACATGTCAATGGTTATATGCCACTTTGGAGCCAGTTCCCCCAACCCCAGCTCCTAGCAACTACTGATCTCATCTCACTTCTATGGTTTTGCCTTTTCCAGATCATATAAATAGAATCACGCAGTCTGTAACCTTTTCATTGACTTCTTTCGATCAGCAGAGTGCTTTCAAGATTTACCCATGTTGTGGTTTATCAGTGGTCCATTCCTTTCCATTTCTCAGCAGTGGTCACTACAGCCTGCACCCAGTTAGTTCATTTATCCCTTCACCACTTAGTGGGCATTTGAGTTGTTTCCAACTGGAGTGTGTCTTAGTCCATTTGGGCTGCTAGCATAAATGGTGGCTTACACACAATGGGACAGTATCACTCACAGTTCTGGAGGCTGGAAGTTAAGATCAAGGCACCAGCAGGTTTGGTGTCAGCCTTGTTCCTGATTCATAGACAGCTGTCTTTCCTATGTGTCCTCTCATGGCAGGGGCAACAAGGGAGCTCTCTGGGGTCCCTTTTATAAGGACATTAATCCCATTCACAAGAGCTTCAATCACTTCCCAAAGGCCCCATTTCCTAACACCATCACCTTGAGGGTTAGGATTTGAATATAGGGATTTGAGGGACACGAACATCCAGTTCATTGCAGAGTGATTATGAATAAAGTTACTATAAAAATTCACATGCAAGTCTTAATGTGGATATATGTTATCATTTCTCTTGAGTAAATACCTAGGCATGGGAATGCTGGATTACATAGTAAGATTGTGATTAATGTTATAAAGAAAATACCAAAATGTTTTCTGAAGTTGCTATATCATTTTTTGTTCCCTCCAGCCATGTGTGAGAGTGAGAGTTCCAGTTGTTTTACATCCATGTCACTTGATATTCTCAGCTTTTTCTTTCTCTTAACATTTTGACACACTAATAGGCATATATGTGAAACTATACAGTATATGTCTTTTCTGTCTAATGGAAATACTTTTAAGTTGGCAAGGATTAGATCCTAAGCTCAGTGTGCTTAGTCTCCACATCTTTCTTGTCCTCATTTCCTAGCTCAGTGCTTATCATACTAAAGGAAGGAAGGAAGAAGGGAGAGAGGAAGGGAGGAAGGGAGGAAGGGAGGGAGGAAGGGAGGAAGGAGGGAAGGAAGGAAGGAAGGAAGGAAGGAAGAAAGGAAGGGTGATAAGGAGGGAGAAAGGAAGGAAGGGAGGGAAGGAGGGAGGGAGGAAAGCTAAGGAAGAAAGGAAGGAAAGGGAGAAAGAAGGAAGGGAGGAAGAAAAGAAGGAAGGAGAAGGAAAGAAGAAGAAAGGAGGGAAAGAAGGAAGGAGGAAGGAAGGAGGAAGGAAGGAGGAAGGAAGGAAGGAAGGAAGGAAAGGGAAGGAAAGGAAGAAGGGAAGGCGGGAAGAAGGGAGGGAAGGAGGAAGGGAGAGAGGACGGGAGGGAGGGAGGGAGAGAAGGTTGAATGAGTATTGCTTGGGCCCAAAATGTTGATACTTCATTGTGTTGTTCTCTAGATTAGATGAGTCAATGTAGGCAAAACATATAGAAGATATAGAAAGTGCCCCATGAGTGTTATCTATTTATAACCATTGTTATCAATGAATATGCATAAAGACAGGTATCAAACACTTTAGTAAGGGAAAGGGAGTGGTATTTGGAGATGGAGAGGAGAGAGGGAAAAAAGTTATTTAGCTTGGGGCGGGTGACCTTTATTTGTGACACTGGGAAGAGTAAATTTTCTGGGTTTCCCTAGTATCTGAGATACGACTTTCAGATATTGGATGCCTGTGCCTAGACCAATCCTCATTATAGTATTTGAAAGCCAAACTTTAATCCTCATGTGAGAATTTATTTTACCTGCACCATTCAAGGTTACTAGAAAGGTGATTAATTGCTGAATTGATGAGATCTCTGCTGCTCGCTTCTGATTTCACTTTTCCTGTCACTTTGTTCATCTCATCAGGGTTTCTTTTTTTCTGCGGGGGGCCTGGCATCCCTGACAGCACAGGCACTAGAAAGGAGAGATCACATTCGCCATGACATACTAGAGATAAAATTGGTTTTAAATTTTCAGCAATTTGTGGATAAGATGGGGAAGAGTAATCCTGTCCTCAAAGCACCAAGACAAAATTTTGAAAGGTCATTGAATAATAAAAGGTTTCTGGTGGTATTTGAAATCTTCCTAGTCAATCTTATTCTTCTGAGCCTCACTCTCATCAGTGTAAAGGGTTAAAGAAAGGGATGCATTCGGTCTTCATATCAAGCAGAATATCCATCCAAGTGTAACTCCTGGGATCCTATATGAGATTTTCTGTCACATATTTAAAATACCTTTTAATTGAACATTTTGTACAGTAAAACATTAAGCATACAAGGAATTGAAGTATAATGCACCCACATGTACTCATCAGTCAGCTTCAATAATAACCAATCTTTGCTGTATTAAAAAATGTCTCCCAAACCTTAGAAAATTAAGACAAATAAACACCTAATAAATTCACACATACCTACTAGCTGTTAGTCTTAAGACAGTGGTTGGCAAACTGCGGTGTGGCTCTCGAGCCACAGTTTGCTGCTCTGTTGACTAATGAGTTTGTTGACCACTGATCTAAGAGAAGGGGAAGGAATATTGAAATTCTCTGACATAGTTGTGTTTCTCACATCAGCTCTCTTATGAGATGACACTGCACAGCAAAAATCAACTTCGCTACAATGAGCATTCAGAGAAAATAGTAATCAGTCCTCCCCTGCTCCCTTCTACTCTGCTGTTTTGTGCCTTTCTGATAAAATGAAAACATCTCTCCATACAATTCATGTAAACTTTTGTCAAAAGATCTCTTTAGATCTCAATGTTTTAAGTAGCCAACAGAAAAAGAGTGCTACACATGAATTATGGATGTAATAAATCTTCTCAAATACCTTCAGGTCAATATGCTATCTTCCTTTTGAGGAGGTCAAAACTTTCAAAATTTCTATTATCAAAGTGATTTGCAGTTCGCCATGCGAGGTGACATGGCATTTAATCTTTATACCAATGGTCTCACTGAAGGGTGTTGTATGTAAAGCCAATGGCAGACCTCCTCACTGATCTGATCCTCAGATCTGCATCTTATCATTCTATACAGATGCTTCTTATCACTCTACTAGAGGCCTGGTACTTGGGGTCCTTCAGCCTGGCCTGCGCCCTCTCGCAATCCGGGACCCTTTAGGGGATGTCGGACTGCCGGTTTCCTCGGGATCCCCACAGTAGGGCCAAAATCAGCCACGCGAGGGAGGTAGCAGTGCTCAAAGTGGCCAGCAGCCGGGGAAGAGCCTGGGCTGGGCACGTGCTGCTTCCGCTCATCTTCGTCCTAATTAACGCTGCCGTGGAGGCGGGAGTGGATCGCGCCACCACAGTGACACTGGCCAGCCATGAGCCCAGCTTCTAGCTGAGCGGTGCTCCTGCTGTGAGAGCACCCTGACCACCAGTGGGCAGCTCCTGCATTGAGCGTCTGCCCCCTGGTGGTTAGTGCACGTCATAGCTACCAGTTGACCAGTTGAATGATCAACCAGTTGCTTAAGCTTTCATATCCTATCTAATAAAGAGGCAATATGCTAATTGACCATGACTCCATCACTCTCAGGACTTACAAATCCATTTACAATGTTTTATAGCTTATATGGTTAAGCTTAATAAATTTTACTATCCTCCCCCCACCCCATATTCTTAGAATGATTTTGATAGAGAAAACATCTATTTGTTATTCTACTTATTTATGCATTCATTGGTTGATTCTTGTATATGCCCTGTCCGGGGCTCAAACCTGCAACTTTGCGTATCGGTATGAGGCTCTTACCAACTGAGCTACTAGGTCAGGGTTTCATACTACTTCTTAGTAATTGAAACTGCAACATGTTTGGAATCCTATATAATGGTGTCACTGTTGTTAATGCTCATGTGCAGTGTGTCCAGACTTGCAATGAAATAAAGAGCTGTGTCATAAGCTGAACCAATTCACTGATTAGTTAGCTAACTTTCAACAAAGAAAGTGGTATACTGATATATCCTATGTAATAAAGAGGGAATATGCTAATTGACTCTCATGCCATGGCAAAAATGGCAGTGCCCACAGCCAATAAGGAAGGAATATGTTAATTGACTGCCCTGCCCTCAAAGATAGTGGTTTCCACAGCCAGTAAGGAGGGAATGTGCTAACTGACTGCTATGCCCTCAGAGATGGCAGCACCCACAGCCAATAAGGAGGGAATATGCTAATTGACTGCCCCACCCTCAAAGATGGTGGCACCCACAGCCACAAGATGGTGGTGCCCAGTCTCTTCAGTCTTGCCACATGCCTACCTCTAGAGTCCCCCAGTCCCCTCAGTGCCCCAGCTGTCCAGGGCTGGCCCGAAGCAAGGCAAGACTCAGATGGCGGTTGTCCAGCTGCCCAGGGCCACCAGAGGTTTGTGCTGCCAGCAGTGGCAGCAGCGGAGTGTGATGGGGCATCACCTTCCTGATTGCTGGTTCACCTCCTGCCCTGAGGGCTCCTGTATTGTGAGAGGGGGCAGGCTGGTCTGAGGGATCCCCCTCTCTAGTGCATATATATATATATATGTGTGTGTTTGTGTGTGTATTTATATATGTGTGTGTGTGTAAATATATATATTAGAGGCCTGTTGCAGGAAGATTCCTGCAATAGGGCTTCCTGCGGCCTGAGCGAAGCAGAGAAAGGAGCAAAGCCCTGCTTTCCGCTTTCCATCCCTCTTCCTTCTATGCTGTCTTCAGTCTTCACTCCGTGCCTGCATATGCCAAATACAACAGGGTCTCTGTCAGCAGTTCCCCAACATGAAGGTGGTGTGGGTCGTGAGGTTTGTTACAAGTTATTTGCTCCTACTGTCATTAATATAGTGTGCATATGTGAATTGATTAAAGTTATTCTTCTGATAATTTTCCTCTCCATCACTTGCATTTTGTATCAGAATTTCATGAGGAAACAGAATGCACCCAGATGCCAAGCAGGAAGCATTAATGAAGAGGCTGTTTACATAGCGTAAGCAATTGAAGGAATAAGAGATTGTGAGGTTCCCAATTCTAATGTAGCTGGAAGATGTCCACCCCCATCCCCCAAGAGCTTAGAGGAAGAAGTGCTGGAACTCCATTAAAGCTGGAAGAGGTGAAGCTCAGGTGTGTCAGCATAGCAGAGCCCTATCAGGAAGTGATCAAGAGAGAAATACCCCTCCTCCCCGCCTGATTTCCTGCCTTTGTCTCCCACTGGCTGAACCCTACCAGAAGCCAGTAGTGAGGTTGTCTAGGAGATGTAACCCACAGGGATCAGCTTCCCAGAGCCCAGGACAGAGCAGTGCAGAGGGTGGGTTAGGGGGATGGCAAATGCAGCATTGTCAGCATCTATTTCCATCTCCTTTCCTCTCCCTCCCTCCCTCCATCCCTCCCTCTCTCCCTCTCTCCTCCCCTCCCTTCATTCTTTCTTCTTTATTTTTTTCTTCTTTCTTTAACAAGGAGAAAAAGAAGTGTGAGAATTTCATTTAACTTATTAAATAAAGATATGGATGAATCAAATGATAATGAAATATTACTACATGCTTATTTGCACGCTTAAAATGAAAAACAGGGGTTAGTGATATTAAATGTTGGCAAGGACACAGAGCAGCCAGAATTCTCATTTTCTGCAAGTAGGGGGATATATTTTTTGGAAAATTCTTTGGCACTGTCTCCTTATGCTGTGCTTACCGGGACCAAGAACACCTCTCACTGTGCACTTTATAGAGGAGAGCACACAGAGCATAATCCAGTATCAAGTGGAGCAGTATACCAGCTCTAAACTAGCGACAACCCAGGAACCCATCAAAGGAGTGAAGATATAGATCATGGTGCACTCAGTCCCTGCAATGTGATAGAGTGATGAAAAAAGACAAAATACTGCAGGAGAGGCAGGGGACAGAGACGCAAACATCAGTCATTGCAGTCTCACAAACGTCCCAGGTGGACACCAAAGGGTACCATATTAGATTCAAAGAAAAATTTCCCAGTCTTCAAGTGAGAACAGTCCTATTTTTCTCCCTTGTTCAAGAAAATCAAGAACAAAATTCCAGAGTATCAACTGGCTCATTTCTATCTAACTCTCTTCCTGGCAATTGGGTTCATGTGTCTGAGAACTGAAGTTACTTAATCAGTCTTGAGATGTGTGAGCTGAGAAAGGCATCTCAGGTTTGCAGTGATCAGTATAGCCAACAGAAGGCTGAGGGCCTTGCAGTGAGGATGAGAATGAAGGTCAAGGTTTGGGAGCAGTGTCATTTTGGGGTTTGAGTTTTTAGAGGGTGAAATATTTATTCCTGAGTTTCCTACTCCAAAAGACTGTCCCATGTTCTATTTTTCAAAACGTTTGTTTTACTTTTCATACTTTTAGGTCAGATTTCTTCATGTTTTCATCTTTCCAGAATCAATAAAGACAACTCTCTTGCAGTCAAGAAAAATATTAGGTTTAATCATGAACCAAAGAGCCACAGTTCCCCCCCCCACCTCCTATCAACCTTTCCAAAATGAGCAAATCTAAATTCTTTCACAGAAATGAAAAAGAATTGTCAATCAAAGCTGAGAGTGGCTGTTAGATTGCTCACATGTCCAGACCACAACTTTCACCGAGATAAAAACAAGATGATTAATTTCAAAGTCTCTGTCTGTATCTCATTTGCTTTCCCCACTCTCTATCACTCCATAAACTTCCCATAAAGAGAGAGGAAGGGACTAACATAAAAAGTAAAATATAAATACTCCTGCTTGCCATGTCTGCATGGCTAAGTTCAAGCAAGACTGAATTAGAGAAACCCGAATCTGCAGTCTTTGCCTTGGTTGCAACTCCTCCCCCACAGCATACACAGTGTTCCAATCACCCCATCTATCACAAAAAAGGGTTCTCTTCTGCTATTAAAATTTCAGAGTTGTAGAAGACTTGGTCTATATTTTCTAGGTTGGGGGCTTTCACTGTAGCTGTCTGCTCTGGAATCACCTGGGACCACCAGGAATCAGATTACACAATAGCTTTCTCCTCCCCAGGGGGCCAGTTATCCCCACACTTGGCCTTCAGCACATCATAGTCAGATTGTACTAGAATCTGCCTCCCAGCCTGGGTGGCTCTCCTGAGTTCCAGAGCATCAAGGCCTATTGAGACCTATCACCCTCAATCCCTTTGGTCCATTCCATATCATGGCCCGACACTGATTAGTTAGTTTTGGAATCTAAGGAAACCAATGTGCATGTCCCATTTCCCACATAGAACGGGGGAAAGAGCTCATGTTGGGGTCCAACAGACCTGGGTTTGAACCCAGCTGCACCATTTAGTATGTTATCTCTAAATTCACTCACGCACCATCCTCACTTATAAAATAGGAATTGTGCCTACCTCATTGAGCATTTTGAGGCTTAAAGTAAAGAGCATGTAAAATGTTCATCATCTTATCCCTCTCCACTGTGTCATTCCCATTAGGATACAAACATACAAAGACAGCTTTCATTCTAGAAAACAAGAAACAAAACTTTGTTCATGCCCTGCCCCCTCCAGCTTCTAACTCATTGTCCTTCTCCTCTTGAACCTTCCAAAGTATAGTCTATGTTCACTCACTTGCCATTGATTCCTGAATTCACTCTGATTGGTTAGATTTCCATCCCCACAGCTTCGCACATAGTCCTAGTCAAGGTCACTAGATGGTCTCTATGTTGCTAAATGCAATGGTCAGTTCTTGGCCTCTCAGCAGCCCTGGCTCAGCCGGCCACACTGCTCTCCCTGAGACACTCCCTTTACTTGGCTTCTAGGACTTGGCTTCTGTTCTGGCATCTTCTTCTCCTCCATCTCCCTTTCTGAATCTGCTTTACCTCTTGTTGCTAAACCCTCAAGGCCCTGACTCTTCTTGCCCTTGGGTTAATTTCATTGTAGACCTCACACATGACCATGAATTTAAATACCTCTCTATGCTGAAGGCTTGTAAATGTATACATCCAGACATTTCACCTGGACTCCCCCAGATTCCAATGACACCCTCACTGCTGCTTTTATCTCTCACATACCACATCCAACAACCAGCAAGTCATATTGAAACAAATCTAGACTCTGCCTTTTCTCCCCATCTCTTCCTGGTTTAAGTCACCATCATCTCTTGCCTGACCTATTGAAATAGCCACTGCTGATCTTGCTTCTGCCCTTGCTAGCTTTCTCTTCACCAACACAACTATAGTCATCATTTTACAATGTGAGACAGATCATCTCACTCTTTTGCTCCCCTTTCAGTCTGTTTAAAAGCCAAAACACTCCAAAAGTCTGCTACCTTTCCTCCCCATCATTGTCACTATGCTGCAGCCATATTGGCTTTCTTACTGCTCCTCAAACACTCCATGTGGGTACCTGCCTCAGGATCTTTGTACTTGCCATTTTCTTTAGTTGGAAAACCCTTCCCCCCAAATGCCTAAGGGCTCATTTCCTTGTTCTCTTCCTATCTCTACCCAGGTGTTAGAGAGATCTTTGTTAATTGCTCTATACAAAATAGGATTTCCTTCTCCTCTCCTAGCCTTCTTTATACCCCTTGTCCTACCTTAAAAATAAAACTAAAAAAATATTTTTGTTACTTTATTATCTGCCTCCCCTAACTAAAAGATAAATTCATTCAGCAAGTAATGAAACCTATGTCTCAGTTTCCTGTATAACCAAATGGGTTAAAAAGTCCATTTTCCATAGCCACCACCTAGGGACACTGTGAGGAGCAGACATGATATTAGCTATAGATGTACACTGAAAAGAATTAAAATTGTTATCCAAATATAAAGCATTAATTCCACCATGATCATTAATTAAAAATATTCTAGAGTGTTTCTTGCTTCTACACTCTTTGGGTACCTGCCTTGAAGGAACGCTTCTCTTCTTACAACTAGGGAGGAAGCCCAGACTTCTCCTCACAGACCACAGACAGGATAGCTGAGGCTGCTGAGGAGTGGTGTAGGCCAGGAAATGGGATGAATGGCTGTGAACAAACCATAGTGCATTTTAGAACCTTAATTTCTAGGGATGTCAAAATGAGGTATTTATACCTCCTCTGACTTAGCTCTCAAAGTTGATAAGATTAAGAGAAATACAAGTGGTTGGTCTATACAAAAGTTCTAGCAAAAGGACTAGATGTAGAATACTAATGCCAACATCTTCTATTTGTCTAACCTATAACCTCAGGCAAGTTACTCCTTTGAGCCTCTGTTTCTTCATATATAAAGCAAAGTGTTAACACAACCTATCTCTTTGGGTTATAGTGTGGTTAACTGCAAAGCACCTGGAATATTACCTTTCTATACTAATAAATGTTACTTATCTTTATTGAATCAAGAGAAAAATGATAGAAAGTACAGAAAGACATAATTTAAAAGTCCATAACACATGTATAATTGGAGTATCCAAAGGAGAATTGAGAGTGAATTGGGCAGAAGCAATATCTGAAGAACCACTAACTAAAAAATTTCCAAAATTGATGAAAAATACTAAGTCACTTTTATAAGACACCTCTCTTCTTTGAGTCTCAGTTTCCACATTGTAAATTTGAGGGTAATAATAACTTTCCTAACAGTTATTATAAAACAATAGACTGTCTGATACTGTGATATTAAGCCAAGTTTAGGGGTGGGAATACTGCAGTGAAAATAAATTAATTATTAAGTACATATTGGATGCTGAAATTCTAGGAGGAAACTGGAAGGTTCTCTGGAGAATTTGTCCAGTGCAAGAATAAAAATCTACAGATATTGACATCAAATATCTCACAAATAAATGTCCCGGCCAGACCACCGTTTGATGAACAATGGTGAATGTATCCCACCTCAGGGCTTGAATTTTCCCATCGCTATTAGTTTTTCATTCTTCAGAATAGGTAGACAAGCAAGGATTGCTTTCCCCTGAGCATATCTTGTACCCTGAAAAATAGAAATGAAAACACATAGACAGGAAAAAAATTAACTTGGAGAAAATAGTTTGTGAAAGGGGAGAAGTTTTAAAAAATGACTATGAATATTCTTAAAGAAACAAGAAAAGATATTGTATTCATGAATCAAGAGCACAATGCTATTTTAAAAGGAAAATTCAGAGAATAAGAACTATTAAATTTTTTGAAATATGATTGCAGAAATAAAAAAGTAGAAGAAATAGGTATAAAATTGGGGAAGTCTTCCCTAAAAATAGAGTAAAATAATCAAAGATATAGAAAAAAGGATACACACACATATGTATACACACACACACACACACACACACACAGTAGGTCCTTGGGTTACATCAGAGATCTGTTCCTATGACGCTAACTAACCCAATTTTCACCATAAGTCGGAACCCACCTACATAAGCACCTTTGTCACTCACATGGAGCACATATAGCAGTAATGAAGTGAATCAGTAAAAAAAATTTAAAAGAAAGATAACAATTCCTGACCTTTACTTGTGGTAAATGAATAATAAAATACATAAAGCACATATGTACATATGTCAAAATGATGGAACTTTTTTTATAAATGGGAGATGGTGATGTAACCATGACACAATGTATGTCAAGTCTGATGTAACCCGAGGACTGTGTATGTGTGTGTGTGAGTGTGTGTGTGTGTATACATACATACATACATACATACATACATACCATATTTCCTGGCATATAAGACAACTTTTTAACCCAGGAAAATCTTCTCAAAAATCAGGGGTTGTCTTATACGCCAGGGTGTTGTCTTATAAGGTGAGTATATCCCAAACTCTGTATTTTAACTGGAAAAGTTGGGGGTCGTCTTATACGCCCAGTCGTCTTATACACCAGAAAATATATGTGTGTGTGTGTGTGTGTGTGTGTGTGTGTGTGTGTGTGTATGTGTGTGTGTGTGTGTGTGTGTGTGTATATATATATATATATATATATATATGTATATATCTTTAGGGAACCAGTCAGTTCAGGAAGTATTCTATCTTAATAATGGATTGTCTAGAGAGAAAAACAAAGGGGAAATACTTAGCAGTGAAATAATCTATCATGAGCTCCTGAATGCTTGGCATAATAAGTGAAAATAAATCAACACCAGGTCACATAATTGTAAACTTTCAGAACAGTGGGAAAAAAATTAAGATATCACTAAAAACAATCAAACATAAAGGATCAGAAATCATAATGGCTTTGGATTACTCAAATATTGACAGAAGGCAATGAAGTAATGCTTTCAAATTCTGAAATTCACTTCCAACTGACACTATCATATCCTGCCAAATTATCAGTAAAATGTGGGGATAGAATAAGGTCATTTCAAACATGTTGTCTCAGCCAAATTTTGCTGCATAATGAGCAACCATAAGCTCACAAAGGCATATACAATAAGTGTTTTTATTCTTTCACACATGTTTATGAATTACCAGTAATAAATCTCCTTCAGGCAGTGAGTGCAGCTCTAATTCATGAGTAAAGACTGAATATCAATCTAGGCAAAATCACAACATAACTATATTTGGAGAATGAGGGGATGGAAAGGGAGAGTATGTGTGGTGGGGCAGGGGATGAAAGAGAGCTAAATCCTTACTCTGGAGACAGAGTAACATGGGAAAAAAAAATTTTAACAATAATAAATGCCCTAAAAATAATAGCAGTTACTCTCCATTCCCATTCTACCTTTGATTCTCTAGTGATAAAATTAATTGCAATTGTTCCAATAATCCAGGTTCTCTTACCTCTGGGCCTCGGATGTGTTTTTTATTTTTCTGCAGTGCCAACTTCAACTTGCCTGGCTGGCTCCTTCCTTTCTTTCAAGACCGGAAGTTAGTTCAAGTTTTCACTTCCTCTGGGAGAGAGGGTCCCTCCTATGTACCCCTATGGAAACATATACCCACGCCCATTAGAGAAGCCACAAGATATGAAAATTGCTCCAAAACTTGTTGGTCTAATTATAAGACTGGTATTTAGCACAATGCCTGGCATTTAAGTGACATTTAGTATATAGTTATTTCTTTAGAAATTTTATTTACAATTATTCAAAACACTGTTACACACATCTTAGAAGAATTATTATGCTTATACAATGCCATAACAGATGTGAAAACACCTTAGAAAGCTAAAAGTACTATGAAAAGAATAACATACAGTAAAAATGAAATAGATGTTTCATAGAAGCCTTACAATGTATAAAGGATACAGCTACCTGATTGTTCTAGAGCAGTGGTCAGCAAACTCATTAGTCAACAGAGCCAAATATCAACAAGTACAACGATTGAAATTTCTTTTGAGAGCCGAAAACCAACTTCTGCACATGGGCCACGAAGTTTCAATCACACTATACATGTGCACCTGCACGTGGTATTTTGTGGAAGAGCCACACTCAAGGGGTCAAAGAGCCGTGTGTGGCTCATGAGCTGCAGTTTGCCAACCACTAGCCTAGAGTGTTCATTTAACCCCTTTAAAATAATAAACCCATTTCCTGGCTAGAGACAGTCTTGAAAGAAAGGGAGGAGCAGGCCAGGCAAGTTGGATGTGTTGATAGCATCCACTTACTAGTAGGTAGGGCAGGGCACAGGCTATATGGAAGAGACAAAGGTGAGCAACCAAGTGGAGGAGATAAGCCATGGGTACCAATAAGTCAGGGGAAAGGTATGGAGGACTGAGACAAAAAAGAAGAATAGAGGCATTTATGAAAGTTTAGAGGGGGCAGCACTTCCTACCACTAGACTTATCAAAGAAGACTTTATGGACATGACTTGAAGGATGAGTAGAGGCTGCAGAGGTTCTGAGAAACTTTAAATGAGACGGTGAAAAGGACGCCAGGAGCCCCCAGTGCTGAGCTGGCAAGAGCATGCTGGGAACTTGGTTTTAGAAAAAAACTATCTAGCAGGTTGTGTAAGGTGGATGAGTCTGGAGCCTTAACACTGCAGGTAAAGGCTGAGAGGCTCTCTTGTAGATGGAGGCAGGGGCTGGAAACAGAAAGGGAGAGGGGATTGTGGTTACGTGTGGGAGGCCAGTGGTAGGAGGTTGAGACCTCAGGGATGGAGCCAATAACGTGGGGATCCTGAGCAGGAAGTTTTCGTGGCTCGGGAAGGTGCTGCCAAGTGGCTTCTGACTTCTTCAGTTTAGCAGTTGGCAGTCAGCGTATCCAATTCAACACATCAGTGACTTGACTGGGGCACAAGGAAGAAGTTGTTAGAATGGCGAGGCTGTTCATTTTTCATGCTTTAGCGAGCAATCGTTTCCCTGCGAAATGCCCCAGAAAGCTGACTCCGTTCTGGGGTGGTCCTGCCCTGGTTCTCCTTCTGCAATCAGCAGCCGCATCTGTTAGTTTGGGCAAATGATTGATGGATTGAGTCCCTTCCAGGGATGGGAGGGAGAGAAAGCTACAGCAATTTGACAAACTAGAATACGGGGCGGGGGTGGGGGGAGAAATGGAGAAGTAAGATCCACAATTTTTCAGGTTACTTGACTGCATTTCAAAGTCGAGAGCTTTGATTGCACATGCTGGCTCAGGGTGAACCAGTCAGAGCGAGTTTGTGAGCCAAAGCTGCTGGCTTCTCTGGTTGTTATTATGTTGGTCACAGTAATGCTATGAGACACCTTCAAGTCCAAGGGGTATATTTTGGAATGCTGTAACAAACCAGCTGAGTTTTCTAGAAAGCTGAAAGCCTTCTTTCTGTTATTCTTCACTGGAAGGGAAGTGTTTTCCTGAAGCCACCGGGTGCCAGAGCTCTTTGATCAAATCCAATATGCCAGAAAAGGTGTGCTGTGCCATAGAGGTAGCCAGGCTGTCACCTTTAACGGAGTAATTAAACCCATAGTCACTGTGTGCCAGGTGGGCGTCAGGAACTGGCAGTGAATGAGAAAGGGAGGGACAAATATTAAACAAGGAGCTGTCACTTACTGCTAAGAGCTACAGTGAAAATAAAACAGGGTAATAGGACAGAGACTGGGGCAAATTGGGGCTGGCTGGGTGGGGTGGGTTTCTTGGAGGAAGTGAATGGTTGGGAAAGGAATGAGCAGATGGACCCGATTTGATGAGGGGAATGGCATTTTGTGCAGAGGGAACAGCAAATATGAAGTCCTGAGGTGGAAACAACTTGGCATGGTGCTGGAAAAGCAAGAGAGCCAGACAGGCTGGAGCACAACCAAGCAGGAAGAGCATAGCGAGCAGGAGGAGCACAGTGAGGGAGGAGGGGCACAGTGAGGGAAGAGGAGCACAGTGAAGCAGGAGGAGCGCAGTGAGGCAGGCAGATGGACTGGGCAGATCAGTGGGAGAGTGCAGGCCCCACAGAAGAGTTTGGAATTTATTTTTCCTGTGGTGGGAAGCATCTGTGAGTTTCAGTAGAGGTGTGTACTAATTGGATTCATGGATTTAAGGGCTGATTGGGTGGCTGAATGAATTAGGAGTCTGAGGGGCAAATTATTACAGGAATTTATGGGCTTGCTCAACACCACCAACATGCACTTGAAAGGGTAAGGTATCAAAGGGCATTGTTAGTTTGGGTAATAGTCTACATGGGTGAGGTGTCAGTTCAGAAGCTGAGCTACTCTCAGAAAGTGGAGCAGTTTCCCACTCAGCCTTGGCTAGTCCAGACCCCAGAAATTTCCTGTTTGAGTTTAACTCTTCCAAGGGATCTCAGGCTCAGAAAGTTGAGTTATTTTCTTCTTCTTAGTTCAGGGCCCACCATTACCACCAACCCATAGAAGATACCTCTCCACTGAATTATTTTAATTTTACATCTCCATCCTTACTCCCTCATTTTCATCCTTGCTATATATACTCACTCCAAAAGTTTGAATCAAGTCTTTAAAAATAACACAGATGGTTCCCAACTTACAGTGGTCCATGATTTTTTGACTTGATGATGATGAGAAAGCAATACACATTCATTCAGTCGAAAAGTGTACTTTGAATTTTGAACTTTTCCTGGGCTAGTGATGTGTGGCAAGATACTCTCCAGATGCTGGGTGGAGGAGAGAACCACAGCAGCCAGTCAGGGAGTTTTGGCTGTTATGTTTTATGTTTGCACACCCCACCATGTCTACAAAATACCCATGTATATTTCGACATCTGCTGAGAAGAAGGCATTACTCCTGAGTTGAAACTTAAGGAGTTTCATCCTCAAATATAAGCTAATGTAAGTGTTCTGAGCATGTTTATGCTGATGCCCCTCGTTCAGGTGTCCTAATTGTTGGTGTCCCTCATTAGGGCATCATAATGCTGGGGTACTTGTCCCAGCCTTACAAAGGGTTCAGCATTCTGGAGAAAGGGGTTGTGTGTAGATGATTAAGTAGGAGTCCAAGGACGAAATATATTTTTGAAAGGCATTGGGGGTCAGTGGAGCTTCAACTAAAGGGAACTGAAGACTCTTCCTTGACCAAGGACCTGTGCTTTTATTCAACACGATTTATCCTAAGGCAAGATGGAGATAATACACTTCAAAGGGTAAGGTATCAAAGGGCATTGTTAATTTGGGGAATAGTCTTCAGCTGTTCAGGTGTTTGGCCAATAGGAGGCAATAAAATGCCCTAAGCTGTCTGGCAGCTAACAATGATCCTATTCAGGTTTTGGGGAAGTGCCTTAGCTATTTCCAACAGTTAAACTACATATGACTCAACCCTATTGAGCTCCCCAAGTCCCATCAACCTTTTGATGGAACTCTTGTAATTATTACATGCTGGAATTGGTTCTCGGCAGTTTAAGGTAGGCGAGGCTGATGGTGTTCAGTAGGTGAGGTATATTAAATGCATTTTTAACTTGAGGTATTTTCAACTTACAATTGGTTGATAGGGATGTAATTCTTGCTGACTAACTGAATTTGCTAGGGCCTTGTTCTGAGCACTTTAAGTGTGTGTGCAATGCTTTATCTTTTTTAACTCTCCCACCATGCTATGAGATAAGTTCTTGTTTCTATTTAACAGGCAAAGTAACTGAGGTACATGTATGTTAAGTCTCCTTCCTAAGATCACCCATTCAATTCATGGCACAGTGAGGACTCAACCCAGGGCACCTGTGTGCAGAGCCTGAGCTCCAAGCATTTGGCAGGACAGTGCCTATCACGTATTTATGTTTGTAAAATGTGTTCAAATATGATCATGTTGCTACAGATATCTTTCTATATCTTACTTTTTTCATTCCACATTGCTTTTAAGATCCTGAACTATTGCAAAATGGACCTCTAGTTCATTGGTTTCCACATAGCATTCCATCATACACATCCACCCAACAACAGTGACTCCAGTCCCTAATCCTCAAACATTCCTTTCATAAGCATCCTCATACTTGTCTCCTTGTAGACCTGTACAAGGATAATTTCCCTATAATTTATTTTTTGAAACAGGATTTCTGGGTTATAAAGAAACAGGCTGGTTTCTGGAATGCTTATTCCAACCATCTCCCCAGCAGTGTGAAATATTCTTTCTTCCCCAAATTCTCATCAGCATTTACCTGCCTTTCCAATTTTTGCCAGTTGTATGAACATAAAATAATATAACATTACTATTTTCATTTCTCAAATTATTCATTTAGTTGAATACTTCTTCATAAACTTGGGATTTAGTTCACCTTTCTGTAATTGCTTATTCGTAATTTTTGCTCTTTTCTCTTTTTTTTAATATGGGTGTCTTATCTGGTGTGTCATAGGTACTGCTATTTGTTAGTTTTAGAAGTTGCAAATATTACCTCTCACTCTTCCACCCATCATTTAACTTTGTCTGTGCTGTCCTTTGTTGATGAAATTCCCAATATTGATATAATTATATCCACTGATTTTTTTTTCCTTTTATATTTAAACTTTGTATTCTTGTTTTAAAATTAATTCCTGTAGACATCACTTCTGGGTAAAATAGAGTAGTTTTGTCCAACTAAACTTCCATCAAAAAACTATAAAACCTGGACAAAGAACAAAAATCTCAAATGTTTAAAGACATTAGAAAGTAACCACAGGAACTAAGGCTTGAGCATCTAAAAACTCTGAGAGAAGGGTTAGTGCATTGAAATGAGCCTGATATTTGTCACAGCATTCTACTTCTAGAGAATTTACTATAATGAGTATAAAGGTTAAACAGAAATCAATGGCTCCAAGCTCATGGCATTCCTACAGGGATGAATATACAAAATTTAAGTTCATGGCTACCAAGTTAGCCTGAACCTGAAGGACCCCCATTCAAGGAAAAAAAAAATGTAATTGAAAACTTCTAAATTATAAATATATTAGAGGCTCGGTGCACGAAATTTGTCCCTCAGCCCAGCCTGTACCCTCTCCAATCTGCGACCCATGAGGGAGTTTGACTGCCCATTTAGGCCTGATCCTGGTGAGATTGGGTCTAAACGGGCAGTTGGACATCCCTCTCACAATTCAGGACTGCTGGCTCCCAACTGCTCACCTGCCTGCCTTCCTGATTGCACCTCTCCACTGCTGCCTGCCAGCCAGATCACCCCCTAACCACTCCCCTGCCAGCCTGATTGATGCCTAACTGCTCCCCTGCCAGCCTGTTTGCCCCTAATTGCCCTCCCCTGCAGGCCTGGTCCCCCCCAATTGCCCTTCCCTGCAGGCCCAGTCACCCCCAACAACCTCTGCTGGCCTGGTCACCCCTGAATGCCCTTTCCTGCAGGCCTAGTCTCTCCCAACTGCCCTCCCCTGCTGGCCTGATCACTAACAACTGCCCTTCCTTGCAGGCCTGGTCCCTCCCAACTGCCCTCTCCTGGTGGGCATCTTGTGGTAACCATCTTGTGACCACATGGGGGCAGGATCTTTGATCACATGGAGGCAGCCATCTTGTGTGTTAGAATGATGGTCAATCTGCATATTACTCTTTTATGAGATAGGATATATTTAAGATATCTTTGTTTCACCCTGGCTGGTGTTTCTCAGTAATTAGAGCATTGGTCCATGCTCCAAAGGGTTGTTGGTTTGATTCCTGGTCAAGGGCAAGTGCTTGGGTAGCAGGTTCAATCCCCAGCCCTGGTTGGTGTGCATTTGAGAGATGTCTTTTTCACATCGATGTTACTCTCTCCCTCTCTTCCTCCCTGTTTCTCTCTCTCTCTGTCTTCCTCCTTTCCTTCCTTCCCCTCTCCTTCCTCAGTTTCCTTATCTATTAGAGGGAATTTTCATGATGGCTGTTACCACCATCAATAAACACTAAGTGTATTAATACCTCAGTCACTTCTGTTTCCTTAGCACTTAGCACCACATCTGGCAGATGGTAAGCACAGAAAAAAATACTATTACTATTGACTCCTGACTGACTTGCCCTTGTCTGTCATTTTCATAGCCAAAAGCTTAATATGTATACCTGCCTTTTTTCTGTCCACTTATTCTTTTATCAGAACTTTACTGAAAACCTTTGTTTTTCTTCTTTTTTTTAATCTTTTTGTTTCCTTTCAGCATTCCATTTTAAACTCAGCTATTCATTTGTCCCTTCATCCCGAAAGCATGAAGTGCAAATATATCTGGCTATATCTTGCTCCTACAAGCCTATGCCACCTGCTGCAACCCACCCAGTCTTTCTCAGTCCTCCATGGGTGTATGTGCCAATTCCATTTGTAGAGTGGGGCTCCTCTCATAATGCCTGTGGTCTTTGATCCAGCATCTAGAAGGGGTCCAGGAACATGGAGAAGGTGCTGTGCATAAATTAAATAAGAGTCTAGAGACAAAACATAATTTTGAAAGGCATTATAGGGAGTCAGAGAAGACTTAGCTAAAGGAACTAAGTTCTAAGTTCTTCTTATTTCAGGACCCCTTGCTTTTTGTTAACACAATTTGTCCTAAGGTGAGGTAGATATATACATCAAAGGGTAGGGTTTCCTATAGAGAGTCCATTGTCAGAATGGGGAGAATTTGCCGATGGCTGTTCAGGTGGTTGGCCAGTAGGAGACAATAACATGTAGATTAAGATGTCCTGAGCTGTCTGGTAGCAAGCAATTAATTTATGTATCCTTTTCAGGTTTGGGGAAATGCCTTTAGCCATTCCCAGATGATTTAGCCCTGCTGACATGCTGAAACTGGCTTCTAGCATTCTCACATGCCTCCCATTCTCATTTGGGCATCTCCCCCTGTGACACACATTTTTTGACTATTGTGTCCCTAATAGCAAGCCCTTTCACTGATCTCACTTCATTCATTTTTGGCTTGTTCCCCAAATGTTTATTGAGAATTTTCTGTGTTCCAGGCACTGAGGATATAGCATTGAACAAGCAACAAATATCCCAGTCCTCTATGTGCCATACCTTCCTCACTCTCATTCTGGGTGGGGTAATCATTGATATCAAATGAGGGTCCAGCATTCCCAGTTGTGAGTAACAGAAGTATTTGGCCCCGTAGGAATGTATCCCCCATACCTACGATGCTACTGATTTTATCTCTCAGGGACATTACTGATTCTTTATTTGCTGAACTTCTCTCATTCCACAAGGCCCAACTCAGATATTGCTTAAAATGTTAAACCTTCCCTGACTCCCCGAACACACCTCTCTGAGTGCTACATAAATCTGTGTTGCATAAATATAGACACAGGTAAATAGGTGTAATTCTGGAAAAGGGCTACCAGATTGGTGGAAGCATGGGAACTGTGTCACTTGAGTCCTGTTGATGGGACCTGAATATTTTTTTCCTTGAAGAAGGGCAGGTAGGAAGTAGACATAGATACAGCCTTCAAATATTTAAAGAGCTTCCTAGTGGAGTTGGGATTGGGGAATAAAGTGGACAATGCTTTCAGGAAGGTAGAACTGCCTTGGGAACAAGAGCAGTTCATAGACAAATCCCAAATATCCACTTAGAGTTTCTGTCACAGCCCCACACCTAACGTGGAGAGTTCTTGTGTTCTGGAGCCCAGAGTCCAGGTCAAGCTCCCACCAGAACCTCCCAGAGACCCGAGGATGGCGTGAGTGGTGCCAGGGCCTTCTGGCTTGGTGAGCAGCAGAGCAGAGCCGAGCTCTGTGCACATCTCCTCTTAAGCAGACAGATTTATGCAGCTGTGGCTAAGAGGCCCTGGGAAACCATTTATTGTTAGATTAAACCTGTGGTTTCTGGAAGCCTTTTTCCAACTCAGCACGCTATGCTATTAGAGGCCTGACATGCTTTCTACTCACGCAGAGAAGAACTTCCAGGGTATTATTCAAAGAGCATCCCAACCCTTTGCACAAGTTCACTCAGCACATCTGGGAGTCTCCACTACGTTGACAAGTCAACAGTCCCCACTGTCTTGATTGCCACAATGAGGTCGCAGGAGCAGGCTCAGTGAAGAGCAGGCACTGCAGAGCGTACAATTAACCTGCAGATTGCAGTTTGTGGCTGCATGTCCCCCAACCTCCATTACCACTTGGCAGCTGAGCATCTTCATTCGCTCAACAGCTGAAGGAGCCTGAAGGGGACAAGCTCCTTTCCTCGCTAGGGTTGTGAGTACCTTGTCTTCCTTTCACTCGTAAATCATTTCTGTTCTGCCTCCTGCTCACTTTTCTTCATTGCAAACCTCTCTGGTCTTAGAGGACCTGACACAACGCCTTTTCCAGATGGACACAAATGCTAGCAGCCCTGTCCAGCTGCTCTCTGACAAAGCCCCCCAACACTGCCTTGTTTTGGACCTCACAAACCTTTGCATCTAGCCCAGACCCAGAGGCATCAACATCTGCACTGGTGGCTTTGGCTTCACACATCCCATGAGTACTAGCAACCTTCCCCAGGATGCCCATCTATTCTAGTCAATAGAATGTTTTTAGGTTTTAGATATAAGAAAGAGAAATTCTCACTATGATTTTTGTGATAATTCAAGTTCTTTGGGGGTTTCATGAGAAGTATTTAAGACAGAAGTTGCAAACTACTGGCCCATGAGCCAAATGTAGCCTGCAGACGTTATCTGACAAATGCAAGTTAAATTTTTTTGAATTGGTTGACAACATTTTAAAATAGGTTTGCTCCATCTAAAACCTCAGATGAGCTGTTATGAAAAGAGCAGTCCTGTATTCCAACATGTCAACCCTGCCTGAAGCTGAGCATAGCTGCTACCCTTGGATGGATGTGATTTCTAGTTTTCTCCAACCCCACCACCTCGACTATTATACACCCACCCTTATCAACCATGATCATACCTGCCTAGCCCTGGATTAACATCCCAATATTGCAATGAGCCTTGTACTGTGACCTAGAATATTTTACTTTAAAAAAGGTCCTGCCCAGCTGGTGTTGTTCAGTGGTTGAGCATCCACCTATGAACCAGGAGGTCATAGTTCGATTCTGGTCAAGGGCACATGCCCTGGTTGTGAGCCCCATCCCCATTAGAGGGCATGCAGGAGGCAGACAATCGATGAATCTCTTTCATCATTGTTTCTATCTCTCTCTCCCTCTCCCTTCCTCTTTGAAATCAATAAAAATATATTTTTAAAAAGTCTGTCAACATAAAGAAGCTTCCATTCTAACTGAGAAATGGATTAATATTTATATAGATGAATTAATGCCTATACAGCCAACCTGGACATTCATGTAATACATTTCATTGACATCTTACTGACTCTCAGGCACCAGGATTCAGAGGTTAGTAAGACAAAGTGCCTGCCCACAAACAGCTTGTAATCTAACAAAGAAAATACACAAGAAAGCCAACCCTTTCTTTCCAATATGATATATGCATTGTCTGGAAATATAATTTAAATTTTAATCACTCTAAAAATAATTGGTGTTTTAAAGCAAAGATAGTTATGTGTGTTTGTAGCACATGTAAAATGAAATGTTTGACAACAATAGAATTAAAGATGGGAGGGAAGATCTGGGAGAACACTGTTTTCAGATTGTTACAGTTTGTGTCACATAGCATTGTATTATTTGAAAGAAAATACATCATAATCAAACAGCTGAAAATCCAAGGTAGAGATAAATCATGAAGGCAGACAGAGGAAACGAATTATATATAGAAAAAAAAATAAGCAAGGAATGAAAAACATAAAATTTCAATATTGTTTTATCTGAGATATGAGATAGTTGGCAAGAAGATGGGGTCCCATGGGTGAATTCAGGAGTGTTAGTCATATTCTGGTTCTCTAAGTGGCTAATGGATTCATAGGTATTTGTTTTATTATGATTTATAGCTTTGCAAGAAATACACATGTACATTATTTTTGTATCTACTAAATATCATGTATAAAATTGTGAGATTATTTAATTTTGTATCTCCTACCAAGAAAATGTATTCTGTATCAGGAAAGGTGGGTTTTGAGTTAGGGGTGGGGTGGGGTGAATGCTATCACCTGCTGAAAAAAGACCTGCAGTCCCAGTCCCGGACACAGTGCTTCTGGTGACTGGCCCATCAAAAGCCAGTACTGACATTGGGGACTTTTAAAAATCCAGTGGCCGTCGGGCAGGGGGTGGTGTTTGTTGTCTTTTGGGATGCACTAAGAAATATGTGCACCTCAGTCTAGCTCTCTTCGGGGGAGATATGAATGTTCTTAATGTGCCCTTTCTAATTTTTCATAGAATCTGTTAGTTATGTGAGAATATTATCTCCGAGCCAGGTCATTGCTCTAAATTGTCTTGACACCCAGAAAAAGCAATGAGCTAGCTCTTTATTTAAATTAGGTAATCACACTGTCTGACCCTCAGAATCAGAAGGAAGGCGGGAAAGTGTGGGCTGCAGGTGGAATTGGTTTAAGGAAGCGTTTGGAATAACAGAGTGAGTCTTCTGTTTGAACCGTGCTTGAATGACACACCCATGAGGTTAATTGGGTAAATTCCACTTGTTTGCTTACTCCTTCAGTCACAAGTGCATGGGAGCCACCATCTCTTAAAATAAATGCTTGCTCTAATTGGAAGCCATTGATTATGTTTGCATTTTCCCAGTGTGGCCTGAAAGAACCGAACAGCCAAATAAAATTAAGTACCAACAGAGCATAGAAGTAATTGTTGTGAAATTGGTTGTGGGCTTGTTCTGTCGAAGAGAACAGATGCAGGTGGGGAGCATCCTGTGTGCATCATGCCACATAAAGTCCACTGTGAGGCAGCTCACCACTTCACCTGCAGGCAGCAGTGGGCCCAGTGGGGCTGAAAATCAAGGAAGGGCTTCCAATAATTATCCACTGCTTAGGCCTGGAAATCAAGTGGCAAAAGTTGATTGGATGTCATGACAAAACACACACACACACACACACACACACACACACACACACACACACTGAGTGGCCAGATTATCATGATCTCTGAACGCATAATAATCTGGTCACTCAGTGTATATTCTATATAATAAAAGGCTAATATGCAAATTGTCCCCTTGACCAGGAGTTCAACCAGCAGGTAGGCTGGCCAATCACCTATGTCCCCTCCCCCTGGCCAGACTCACCCATGCATGAATTCATGCACTGGGCCTCTAATGCACACACACACACACACACACACACACACACTCTGTGTGGCCAGATTATTATGTGTTCAGAGATCATAATCTGGCCACTCAATGTATACATATGTATGTGTGTACAAATGTATATGTATACAGGGAGGGGCAAAAGTAGGTTTACAGTTGTGAGTATGTGAAACACAGAGTTTATTATTGTATTGTTTATTATTATATAATTTTCCATTCAAACAAATCTAAACCTACTTTAGCTCCACCCTTTGTATATATACCATTTGAATATGATATATAACATATCCTATCTAATAAGAATACTATGCAAATTGACCGTACCTCCACTACGCCTTTCAGCCAATGAGAGCAAGTATGCAAATTATCCCAACCAAGATGGCTACGGCCAGAGAGAGCTGAAGAGAGGCATGGGTTGCCCCTGGTGATGGAGGAAGCCAAGCTTTCCACACATCCTGGCCAGCAGGCCTCCACTTAAGTCAATGAAGTTTCAATGGCTGTGCAAGCAGAAGGCTTGGCTCTGCTCCAGGCTACAAACTTTAATTGTAGAAAATAAATAAATCCCAGATACCAGGGCCTCCACTTGGGTCACCAGGGGGTGTGGCCAGCCTGCAAACCACCACAGGACCCTCGCCCAGGCTTCCCTACACCCCAAGGGAACATCCACCCTGATCCAGGACACCCTTCAGGGCAAACCAGCTGGCCCCCACCCGTGCACCAGGCCTCTGTCCTATCTAATAAAAGAGTAATACAAAGATTTACTCCAACACACAAGATGACTGCCCTCATGTGGTCAAAAGATCCTGCCCCCCTGTGGACACAAGATGGCCACCACAAGATGGCCAGCAGAGGAGGGCAGTTGGCAGGGACCAGGCCTGCAAGGGAAGGCAGTTATGGGTGATCAGGCCAGCAGGGAAGGGCAGTTAGGAGGGACCAGGCCTGCAAGGGAGAGCAGTTGGGGGTGATCAAGCCTGCAGGGGAGGGCAGTTAGGGGTGACCAGGCCAGCAGAGGAGGGAAGTTGGGGATGACCAGGCCTGCAGGGAAGGGCAGTTGTGGGGGGACCTAGGCCTGCAGGGGGGGCAGTTAGGGGCAAACAGGCTGGCAGGGGAGCAGTTAGGCATTAATCAGGCTGGCAGGAAAGTGGTTAGGGGTGATCAGGCTGGCAGGCAGAAGCCATTAGGGGCAATCAGGAAGGCAGGGAGGTTTGCAGTTGAGAGCTAGAAGTCCTGGATTGTGAGAGGGATGTCTAACTGATCAAGTAGGATTGGGCCTAAAAGGGCAGTCAGACATCCCTCAAGAGGTCCCAGATTGGAGAGGGAGCAGGCTGGGCTGAAGGACAACCCCCCCCCCATGCACAAATTTTGTGCACTGGGCCTCTAGTATAATATATATATATATATATTTGAATATATAATGTGTATAATAATACATGTAATATATAACATAATGATATATAAGATATATAACATGTATACATTAAAGATATATAATATGTATATGTTTACACATGTTCTCCCACTTTTAAAGAAGGCAATTCCCAAACTGTCCCAAATTACTTGTCACCTTAGGCCTGGCCTCTGTCACAGTGTTAAGCCATTGAATTCATTCAGTCCTTTATTCATTCAGGAGGGAATGTGTGCTCAACACACACAGACACAGCATTCCACCAAGTTGCACAGATGTGAACCAGATATTATATTCCAATACTTCTCAGCTAGCAGACAAGACAGCAAGTTAAATAATTAAAACCAACCCCTTTGACTCTCTATTTCAACATCTCTTTTATTCTCTTACGGCTCTTTCTCAATGTGAAAGAGAAATACTTTACCTATTTGGTGCTTATTGTCCCATTGGACTTGAAGCTCTGAGAGGGCAGGGCCACCTTTTTTTGGCTCACAGCAGTGCCTCAGTACGAATGCATTCAATATCGCCTAATGTGCGTGGGTTGCTGGGGGAGCCACGTGGGTGCTCTCTAATTCACCCTGGGGTTCGAGGACAGCTTTACACAGAAAGGATGCATGGGCTGATGTGTGGGGTTTTCTGGAGGGCAGGTGAAGAAGAGTTTTCCAGGCTAAGGCCAGAGCATGTGTCCCAGGCCACATACAGAAAAGAGCAGCTTCTGCACCTGCTTTTAAAATCCTACAGATTAAGGTTCCTTCCAACTCAATATGTCACAATCTTAATCCTAACATAGTAGATATTTCTGTTTTCAAGACAGCATTTTAGATCACTTATTTTTGAACCACTACAGGACATTGAGTTTTTCTGAACATTAGAATATTTCATTTTTAAAAAATCAGCTTGATCCTGATAGATGTGTATGAAGGTTGTTTTTCCTTTGTTCTACTCCCAATTTTATAATTACAAAATTTCATTAAATCCTTTTCTGCTGAGGTAAACAAGATTCTTTTGAGAGCCATTGTAAAGAAACTGGTTAGCCTGAGTTGGTTTGGCTCAGTGGATAAAGAGTCAACCTGCAGACTGAAGGGTCCTGGGTTTGATTCTGGTCTAGGGCACATGCCCAGGTTGCAGGCTCAATCCCCAGTAAGCGGAGGGGGCGGGTGTTTCTATTTCTTCTATCATTGATGTTTCTATTTCTTTCCCTCTCCCTTCCTCTTTGAAATAAATATAAATATTAAAAAGAAAAGAAGCTACAGTGGTACCTTGAGATACGAGTGCCCTAACATATGAGATTTTTGAGATACGAGCCGTTGAGCGAGCGAACGATTTTTGCTTTGAAATACGAGCAACATTTGAGATAGGAGTAATCGGGCGGATCAGCCGGCTGCACACAACCCACCAGTTTACTTCGACTCCAGCGTCTCATAGTTTCCCACCCTCAAGATTACGGAACGAATTAAACTCGTATCTTGAGGTACCACTTATATTCTTGAATAAAACTATATAACTCATAAGGTTCTCACCATTAATTCAGCTGAGATATTAGTTTCATAACTATTAGCCAACGATAAGGAAAGGAAAGTCTTTGACTGTGTGTGTCAGGCAGACCATCCTATGAAGAAAGTATATCATATACCTGTATAATATACATGAGAAGATATTGTATAGGCATATATATGCTATGCCTATATATAGAGGAAACTGTCTACCAAAGATGTTAAGTAACTTGTCCAAAGTCAAACATTAAGGAAATAATAGAGACAAGATTGAAAGCCAACTATGTTTATCCCTGAAGCTTGTGCCTTCATTTATAGGCCAGTATAGACATGCATAGTGTGGGGTAGGAGTATAGACCAGTGTTTCCAAACCTGTTAGTCATCCAGGAAGTACGTGGTGGTGCCATTTTCTTTGGATAAATAGATTTGAGACACTTTAAACAGCTAGTTTTATTGCAAGACTTAGTAGAAACTTTCATATGTGTGGAATGGAAGAGAGCATGTATTTATTTTGCAAATTTTTTGACCACAAAACACTTTTTAAAGTTTTATTTTGGTCTTCATCTGCTTGATGCTTCTCAGAACCAGGTAAAGGAACACAAGTTGAAAAATATTGACGTAGATAATAAATGCCACTATACACACCTCTGGGATCCCTTTTAATTTGAGTGCAGCTTCAACTTACATCTTCCTGAACCACAAAACGTCTGCGTTTTCTACATACTTTTTTCTCTGTGTCTTAAATGTCCTCTCTCTACCCCACACACTGGATCTTCTTGGGAAACCATCTGCCTCTCTCCCTTTTCTGCCAGCCTTCCCCTGATTCCCCCAGGCCAACTTGTTACTGGCTCTTACACACTCTCAGTATTTCTTGTCACTTAGACCTATAATAGGCCCTTTCCTTTCTGCCAGCTCACTGGGTAGTAACTGCATTGAGGTCAGGGACTGTCTTTTTATACAAAGATCCCTATCACCTAACACACTGATTGGCACATAGGAGGCAGTCAATGCATGCTTGATGAATGAATGAATAAGTGAGTGAGTGAATGAATGAATAAAAGTCAACTGGCCTCATTGGTTTGGGAATGGGTGGGTTGAATGAGTTTAAATTGTTGATTGCAGTCAGCTGGTAGAGAGTCTTTCCTTCAAAGCTTTGAAGTTTTTGCCTTATCAGATAGTTAGGGAAGCTTTTAAAAGATTGTGAGTGGGAAACTTAAATAATTTATTTTAAAATGGCATTTAAAGAAGATCAATTGGGGAGGCCAAGAGGTCTGTAAAGAAGCATTGCAGCATCCAGGCATTAGGGGGTGATGGCAAAGATCACCCTCATTGCTTATGTATAGGATTGGCTTGAGCTGGATGATAAGGTGGAGATATTTCATTTGAAAAGCAGATATCATTGTGGAGCAGTGTAAGGAACACAAAGATGAAAAATACATACTCCTTGCTCTCCAAAGTTTCATAAGGAAGATGGATGCATGATGCTCACAAATAATACACTATAGAAATCTAAGTATGCTGTATGGCGTTACAAAAAATAATAATAAAATAAAATAGAACTAGAGAAACCAAGATGATTTCAAATGAGGAGGTCTGGGAATATCTCAGAAAGCAGGGAGGGCTAGGGAGATGGAAGGGATTCCACAGCCCCAGGCTGGGGCTGGATGGAGCGTTTTTGTGGACACCCAGCAGGGCCCACCCTGATGACCCTCAGCCAGTGACCTTGGTCTAGGCTGGTTCAGGTTGGCCCTCACCCTTTTAAGAAATTACATTTTCAGCCTGCGACAGTGAAGGGGGGGTCTTTGTCCCCCACATCTTCTTTCAATAATTTTTAGGCCTATGTTCAGCAATCCCCCAGGTTTTCCCATTCTGGTGCTTTATGCAAAAGTGAGCAAAAGAGCAAAAACCTTGACATGCCTCCGTTCTCCTGGTGAGTAAACAATCTATACATATATCTCCTTTAAAGGTCAGAAACCCAATGAGGGCCGTGTTCCCGTTCCAGTTTTACAGATTAAGAAACCTGTACATACGCTCCGAGACAGTAGCGTATGTGCTCAGTTCAGTCTTGTATCGGCCTCATATTGAGGAGCCCTGATTCCCAGGGATACCTCTTTCCAAAGGGAACAGTTTCATCGGTAGCTTGCCTGACATCTCTCTGAGAGTCTTCAGCTGGAGAATGATGGTGAATTCCAATTCTCATGAAAGCCATCCACCCAGGCATTTTACAAACTTGAGATTTGGAAAAACAGTGTGGCAAATTGAAGAATTCCAATTCTGCCCCTCAGTAGCTTGTACCTTTGACCAGACACTTTTGTCTATCATCTGTAAACCGGAGACAGAGGGTTCCGACTGGCACCCTCAAGCTGTGATGAGGAGCTGATAGACAATGCACTGAAACCTTTGACAACTCGGAAAGCACGGAGGGACAGGGGTCAACTCTGCCACCTCCTCACTTGTAAAAAAAAAAAGAGAGAGAGAGAGAGAGAGAGAGAGAGAGAGAGAGAGAGAGAAGCCAGCCCCCGAATTCTGTCATTGGCACCTATGCAATGGGTCCTATGCATCTCTTCAGCAGAAACATTGACCCCAGGGGGTTACTGACCCTTGATGTTTTAAGTAATTCCCCACTAAGGGAGCTTTCAGAAGCCAGATCTCAGAATCCTGAGTTCCTTTAGGACAGTTCCTTTCTAATGCCACGACCCTTTAATACAGTTCCTCATGTTGTGATGACCCCTAACCATAAAATTATTTTTGTTGCTACTTCATAACTGTAATTTTGCTACTATTATGAATCATAATGTAAATATCTGTGTTTTCCAATGGTCTTAGGCGATGCTGCTAGCAATTCTCAACCTGTGGGTCGTAACTCTGCGGTTCTCAATCGCCGCTGTAGAATCTAAGACCATTGGAAAACACAAATATTTACATTATGATTCATTAACAGTAGCAAAATTACAGTTATGAAGTAGCAACAAAAATAATTTTATGGTTGCAGGTCA
Organism: Lasiurus cinereus; assembly: GCA_011751065.1. NCBI lineage: Eukaryota > Metazoa > Chordata > Mammalia > Chiroptera > Vespertilionidae > Lasiurus > Lasiurus cinereus. The sequence continues at coordinate 19,312,479 of JAAGEH010002525.1, forward strand.
CCACAACATGAGGAACTGTTTTAAAGGGTCGTGGCATTAGAAAGGCTGAGAACCACTGCTGTAGGGCTTAGCCCAGAGCAAGGCACAGAGAGCTCCCCTCTGAGCATGCCCTCAAATTGCCTAGCCTTCGTCTTGACAGGGCACAGTGTCTGCTCTCCTCAACTGAGGCTAAATGACTTGCTGCTGGAAGTCAGACCTGTTAGAGACGGCCTCCAGGCCCACCTGACAAGCTCTCTTCCCTTTTCTTCTCCCTGGGGCAGGGGGGAAGCTGTCAGCAGCCACCACACCTAATGAGATTGCCCTGAGGGACTGTGCACATCTGGTCTCAGCATCAGCCTTTAATGGGGAATGTTCATCATCTGCAAATGTTGGTGCTGGTGCTGCGCCCACCTGCACCGTATAGGTGCTGGCTTGCCACCTGCTCGGCACCCCCAGGCTTCGCTGGAAGACTCCTGGCTCAGTCCAGCATTGACTGAGCTGACTGCTGGGTCTATGAAACTCTCGTGTGCACCTTGTTTTTACAAGGTGATGTCCTGGAACTGAACCCTGAAAAATACAACTCAGAGCCGCCAGATTCAGAGTTAAGGCCAGAACAAATCACTGGACACCAGATTTCCGGATCCGGGGGATCATTCCCCATCCCCCACCCCCGCAGGGTCCTGCTTCAGATGTGTTGCTTCTCAGGTTGCATGGACATAGCTTAAATTCTGCCAAATTCTTGGGTTCGTATGTTCCTGCCAAGGTCAGCAGGAACTCAGTTAACTATCTGCTGGGTAAGTCTAGCTGGGAACCAAAACTGGGGAGAAGTTGATGATTTAAAAAACCCCTTCCGTGCATCAAAGATGGAACGTGCCCAGCCACATTTCAAACATCAAACAGAAACATGCACCTATTTTGCTTGGGTGACTTCTCTGGTTTTAAGTTGCTGTGAAAATAATAGTTACAATTGTATTAAAAAGGCAACAGCATTTGAAACGTGGGAGAATGGGAGGACCAAAGGGAGCGTACTCTCAAATTGCCTTGTTTTGACAGGGCCAGAGTCTGCTATCCTCAACTGAGGCCAGCAGTTAACAGGAACATTTGCTGGGCACATTCTACACAGACTTGGTGCCCAGGGAAAAGCTTCCGGTTTCACACCAGGGGCTCTGGCTTGTCAGTTACCTTCTGGAATCTCTGGGCAACCGGGTCTCTTGTCTGCTCAGCTCCTCAGCTCACCTTATCCAGAAGAGTAACCTACCCCGAGAGCCATTTTAAAATGTGGGCCTTCTTGTTCAGCCATGGGGTACAGAGGCCAAGATGCCAGATATGGAGCCCTGTCTACTCAGGTAGCTTTGTAGAGAGGAAAAGCCATCCACAGCCAGGTGTTACCCTCGGACCACATCCTGTGCAACCAACTGTCCCAAGGGTCCCCGGAACATGGTCTCCATGACTTGGTAAAGCCCCTTAATGTATGTGAAATGCGATCTGTCCCCATTGCCCCCAGTAGCTTCTAGTCACCACGCTTACTTGTCCGGGCAGAAAGTCCTGAAAAAATACCTTTAAAAAAATATAAGAGCCACAGAGAGTCTGCTTTGGCTGAATTCAAGAAGAAGAATCATGTGTACAGAGAGGCCCTTCTGATTTAGTGAGTCATTCATAACTCAGTGTATCACCCTTTTGTTCTGGGCAGGATTTTAATCAGAGGTGGAACTTATTCACTGGCAATGTCATCTAATTTTTCATCTGTGCACCCACCTGCTGAGAAATACTTAGGATTTTCTCTCTGCCCAGCTCCTGGGGTTCTTCTAATCAGAGACTGAGCGCTGAGGGTTTTGTAATCATTTTTTATATTGTTATTACTATATCACAATGTTCTGGAAATGTCAGGTTCTCCTACCTCTTGGGTACTAAGCTGACATATAAATGAAGGACCCCAAGTGATGTTGAAAAACTAAAGGACCTCGAGTGCGATAAACAGGAACCAGCCTGATCTCTTCCATCGCCCGCCACCTCTGCTGCTGAGGTGAGGTCCCAGGGAGGATGGCACCTCTTCAGATAGGCGCCAGGATCTCTGCCCATTTGAAATGTAAAATACAAACAATCGTGTTTTCCTAGGTTAATGAGATTCCAAGCAAATCTGTAGTCTTGGCAGGTTATTTATCAAAGTGTGGGGCCCAGAGACTGAAATACAGGGGTTGTGCTTGCTTCAGTAGCCCCACAGTGACACAGGCATGGTCCACTGGAGCCAGAAAGGACTGTGAAGATCAGCTTGTCCCAGCTGACTCGTACTTCACAGATAAGTTTCAAGGTTTGTTCAAATTCACACAGCAAGACAAGGGACGTAGCTGAAACCAGAACCCATATTTCCCAGCTGCAAGCCTGGTGCCCTCCCTCCCCCATCTCTCCTTGCAAGCCAGACCTGCTAGTCTGTCACAAAGCACCTCACAGATCACATTGGCTGGAGATTTTGTTCCCAGAAAATTATGGATGTGACTAATAGAAACCAAATCTCACTATCCAAAAAAGAAATATATTGGAAGAGTAGGGGTAGCCTTCAAAATTCATAAGAAAGCTAAAGAAACAGGCTGAGCGAAATGGGGCAAAAAAGCAAGGGTAGCTTCCGGGGGCCTGGACTACAGAAAATAATGGTCAGTTCTAGCCAGGGCAGGCCTTTGAATGAGCTGTTTTCTTCTTTCATGATTCCCTTCAAGAGCGAGGGTCCCTAGAGACCTTGATCTCCAGGCCTGGCTAATTCATTGATATTGCAAGCTAAGCAAATGTCATTTGGGATTTGGGTTGCAAAGCTTAAACATTCAGTGGATTGCACTTCCTGGAGAGAGCACCCAGTTGGCCCAGTGTGGATTACCTGCCTGTTAGGTATGAACAGCCAACACCAATGCCCTGCATGTGGACATTGCTAGTGTTCACTCATATTTTCTTATCTCTTTGTACTCCAGCACAAGAGGAATAGCTTCCCTATCCCCTGGAAGTAGACATAGCCATGGGGCTTGAGTGAGCTCATGAAACTGGAACAGAAGGGAATTGGGTCCCTATGGGGAAGGAAGCATTTAAGAACTGGTATGTGACTCTGCACATTCTCCCTCACCTTCCATAGCCAACCCTCAGGCCTTATGTTGACATAACAGCTTCATAATCTCTGAGGATGCGCCAGGTCTTCAACAGAGTCCTTGTGGTTGTTAACAACTGCACAACTTGGACTCTAACCAGTGCACCTGCTTACACAGTGTCCTCTGGAGTGTTTATACAAAGGGAACCCATCGATGACAAACATCCCACCACATAGCCTGGGGAGGAATCTGTGCATCTTGAAGCCTCAGTGGTGTGCTGACAAGATGGGTAGTCTGTCACTTTATCCCAGTCCTGTCCAGAACAGTGTCTGCCAAATTTCATCCCATCAACCTCATAGGCTAAGAGGATTATTATTGAACTAGAGGCCCGACACATGAACATTTGTGCAAGAATGGGCCTTCCTGCGCCTTGCTACTGGCACTGCCTTGGCTCTGGCTGGAGCCACTTTTCTGCTCTGGCCCAGAGCCACCTTTCTGCCTTCCCATGCTGCCCAGAGGCCCAGTGGCTGGGGTGGTGCAGAATGACTGCATTGTCACCATGGCGATGACATAAACGTCCTACCCCAGCCCTGGCCTTTGGGCACCTGCATATGCAAATCAATTCATCGTCTTTGTTGGGTTGATTTGCATACTCAGTCCTGATTGGCTGGTGGGCACTGCAAAGGTATGCTCAATTAGCATGTTACTCTTTTATAAGTGTAGATGAGAAGCCAATGTGCCTAGGATGTCAAGCAGGAAGTTCTCCCATCAGCAGCCAGCTTGCTGTCTTAACTAGTGAGTGTTTAGGGAAAGGAGGAGTCAATGGTGGGTTTATATAAAGAAGATCTGCTTCTCTCCCTACATACGTGATTTTATCTTGAGGCCTGTTTGGAAGTGCTGGACTTCCTAAAGGAGAAAAACACTGTGTGTGTGTGTGTGTGTGTGTGTGTGTGTGTGTGTGTGTGTGTGTGGTGTAGACCCTCTGATTTATCCCTGAATCAAACAACCCAGTTAATGCATTGGTATAGGGTGGGCATGAGTTGGCACTATCCAGTCCAGGTCTCTGAGTTGCCCGAGCTCAGATTCCTTGCAGAACATGGAATGAGCAGGACACTTCTGTGACTGCTTTTTCCCATTTGTTGAGAATGTAGGAAAGATACTAAGTCAGACACAGGAGAGAGAGCGTTTTGTGCTATGTTTATTTTTCAGTGCATTTCACAGTGTCCTTTTAACACTTCTGCTTTTCATCTTCCAACCCTGGCCAGACTTCCCAGGTCCCCTCTAGTGTCTTTCTTCAAGATCTTCAGAAACCTCCCAATGTTAACTTTTTGATTTATGTTCTCTCTCCATTTGACATTGAAAGTAGCTATGCTTAACTAAACTTTGTGCTCTATGATTGGGTCTAAATTGGAAGAAAAATAAGTCCAAAATAAAACAAAGTGAATTAAAAATAATTACGTTGTAAGTGTACAGGAGAAAAGGGTTGCAACACCTGCAGCTTGAATTTGTTGAAGAATAGTGCCCATAATGGGATGACTCTGGGTGCAGGGCAGGGTCCGCAGGGATCAGTAGAGAAGGAGAGAAAGCATTCAATTTGAGTCACTGCAGATGTGAGGTGAGAAGCCAAGAAAAGTCATGTGTCTGAAGGATAACAACCAGTAAAAATGACTGGAACAATGATTGGAAGCCAGAACACTTATGACCCATAATAATCTGGTATAGGAAATGTTTCTTCTTTTTTTTTCTTTTGTGTTGGTTTCAGGTGTACAGCTTAGTGGTTAGTCATATACTTTACATAATGTTACTGTTGATATTTCCAGTACCCACCTAGCTTCATATATAGTTATTACAATATTATTGATTATATTCATAGATATAGAGAACAAACTGATGGTTACCAGAGAACAGGAGGATTGGGGACTGAGTGAAAAAGGTGAAGAGATTAAGAAGCACAAATTGGTAGATACTAAATAGTCACAGGGTATAACGTGCAGCACAAGGAATGTAGTCTAACCAGGTTCTGATGGATCCCGTGATGGTATTGGTGTTGGAGCCCTTCGTGGTGCCCGTGGTTCCCACATGGAGAATCCCTGGCCTTGGCCAGCACCCCTCCCCTTTTGTCCTTTGGGTTTTGTGCGGTGAGACTTCCAGGGAACCAGGTGCCGAATTCTGAAGACCCTTGTGATGAAACACATCAAGCCTTTGATGAAGTTTCTTTTTGTCTTTTACCTAAATTAATTTAGTGATTTATATGGACCACACTTCATGTAGCGCAAGCATGTCAAACTCAAAGCCTACCACGGGCCAAATAAGCTAGGTTTAAGTTTATGTGGCCCGCAAGAAAAACAAAAACTCCAATTTTCATAGAAACATAGATTTATTTCGATAGAAACATGCTGAATACAAAGAGCTGAAATAAATGAGTAATCGTTAACATAAAAATTAATATTTTTCTTCACCATTAACCAGACACTGAATAACTGCACAAATTAATAAACGTAATGCAAATAAACCTATTTTTCTTGTTCTCCGAAAGTGAAATATTTCCTGTTGCGCACACCAAACAAGTCAGTCCAAGACTAATGACGTGACAGTCGGCTGCTAAAATATTTGCTGCTAGTGCTAGTGGAGAGAAATGCCTGTGTGTAAGGTGAGTAAGGGAAATAAATGCAACACAATTATAGTAATCAGTCATTAGGAAATGTTTTAGTTCATTATTAATAATTATGTATAACAGGATATTGTAAAAATTAAGTTATGAAATTTTTATTAAAACATTTCTTACTCCCTAGCTGGTTTGGCTCAGTGGATAGAGCATCGGCCTGTGGACTGAGGAGTCCCAGGTTCGATTGTGGTCAAGGGCACATGCCTGGGTTGTGGACTTAATCCCCAGTGGGAGACTTGCAGGAGGCAGCCAATCTATGATTCTCTCTCATCATGTATATTTCTGTCTCTCTGTCCTTCTTTCCTTCCTCTCTAAAATCAATAAAAATATATATTTAAAAAAATAAAAATAAAACGTTTCTTACATACTGTTATATTGGCTAGACTGCAAAAATATTCGTTGTGGGCCGCATGCAGTCTGAAGGCCATGAGTGTGACATGCTTGGTATAGTGCAGTTGTCAGCAAACTCAGTCAGCAGAGCCAAATATCAACAGTACAACGATTGAAATTTCTTTTGAGAGTCAAATTTTTTAAACTTAAACTATATAAGTAGGTACATTGTTATTAACTTAATTAGGGTACTCTTAAGCTGGCCTTTGATAAAAATGTCCTCAATCTGATTAAGGTACATTTGCTGAGGTCGACCCATTCCAACTCTTCCATCCACACTCGTCTTGTATACTTGTTTCATCCATCTCCTATCATTCATCCTCTCTATATGTCCAAACCATCTCAACATACCTTTCTCAAACCTCAACACTACAGCTTTCACAACATTCCCTAAAATTAACTTAATAAACTTTACTTAAAGTTTTTTGTCTTAAACTATAGTTACATTGAATAAAACTTGATATCATATTTAATAATGATATTATTTATTGATAAAATTAAATTCCTTACAATATCTATAAAATTAAATCATGACAATGAATGACAAACACTAATGTGAACAATGGCCTTGCATCTCTTTGGAAAGTTTGGGTAAGTCTGGTTGTTTTTTATTTTAGGCATGATTTCAGGTTCTCATCAATAAGACAATTTCTCAATTTACTCTTGATAAGGTTCATGCTTGAAAATGATTGTTCGCATAAATATTTAGATCTGAATAAGGAAGGAACAGCAAACGCTAGTTTTTTCAATTGATTAAATGATTAGGAATACTATTCCAGGTATTAAAAATCAACCTATCTTCCTTCTCCAGGTCTTTCAAAGCAGACCACTTGTGCTGTGAACGAAGTTCACATTTGTTTTTCTCCAATATTTCTATATCAGCACAAAGACATTCAAATTTCGAGCTCCACAAATCTTTGTTTTTTAAATCCAGTAATTGCATTTCAAAGTTGCCAATGTCAATATTAAAGGGAGAAAAAAATTAATTCTGTTACAGTGGCATTAAGAGGTTTTTTAACAAAGCTAACATTGCTTTGCTGTTTCCGAATTCCTGAAACCTGTTGAGAAAAGCTTCCCTCAGATTTAAAAGTGTTGTTTTGAAATAGCAAATGTCAATATCAGAATTATTTTCTTGGCGATGTTTCAACAGGCTTGGAAAGTGAATCAAAGTTTCTCTTTCAAAATCTTGAGCAAAAAGATAATTTGTTTTCGAATGAAGTAACTTCTAACATGGAAAAAATTGTTTCCTTTCCCCTGTAGTTTACGATTAAGCTGATTTAGATGAGACGTAAAGTCTACCATGAAATAAAATATTTGGACCCACTGATCGTTCATTAGTTCTGGATAGTGAACACCCTTCTCAAGGAGAAATGCGTTAATTTCTGTTAATAAGGAAGCAAGTTTCAAAACGTTTCCTCTTGATAACCATCGTACCTTGTTATGCAGCAGATCTATGTACTCACTCTCCATTTCAACTAAAAATTCTTTAAATTGGCGATGATTAAGAGCTTTAGCTATAATGAAATTGGTAATGTTAATTACCAGTTCCATATCTTTGCAAATTTCTTCTGGAAATGTCTGTGCACAAAGCGCTTCTTGATGAATGATGCAATGGTAAGTATCTCGTGATTAATTTTTTCTTTCAAAAGAGCAACAAACCCGTTTCTTATGCCGGTCATACTTTTCGCCCCATCTGTTGAAATTGAGACAGTCTTATCAAGTGGAATATGATGTTTTTCAATGCACTCAATTACAGCATTTGCTGTATCCTTTCCACGTGTTTGACCTTTGAGTAGCAATAATCCTAAAAATTCTTTAGGACCTGTAGATGAAATAAATCATACAAAAAGTGAAATTTGCGCTGTATCATTTATGTCACAAGACTCGTCAACTGCTAGTGATAAAGCTGAAACCAATTTAAGATCTTCAACTTGCTGGTCAGTTATATTTGAAGACATTTTGACTGTTCTATCTTTCACTGTTTTAAAAGACAGTGGTAACTATTTTTGAATATCTGCTTTGCTCTTAAAATCTCGAAATAGCTCTTCGGATGCATTTATAAAACAACTCTTTATGTATTCATCGTCTCTATATGGTTTTCCTCTCTAAGCAATCTTTTAACCACAAAACTTGCAAGATTAACATTGTTGGAAGATTGCATCCAGTAATTAAATACAGAACTTGATTTTCCTTGATTCTTCTGAAGTTCCTCAACTGCTTTCTTCCTTGCATCACCGACAGGATATTTAGTACAAAATGACACGTGTTTAGTTGTAAAATGTTTGATTTCTTGTTATGCACCAATTTTTCCTGACAGGACAGATCAGAAGGCCATTTAAGTTTTGAATAAATGTGAAAGCCTTTGTTCATTCAACTTTAAATTCACAGTTTTCATCTTCTGTTTTTCTTTGCTCCTTCTTTGTAGCCATATCAAACAGGGAACCTAAAAAGAAGTCATTTTATAATAATAAAGCCACCAACACAAAATAATTATAATTCTTAAATTGATGACAAAAGTACTTGTTGGATTTGCAGCTGGTTGGAAAAATATAGGAAACTTTATGCTTCGAGGAGGTACTTTTGTCACACGCGTGCAATTTGTGGACGTGACTAACACTAACCACTGCACAATGAGATTGCTGACTGACTGGCTCACTTAACTAGGGCATGAATCTCGTGCACCTCCCCTCCACCGCCCCAGCCATGCGTATCCCGTTGCCCGCCTGCGCCGCGTCTCCCGTCACCTGACAGACCGACACCCCCACTTCTGTCGCTACTTTTTCAAAAATAGACTCTCCCAGGCTGAAAACCGACTTCTGCACATGGGCCATGAAGTTTCAATCACACTGTATGTGCACACCCGCACATGGTATTTTGTGGAAGAGCCCCACTTAAGGGGCCAAAGAGCTGCAGGTGGCTCGTGAGCCGTGGTTTGCCAGCCACTGGTGTAGTGGAATGATCCTTTACATGTTCCATTATCCTAAGTAGAAAGGCCCGCTGAAGCAGCCATAGCTATAGCTCTGCTCATCTCCACCGGCAGGGCCTGGCGCCGGGGAAAGCATAGGGCAGCACCTGGCTGGCCCTCCATTGTCACCTGAACCAGGCCTGGACCCTCCCCACCCAGACAGCACCACAGCAAGAAGGGCAGGGGTGTGGGTCTCAGAAGCACGTGCAGCCATTTCTTCCTGCAGAAAGAGACATGCACCTGTTTGCACCAGAACAATCTCACAGTCACCTGGGCTGTGCCAGCCGTACCTCCTTGCTCCTTGTTTTACTTTGGGAGTTGGAGCCTGCATCCTAACTCTTTTTTTGTCACACTGGTTTCCTTCACCACGCTCATGAAAACTTGCATTATCTGTCTGCTTGTCTGTTTTATGTTCTGGGTGGTTTTTTAAAAATTTCCAGCCTTCCTCACTAAGTGTCAGCTCCTTGGTGCTAGACTACACTCGTCTTGGCACCATCGCATTCCCAATACTTACAAGGTGCCTTGTCTGTAGTTCCCACCCAATGTTATTTGCTGAGTCAATGAATGAGCTCTTCAGTCCATTGTAATATGCCATCATCGTAAGCTGTTTTCCTGGCTCCTGACTGAAGATTTGTTTTTGTTCTGTTGTTGTTGTCATAAGCCCACTTCACATGCATCTACTCTCTTACTGTATTTCGAATGTACATGACATTACCGTTGACTATAGGAATGATGCCGTACAGCAGATCTCTAGAGTGTATTCATGGGCTGAACTGAAACTTTGTGCCCATTGTTTTTTTTAAACTGACTTTCCCCTGTGCCTGCTGTCCTGGGCTTTGGAACCCCAGGGGCCTCCCGTGTTCCTCCCTGAATTCCGAATCCCAGTCCACATACATTCCTAAGTCTGGTTCACTGCCTGCTGGCTCTTGGCCCCGGAAATACATCGTCTACATCTGCACTGCACTTGCAAAGCCTGGGAAATGGAAAGTTATGCTTGATGCTGCCAAACTCCACAGCATAAAGGATTTATGTTATGGATGGACAGAGTGTGCCAGGGAGCCTGCACCAAGAGCAGGCCCCCAGCCGCTGCTGCTGAGAGGGTCCATTTCACAGCAGTAAACACTAGGTTTTTAAAAAAGTTTTGCCACCTTCGTATTTTTTTAAGTTTTTTGTTTGAATTTTTAAGATGGCTAGAGCTATTTGCATTTTCCTTTCTGTGACCTTGACTATTTTACTATTGACCTATGAAACTCCAGTACTCAAGATGTTCAAGGTCTGTCACACTCATGGAAAACATTTTGCAGGTTTTCCTTTGTGTTGTAGTTTTGTTTTGTGTGTGTGTGTGTGTGTGTGTGTGTGTGTGTGTGTGTGTTTGAGAAAGTTGAGAGTTAACAAGTCCAGAATTTTTTTATTTGTTTATTTACTCCACTGCTTTTAGGACTGAAATGTATTCCCCCAGCTAGTGATTACTGTAGTGTAAAAGTTACCTATCCTCCTAATTTTTGTGGCCTATAGCTTGATTTCGTAACATTAGGTTCCTCATTCCTTCTCAAACTTACCTACATTTCTACGAAGAGGATTTCATTTGGTTTTCCCCCCAGAGGTTCCTAATGTGCCTTATATATGTCTAGACATACTCTGTACCGTGGGTACACATGTTGATTATTTGGCATTAGCACATCATGTCAGTTATTCTGAACGTTATTATATACTTCAATAGATGAATTTCTATTCCTCTGATGTTATATTTTCTTATTTTTCTTTCTTACTATTATTTTATTGATTTTAGAGAGAAGAAGAGAGAGAGACACACACATAGATAAGGAACATCAATTGGCTCCTCCTCCATGCCCCCTTCTGAGGATGTGCTTAGACCAGGAACCAAACATGTGACCTCTTGGTGCATAGTTTGACTCTCAACCAACTGAGCCACACCAGCCAGGGCCTTGTTTATTTTTCATATGGACTTTAGAATGTTTTTTTCTAATTCCAAATTAAATATCATTGGGGTGTTCATTAAATTACTTTAAGGGACTGACAACTTTAAGATATAAACTCTTGCCATCAGGAATGTGGAATGGCTCTCTAAATATTTACTTTACCTTTAAGAAAACCAGTAGAGATTTTCAATATTTTCCATAATAGTCCCATAAATTTCTTGTTAGCATTTTTCTTGACAGTTTATAAAAGGTGTGTTGTTGTTGTTATTATTTTTTTTGGTGAGGGGGAGGAGAGGTCTGATAGGAAGACTGAGAGAAAACTTGGATGTGTGTGTTGTGAGTGAAATTTTCCCCTTCATATTTTTAATTTTTTTCCCCTTTATACTTTAGTAGTGGCTGTAGAGAAGCCACTTGGTTTTGCTGATTTTTTTAATCCTATTGCATCTGAGTCTCCTAGGTTTTATAACTGTATGATTATATAGAATTCAATAATTACAAGTTGGTCTTCTAACTTCTGATAGTTATACCCCTTATTTCTGGGAAAAAATCCTAGGAAAACAGTCCATTTCCAATTCTCATTTTGACAGTATCATTCTATCACTTTCTTGTTTCTATTATCTATCATCTACTATCTGAATATTACTTCTTTTATTGATACAATCATTTTTTAATGTTTTATTGATTGTGGTATTACATATGTGTCCTTATTCCCCCATTACTCCCCAACCACCTCCCCTCCATTTATGCCCTTACCCCCTTTGTCTGTGTCCATTGATTAGGCTTATATGCATGTATATAAGTCCTTAGGTTGATTTCTCCCCTTACCCCCACACTCTCCCACCTTCCCGAGGTTTGAGGTTCTGATTGATGTTTCTCTGCCTCTGGATCTGTTTTTGTTCATCAGTTTATGTTGTTCATTATATCCCATAAATGAGTGAGATCATGTGATACTTATCTTTCTCTGTCTGGCTTATTTCACTTAGCATAATGCTCTCCAGCTCCACCCATGTTGTTGCAAATGATAAGAACTCCTTTTTTACTGTAGCATAGTATTCCATTCTGTGGATGTACCACAGTTTTTTAATCCACTCATCTGCTGATGGGCTATTTCTGAATATTATTTCTTTAAGGGTAATCTGTCAGCTATCAGTATATCTATTTCTTCCTTGAGAATAATTTCACTTTTTTTTTTCCCCGTCTGGGCTTTTGGGCATTTTTCTTTGTCTTTGAATTTTATGTTTACTATATGTCTAGTTGTGGATTTCTTTTTATGTATCTTCCTTGATCTTTGCTCAGCTTCTTTAAATCCTGGATTTCATATCTCAGTCTTTAAATCTTCATGTATTTCCTCTGCCCTATCCTCTCCCTCTTTTTCTTCTGGAACTCTGAAATTAACCTATGTCGAATCTTCTTACTGTATCCTTTATGTCTCTTATACTCGCCTATCTTTACTTGTTTCATTCATTTCTCCTGACCTATATTTCATCAGCTGTGTTGAATCTGCTATTAAACCTATCCACTGAGTTTTTAATCGTTGGTTCTTATAATTTTAACTTCTCTTTCCTTTAACTTGCAATTTCTGTTATGTTTTATAGTTTCTAATTCATTGGCTACATTGTGAAGCTTGGTTTATTTCACCATGAACATTCTAAGCTTCATTGTTTTCTAAACTGTAACCTCAGTATTGAAGCCCCTGCAGGTCTCTTTCTGTTCTCTGTTGTTTCTGCTGGTTCTAGCTCATGGTGGGTTGGCTCTGCATGTGCCACACTGTTTTTTATTGTTTTCTGGATGTTGGATTTGAATATAATTTTGTATAGAAATATTTTGAGACCTGGAATGCTATTATCTCCCTCAGCCTCTCTCCTCATTTCCCAAAACAGGGTCTCCTTGCATCCTGTTGATATTGAGCAAATGCCCAAATTCCTTCCTTATGTTTCCTTGGGAACTCAATTGCAAAGATGAGCACTCCCAGTTATGTTCCCTTTACCTTGAGTTAGAGTAATGTTCCATGGATTCAATGTAAGATTTTTCTTTTCTACTTTTATTTTTTTGTCCTTGAACAGGAAGAAAGGTATGCAGAGCTAGTATTTACTAACACATAGCCCAGGTGGCAAATCCTTAGTTCTGTTTACTGGCCCTTTGGGTGCTTGGTAGATTCACCCTGATATATCCTTGTCTGGATGGATCATTTAATTCCAGAATTGCTTGGAAATTTCCAGGGATTTGGTTTTGTTTTGAACAAATGCTGGACTGAGATGGTGTCTTCTCTTGGCCTGATTTTCTGGTTCCCTGAAATATACAAAAAGGTAAAGAACTGAAAAAAATCTCTGTTCCAGCACACTCCCTTCTCCTCTTCGGCTCACATGCCCTGCTCCATGGGTGAGGACCATCCTCCCAGGAAGCTCTGCAGTCTTCCTCTTTTGGGGAGCAGTGTTACCTGAGAGTTGCTGACTCTGTATGGACAGAGAAGAGAAAGAGGTTGAGATGGAAGTGAAGGTGGAAGGAGCTAACAGATCTCTTCCCACTCCCCCACAAAAGACCTGAAGGTGTGGGGCCAGCTTTGCTGTTGCTTCACTCTGTGGCTCTCATGGCCTGAGGAAGATGCTGATGGTTTTCCAAAGCCTTTCCAGCCTACCTTTCCTCCTCTACAGGAGGGAGCTACACAAAACCTCTTATTGTATTTATTAACACAGCAACACAGTCCTCCTGTTGTAAATTCCTTCAAGATTCTGGACTAATTTCAGTGTATGTTGTTTTTTGTTCTTTCACAACTAGTATTTTAGTAAGACTTTGGGAACTGTTGTATCAGGACTTGTAAGCTGATTTCATTTCAACCGGCTCAGCTATTTTTTGGAAACCTAATCTTTTATTAAACATTCGAGAGTGCTGAGCTTGCAAGAGAGAAACTGCTTCTCTAGGGACATGTGGAATTAATAAAGGGAGCTGATAGTTTTTGACAAATCATCTCTCAGTTGTCCAGTGTATATGGTTACAGATTTTCAAGTGCTCATATTGTGTATGAGGTTCAGTGTCCTGCAAAGAAATGTGACATAACCTGTCAAGTCATATCCTTTCTCACATTTGGGCAATGACTTCAAATGAATGGCCTGCTTAAAAAAAAAGAAAAAAAGAAAAAAAAGAAAGCATATATTATTGAAATGGAAACATACTATATGTGTGTCATTTTCATAATAATTGGTGTCTTTTATAAAATTGAATTGACTTGTGAGACACAGCAGGCATTATATAGAAATCCTGCTCCTATTTTAGATAGCTTATTGAGATCATTATTTTCAGGAAATAAGCATATTAAGATATTTTTATGGCCAGTGTGGATCCAAGCTTATTAACTACTTAAATTTGTAACATCTCTCCAAAGTTTAGAATATAAGTTAATGATGTTGTGAAACCATTTATGTATTGCTTTGTCTTAGACTAAAATGGTTGTCTCATGGTTTTCTGGCTAGACCACATCCCAACCTCAGTGGAAGCATTTCTGAAAGGCCTAATTTTTCTCAGGTGTCTTCTTTTAAAGGTAATTTTGTTCCCTTCATATTATTTTGCTTTTCTACCACAGCTCTTAGAGACAGGTCTGGTGGCCATGTAGGATGAGTATAGTATTTGTACCAGAATTCAGTTCCCATGAGAGAAAATCAGATTTTCACCATGGAGTTGGGAAAATCAACCCAGGCAAAGATGAAATATGGGATGTGTTCCCACCAAAACCAAAAGCAAACAGATCATTAGTCAAATGAATAAAAAAGCAGGATAATCATAATTACTTGATAGTCTTCTAAAATTTCTAGGCATTTCAATTAAATAAAAATAAGAGGAACAATTAAAATAAGATAAAATTGTCAAGAGAACCATTAGAAATAACACTGCAATTAAAAATGGAATTGAGTGAGTTAGCTGAATGCTGTATAAATATTACAGTCAGTTTTTCTTCTATAGAAAAAATCACACCACACAC
>JAAGEH010002525.1:19327558-19643093 GCA_011751065.1 Lasiurus cinereus
AAAAAGATTTCATTCCTCATAACAATATATATATATATATATATATATATATATATATATATATGAAGCACACAGGAATAACCTGAATAAGAAATATATGGAATTGAAATAAATCAAACTAATCTACTGAGAACTAAAATAATCATTGACTAAATGAACAAGCATATAATACTCTGAGAAAGCAAAATAAATATAGTAAAAATGTGGATTTTTGTTCAAATTACACATAGGTAATGCAATCTGACTCAAAATTTCAGTGGAATTTTTAATGAAATAACATGTACTTCATCTTGAAGAATAAGAACTTGAAGATATGAAGAAGAAAAAAATTTTTGGTTGAGAGATGCCAAAAAGAATAATTAAGATTTGTTTAACAGGATATTAAAACACATTATAAAACTGTAATACTTCCATTAGTGAGGTCAGCAGAACAATGGGTTAGTCTAGAAATAAACTCCTCTGTAAATAAGGATGTAGGCTATGACTGAGGAGATGCTGTGTCAGAAAGGGGAACCCCATAAGTTTGACTTGGGAATGTGGTTATGAAATTAGGTACCAGGACCCAGTTTTGAATTCTGGAGAACTTGACAGGGTATGAGACCAAGTTCCCAAGCTTTATAAATATTGGGAGATTTTATCAATTTCATGATTTTAATCTGTGCAGCACCATGGGAGGCAGCCCACACCTGATCCCCAGGGAAACATTCACAAATCCCACAGACTTGACCTTTGGTCCAGTATTATTTCCTCAGCTTCTCCTCAAGTCTGCCCATCAAACTGAGATTTTTTTTAGGGCCAATGTGGGTTCCAAGGTTATTTAACCACATAAGTTTGTAGCATCTTTTCAATTAAATTAGAATCTAAGTTAATGATATTGCTGAATTATTTACATATTGCCAAAAGAAGAGTCAGAAGATGGGAAAATATTTCATTGCTAATAACAGCAAATATATGAAACATTGAGGAATATTTAAATAAGAAATATACAGAATTGGTATGAATTAAACTAAACTACTGAGAACTAAAGTAAACATTGACTAAAGGAAGAAGCAGCCTTCCCACTCCTAACCTATAAACTTGTTCATGACTGACACTAAGAACTCATTCTCTTCTCTCCCAATCCACTGCCATAGGTATCTGTCCCTCGGCTTTGCTGGTGTCCCTGTCACAGTCCTCCTAACTAGAAAACTCAGATTCTCTTTCTGGACCTTCAGCTCCATGTGACACACACACTCACTGTCTTCTTTTGATATTCTTTCCTCCTGTTTTGAAACAACAGTGTTATTGGTCTATTTCACCCATTTAAAGTATGCAACTCATTGGTTTTTAGGATATTCAAAGAGTTGTACAACCATCACCCCAGTCATTCTTAGAACACTTTCATCGCCCCCAAAATGAACCTGTACTCGTTAGCATTCAGCTTTCCTTTGCTTTTTAACACACTTTTCTTCCCCTGGTTATCCTGAATTATTCTTTCTTAGATTTTTCTTCTTCCGGGGTCTTAAATATTTCTATTTCCCAGTTACCATTGCTCAGCCTTCTCATATTACTCCCAAACTTGAAGGAGATCTTCTTCAAGCCCATGTGTGAACTTGGCACTTCTATGACTCTCATAGCTGTACCTCAACTCCAGACCTCCATCCTAGGCTTTAGTCTTCTCATTGCACCTTCTGAATGCACATGTCCATCCAGACTTCAAATGCTATAGGGTGCAAATTGAACCTATCTTGCCCTTCAGGCCCACTCACCTATGCTGCCACAGATGTGCTCTTCCTCCAATGCAACACATGCCATACACACATTGTCACATTGTTCACTCTCACTCAAGGTTAGCCTTGGCATCCAGACTCCTTCTTCTCCCTCACCCTCCATATCCAGCCTGTCACCAGGCTCTGATGATTCTGAATTCCTATGCATGTCTGACCTGCATGTTTTACCTGCATCCCTCCTTTCTGCTGCACTGCTGCTGTCTTAGCTCTTACCCCTTGCTTTAATTTCTGCAAAATCTGGTCTCGCTCCTCCCTGATTGGCTCCCTCCCTAAACTGTAGACATAAAATCATGGCCTTGCTGGCCAGAGAGCCATCAGTGGTGTGTGACCAGTGCATTTCACATAATAGATCAAGCCCAAACCATTGAGTAGAGGGTTGCCAGCCTTAGCTGTCCTCTTATACACCTACTCCACCATAATATCCCCAACTTTCCCCACACATACCCTCCTTTTTACACATTAACATGTTCAAAACTGTTTGGAATTTCCTGTTAAGGATTTCCCCTTAACAGAATCTCTCTCCTCTGTTCCCACAATACCTTATACCTAATCATATCTTGGCATTTCCACATTTTTGTGGTTTTGTTAGGTGCCTGTGCCCTAGAACATGAATTCTTCAAGAACATGTACCTCCTCTCAATCCTCTCTGATTCTCAGTACCTAATACCACACCCACAAAATAGAAGACACGCTGTTGATTCATTGCACAGATGGATGAATAAATGCACGAGCAAAGGAACCTTTCTCTTAATTCCTTTCAACCCGGGACATGACTTGCCAAGGGGAAGCAGGAGTGGGTGACATGTCGGACATTGAAAGGAAAAGCTGGCTCTGTCACTGCCTCCAGGGGATCTTCAGGCCAGCATCCTCGACTGTGGCTGCCATGACTTTGAGATGTCATGTGGACCCAGCTGGATTTAATAATGAAGCTTTCAAAGGGGACATTTGCCGCAGGGGTTGAGGGCTTTGTAGGCTACCTGAGATGATAAATCACTCTCTTCAAAGCAGACAGAACTTGCTACTTTCTTTTAGATTTCTGTTCAAATGGTATTGGGTTGTTTGCTAGGACTTGGATCCCACTCCGAATTTCTGAGCTCGCTATTTCTCTGGACCCTCAGATTGACTTCACATTTTAAAATCGTGGCTGTGTTTGCTGGAATGGATCAAATCGACTCATTCTACTGGCAGCCCTGATGGTTCTGAGCCTGTTACTATGGAAATGAATTTGTTACTTCTGTGGTTTCTTCCTGATTTTCAGGCTGCACAGCAACATTTGCAACGCTCCTGCAAACCTCTCCCCACAGAGGGGAAGGATGAAAATAGAATCCTGGGGGGGAGCCAGGGATGTGTAATAGTCATCAGCCTTTGGCAAATGTCTTGGTTCCATATCAGTGCCTCTCACTCCTGTTTATTTGTTTTGTTTATAGTTTATGTGCTAAGCTCAGCACTTCCCTGAGCTTGCTCACTCTGCCCAACATAGCTCACTCTATTAGAAAAAGATAATATTATTTTTTATAAAACGACTTTCTCCCACATACAGTACCATCACCAAAGGACTGACGTGGCCCAACTTGGGAGTATGGTGACTTCATGGCCTCAGTACCCACCTCCCCAACTCCGGGATCTGTGGCCTTTGTCCAGGTTTCATTCCATTGATTTTCATGGCATTCTGTGTCCCCTACCAACACTTTGATAAAGAGAAGGAAAGAGGGTGCTCAGACCTCCTGAGATTCTGGGCCATCTCCAGCCCTGCAGCTGGAAGCTGCTTCGGATGCCTTACCTCTTGTTCATTGTACTGCTAACAATAAATAGGAGGAAGGGAAACAGAGATTTATAATTTTAGGACTTTCTTGTTATCATCTTACATTGTCAAATAATCAGGGGTTCGTTCCTTTATTCATACAGCATCAAATACTTTTGAGTACCTGTTTTGTGCCACACACTTTTCTAGACACTGGTGGTATGACAGTAAATAAACAAAATGTGTGTTGTGTGTGTGTGTGTGTGTGTGTGTGTGTGCGCGAGCGCGCGTGTGCGTGTGTATCACTAACCACTATTCTCATAGTATAGTGGAGAAAAAAAAATGATCAAATGAATATGTGATAGGTCAATGATAAATGCTATATGCAATAGAGTGGGACAAGGGAATGAAGTGTTGAGGGAGTAATACAGGATTGGCAAGATGGTCAAAATGAATGAAGCCAAAGAGTTGAGATGGGGATGTGGAGATGAAGTTGGAGTTAACCAGGTGTGGTAGGCTAAATAATGGCTTCTCAAAGATGTCCGTGTCTTAATCCCAGGAACCTGTGATTATATGTCATTACATGGTAAAAAAAAGGGCTTTGCAGATAGATACCAGTAAAATCTCAAGATAGGGGACATAATCCTGGATTATTCAGATGGGTCCAGAGTAATCACAGGATCTTTATAAGAAGGAGGCAGAGGGGTCAGCTAGATAAAGAGAAGCTATAAGGAAGCGGAGGTCAGAGAGGTGAGAGATGCTGGCTTTGAAGATGGAGAAAGAGGGAGGAACAAGGAAGGAATGAAGGAAACCTGGAGAAGCTGGAAAGATTCAAGGAAATGGATTCTGCCCTAGAGCCTCCAGAAGAAATAGTCCTACCAAGACCTCAGTTTTAGACTTCTACCTCTCCGAATTATCTATAATAATAAAAAGCGTAGTATGCTAATTGGACCAGACAGCCGAACAACTTTCCGGACGTCCTTCCAGATGACCTTCCGGATGAAGCCGAGGCTGTGAGGGCTGAGCCCCTTACACAAATTTCATGCATCGGGCCTTTAGTAGTAGAATAAATTTGTGTTGTTTAAGCCACTGACTTTGTGGGTAATGTGATACAACATCAATTGGCCACTAATGCAGAGATCAGATTATGTAGCATCTGGAAGAGCCTGGTATCCTTGTAGATAAGGATATTGAACTTTAATGAGTGTGAATCAAATTCATGGGAATGTTAGGAGCAAAGGAGCACCATGACCCAATCTGTGTATTTGCATAGTCATTTTGGCTCTTGGGTGGTAGACAGGCTCAGAGAGGAAGAAGTTGAAGTATGAGACCAGTTAGAAAGAAAAGTGATGATGGGGTAGTGTGGGAGGCAGTGAGAATAAGTCAGATCTGGGATATTTAAAAGGTAGAGAGACAGCAGGACTTGCTGATGAATAAGAACCTTTCTTGGAATACAAAGAAAAGATATAGCTCCTAGCAGGTAGCTTGAGCAAGTCACAGGTGGAATGTAATTGCCAATACTGAAAGGCAACCAAAAAAAAAAAGGAGGAGAGAAATGGGCGGAAGGGGGTTAATTATTGGTTACTTAATTTAAAAGTAAAATTTTATTTGCTATTTTTAGAGGATGGGAAGATTTAAAAATTTTGTTTTGGATATAAATTTGAGATGGTCATTAGATGCTCAAATGTGAAGTTTAGTAATCAGTTTTATATACCAGTCTAGAACTCAGGTGTGAAATAATAGAAAACATATACTTTTGTTTTCTGCCCCTAAATCCTGGCACAGAGCTCCTAAAACTCTTGTAATTTCCTAGGCCTGTGGTTGGCAAACTGCGGCTGACAAGTCACATGTGGCTCTTTGGCCCCTTGAGTGTGGCTCTTCCACAAAATACCACAGCCTAGGCGAGTCTATTTTGAAGAAGTGGCATTAGAAGAAGTTTAAGTTTAAAAAATTTGGCTCTCAAAAGAAATTTCAATTGTTGTACTGTTGATATTTGGCTCTGTTGACTAATGAGTTTGCTGACTGCTCTCCTTGGTGATAGGAGTGCCTTTTGTTCTAAAGAGATAATTTCTAAATGGCTCCTGGATGGGGGCTGGCCACCAGAGAGACCAAGCCATGATTAGAAGCTTAGAACTTTCAACCCACCCCCAACCTTTGGGAAGGCAAGAGAGGCTGAAAATAGAATGACCAATCATGATCATCAATTAGTTAATATTTAATGAAGCCTCCATAACAATACAGGGAGTACAGGGTTTTGGAGAGCTTCGGGTTAGGGAACACATCCTCATGTTGAGAGAGTGGCATAGCTCAACTCTATGAGGACAGAGCACCTGCACTCAGGACCCTTCCAGACCTTATCCTGTCAATCCTTCATCTAGCCATTCACCTGTACCCTTAGCCCATCCTTTATCCTATAATAAAATAGTATATGTGTTTACCTGAGTTCTTTGAGCTATCCTTGCAAATAATTGTGACCCATTTGTAGCCAAGCTGGACGGAAGTTGTGAATAATCTGGGGACCCACTATGTGGCATTTGAAGTAACAGGCAGTGTCATGGGAGTGAGCCCTTAGCCTGTGGGGTCCTCACTAACTTATTTAGTTCAGACTTGAGTGGAATTATAGGACACCCCGCTGATGTTACAGATAATTGCTCAGTGTGGGGAAAATCCCCCACACAGCGGGTGTGAGAAGTGTTGTGAGTGTGGGTGGTAGTAGGGTGAGACTTAAAAGGAACCCACAGGAGGAGTGTGTGTTTCAGATTCATCAGGGGAGAGGTGTAACCAAAGAAATAAATTTAAGAGTCATCCAGAGAGCCAGAGAGGGAAAGGGAAGGAGATGAAGAGAGGTGGGTTGAGCCTTGGGCCATTTCTGAATTTAGAGACCACCTGAGCCACATAGCCACAGGAGGCAAAGCAAAGTGCACTCAACAGTAATGCTGAGGTAATTACATTCCTCCTGAGCCGGAATCCAAGCTGGTAGAGGAAATAGAATCAGCCCTGGGAGAATGATAGACTGTACAATTAGCAGGTTAATTTCGTTCCCAGCTGCACCTGAAGTTGATGAGCTCAATTTAAGGATCAAACCAATCAACCTTGAGCAGTTGTGAAACTCTCTAACCCCTGCTTTTCATGGCTTTCACTTACATGCCATGGTATGTTGTGTTCCTGAGCGGCTGTTAATTCACTTCACTATGAAGTTGAATCTAGCCCTAAGCCTCCCTAACCGGAGATGTTGGAGCCCCTCCTCATCCCTAGAGGTGTGTGAGCAGCGAGGCACCTGGAGCTTTGGGAGGTTCCTCCTGGCCCTGCTGTGGGGTGATGCTTAGAAGGCTTGAGTGCTTCTCAGAGTATCTTCTCCATTTGGCCCTCACTCCCTACACTTGAGAAAAAGCTGGCTAGCCTACCCACCTTCCTGCATGCATGGCATCTGGGGAAGAAACTACAAGAGTGCCCAGGACATTACAACTTTCAGAAACTCATGTTTTTGGCCTCTGAAAAGCGAGCCTTGGCCCACAGGAGACTGTTGCTGCCAAAAGTTTCTCTTCCTTCACCTACACAGGCCTCGGCTTCTCCCACAGAATCTTCAGAGAGGAGGTAAGTAAGGTTATCTTCTGGATGCCTACCATTCCATATTGGAGCTAAAAGTCTAGGGCCAGTGGTCGGCAAACTGTGGCTCTCACAAACCGAGGTTTGCCGACCACTGGGATAGGGGCTTAATCACAAGGAACAACAGCAGCCTGTAATTATTGAAATAGAAAGTCTAGGTCAGTGGTTGGCAAACTCATTAGTCAACAGAATGGCAAACCGTGGCTCACGAACCACATGTGGCTCACGAGCCGCAGTTTGCCAACCACTGGTCTAGGGCTATTAGTGGCTCTCAAGATATGGTGTCCCCTATTTAGAGCACAGAGAATGATTTTCTAGTTGGAAGAGGAAAGTGCATCCAGATTTGTTTTATTATAATTCACCTAAATATTTTATGATTTCACTCTTAAAGTGAAAAAAGACATTCTGGAAATAAAGCAACTCTGTTTTTGTCTCCCAGTGACCCTTAACTTTTTTCTTCCCCTGCAGTCAGGGACGAATATGGGCAGATTTTTCTGGCCACTCTCAGAAAATAAAGCTTCTGTGCCATAGTCATTTAAGTACCATCTACAACACAGACTTTCCATTATTAAAATGTCTGACAAAACTGCAAGTTTGATTTAGTGTTACTGTTTCTCCCAGACCCCCGGTCATGGGGGGAGATCGGCAGTTGGCATGTCTCTCTTTCCACTGGCTCTCCAGCTCACTCTTCCTCCAGCTCCATCGCTGTGGGTTCTGAGACATCAGGGGCTGGGCTGGGCTGGGCTGGAGTGCAGGGAAGGAGTGGAGATTGTTCCTATTAGCTGGCAGGCTGAGGTGTTGCGTCTCAGCTCCCCAGACTTGGCCGCTGGTGAAGGGCTCCTGTTTCTCACGTGGATGTTTTCATATTTTTCGGACACCTCTGCTCTCCTTTCTCCCCTGCACTTCTCATGTCCAGTCAACTCCACCTCTATGCCAGCTGGCACTTCCCTCTTCTCCAAAATCGGGTTTTGGTGGGGCCTCTAGCTTCTCTGCCCTGAGGCTCCTTGGTCCCGTAGGCAGCTGTTTCTCCTTTGCTCTCGTACTGGCACTTCTGACACCAGGTGTGTGGTTTTCTACACCACACAGTTCTGATAATAACTGCCTCGGGATAGCATCAGATCCCACAGGTTAAGGGCTCAGTACCACATGACTGCCCACCCCCCTTTTCTGATGTCAATCACAAGTCTCAGGCTGTCTGTCACCTGACTGAGATGCTTTAAATCAGAGTTCCCACTACCCCCTCCTCAAGCGATCCTCTAGATAACCTCATACCAGCTTTGTCTCATATGGTCATCTGGACCATGAGAACCTTATGCTGTGCCTACAGAAAGCATGCATCCAATTTCCCAGAACCATCCTCTTTGTGCCTGTTCTTCTAGCATAACACTTTCAGGCTCAAAAGGATCCATTTCATGTGGAAAATTATGTAGTGGTTCTACCTATTTTCTACAACTTCTGTGGGTGGAGAACACCTAATGCAGCCACCTTTTCCTCCTTCTGCCATCTTCGACCACTTAGTAAGCCTTTAGATTTCCCAGGCAGAAGTCAGACCACAGTTCACTCTGCCTGAGCAGCAGGAACCCCATTGGAGACCCTTCTCATGGCTTGAAAGGAATGGCAGGTATTCCCCATGCCCCTTTCCAGTGGGAGGGCTTGCAGTCTGCTGGTGGCACTGCTCTCTGAACACCCTCTCCCAGTGGTATGGGTAAACTCAGTACAAGTTTCCCTCGCCGTCTTTCTGATAAATTTTTCATGGTGCGAATCTACTAGAATGTGAGCTTCCTAGAGAGGGGGCTTGATTGTGTTTGCTGTCTAACTCAGAGCCTCATACATCATAGCTGTTTAATATTTATTTGTAGAGTAAATGATAAATGGAGTGTCTGGCACCTCACTTTTGAATATAGCTTCTATTGTCTTTGGATCTTGCTCAAAACCATTTTAAAATACCATTAATCATGGCCATGTGTAATTTTACACAAATGTGATAATATAATATACAGTGTTAATTTTTCAGTGCTGCTTTTTTTCTTTTCATTTTGGCTGAGCTTCCCTACCCCTCTCTCCTCTCCCATTTTCATTTCCCTCAACCCGTGTTAACCATGTATATACAAAATATAAATATTTACATGCATGCACACATAGTATTGTATTTTCTTTGAGACAATGTTATATAAACTTTTATGCACCATACTTTTCTTAGTCACTCCTCATGGATAGCTTTTATTATTTATTAAATACTCACATCCATTAGGCTCATTTCTGGCTTCTCTAGTCTATTTCACTGGTTTGTCTGGTTGTTTTTCTGCCAACATTCTGTTGACTGGTTACAGTAATGATTCCCCAAGAATATTCCCTCATCCAGCAGAATCAGCATCACCTGGGACTTTGTTACAAATGCAAATTATTGGCCCTATCCCAGATCCACTGAATCAGAAACTGAGTGGGGACCAGCCGTCGGTGTTTTAATAAGCCCTCCAGCAGATTCTGATGCATCAAAATGGCTTTCTCAGATGTGCTTACATGCTGTACTCTCATAAAGTAAATTTCCCCTAATTAGTCTTTCATTTCAGATTTTCTTAGCTCTTCTTGAGCATTTGTTCTTTCACATCATAGTAAGATAATTTCATTCGATTAAAAACCAAAAGCTTGTGTTGGCATGGCCAGGTTGCTCAGTTGGTAGGAGCATTATCCCAAAAGGTTGAGGGTTCGGTTCCAAGTCAGGGTACATATAGGAGCAACCAATAGATGTTTCTCTCTCACATCGATGTTTCTCTTTCTCTCTCCCTTCATCTCTCTCTCAAGATAATAATGCATGTCCTCCGGTGAGGATAAAAATAAAATAAAAGCTTGTCATTCCAATGAGAAAATGCAATAAATTACATAGAAATGAGATAATTGGAGTTTTTGTAACATTAAGTATTTATATTTGAGAACATAAAAATGTCTTTTATTCATAAATTAGATTTCATTGGTTTATTTTCATAAAGATCACCTTTCTTGCTAAATTTATTAGTAAATAGTATAGTTTGAGATCATTATACGTATTGGGTTAAATAGTTTCCTCATTTCCATTTCTAAATTCTCATTTATAGAATAGAGAGAAAAATATATGATGACTAAATATTTTCTCATATATAGTCAATTTATTACATTTTCAACAAAAAGATAATTGTTTCTTTTTTCTTATTTATATATTTTTCTCGATTTATGCTGTATTCACTAACCCTGTGGTTGGCAAACTGTGGCTGCAAACCCCATGCGGCTCTTTGGCCCCTTGAGTGTGGCTCTTCCACAAAATACCATGGCTGGGAGAGTCTAT
Source organism: Lasiurus cinereus (assembly GCA_011751065.1). Classification (NCBI taxonomy): domain Eukaryota; kingdom Metazoa; phylum Chordata; class Mammalia; order Chiroptera; family Vespertilionidae; genus Lasiurus; species Lasiurus cinereus. The sequence goes on from JAAGEH010002525.1 coordinate 19,337,994, forward strand.
TTTGAAGAAGGGGCATTAGAAGAAGTTTAAGTTTAAAAAATTTGGCTCCCAAAAGAAATTTCAATTGTTGTACTGTTGATATTTGGCTCTGTACTGTTGACTAATGAGTTTGCCGACCACTGCACTAACCCACAAAGCAGTGCTGAAAAAAATTACAGCAAAGCAAATACAGTTCCCAGTTTAATTAAAAATGGCTCTACTGTTTGAACATTTAGAATAATATTTACTATTGGGCTTTAGTTGTAATTGGAATCAAGGTTCAGCTGCGTGCCATCACAATAAAACAAACTCATGAGACAGATGCTGGTGAAAAGGGAAGAGGTTTATTCAAGTGACTAGAGGTCCAGTGCATGAAATTCACGCACGGGGGGTTGCACCCTCTCCAATCTGGAACCCCTTGGAATGCTGGTTTCCAACTGTTTGCCTGCCTGCCTTCCTGATTGTCCTTAACTGCTTCTGCCTGCCAGCCTGATCACCCCCTAACCACTCCCCTGCCTGCCTGCTTGATGCCTGATTGCTCCCCTGCCAGTTCGTTCGATGCCTAACTATCCTCCCTTGCAGGCCTACTCCCTCCCGACTGCCCTCCCCTGCTGGCCATCTTGTGGCAGCCATCTTGTGTCCACATAGGGGCAGCCATCTTTGACAACATGGGGGAGGCCATCTTGCATGTTGGAATGATGGTCAATTTACATATTACTCTTTTATTAGATAGGATAGAGGTCTGGTGCACAGATAGGGGGCAGCAGGTTTGCCCTAAAGTGTGTCTTGGATCAGAGTGAGGGTTCCGTTGGGGCTTGGGGTGGCCTGGGGCGTGTGGTGGTTTGCAGGCCAGCTAAGCCCCCTGGCAACCCAAGTGGAGGCCCTGGTATCTGGTATTTATTAATCTTCTAAAATTGAAACTTTGTAGCCTTGAGTGGAGCCAAGTTTCCTGCTTGCTCCGTGGCTGCAGCCATTTTTGTTGGGATTTATTTATCTTCTATAATTGGAACTGTGTAGCCTTGAGTGGAGGCCTGGGCCTGCCAGGGTGTGCAGAAAATGTGGCTTCCTCCATCTCGGGGGCAATCCAAGCCTCCTATTCGCTCTGTTGCCACAGCCATCTTGATTGGATTAATTTGCATACTTGCTTCTGATTGGCTGGTGGGCATGACTTGTGGGTTTAGCAGAGTGCTGATTAATTTGCATATTACTTTTTTATTAGATAGGATAGGTCACCGAAAAAGATGAGGATTCTTGTCACAAAGCCTATATGCATATCTCAGTGCAGGCAGAGTTTTCCTAAGGAAGGAAAGGGAAAGCAGAACAAAAAAATCAAGGGGAGAGGTGTCAAGTTCTCTAGGTGCAGGCCAGTACAGTCCATTCTGATAAGGGTCTCAAAACTAATCAAATGATGGTTTGGTGTGCAGCATCCTGATCTTTGTCATCCTGGTTCTACAGTCAAAGATCTGCAAATCTCCTGGAACTGGGATGACTGAAGTTCAGAGTCTGTATCTTCTAAAGTTAGTTCCTAGGATTCCTATGCAAACATGCTGTTTATCTACAAGCTACGTATTAGAGTTAGCAGTTACAAAAACAATGTCAAAAGCATGGTGGGTTGGGTTACAATTTCTCACTATTAAATAGTGGTAGTTAAAACATTTGAAGCAGGAGAGAAACCAAAATGATGGCATAGGTAAACACCTAAACTGCTGCTTCACACAACAATATCAAAACTACACTAAAAGACAAAATGGACCCCATCCAGAACCACAGGAAAGCTGGTTGAGTGGAAATTCTACAGCTAGAAGGAAAGAGGAAAGCACGTTGAGACTCAGAGGAGCTGCAGAAGACTGGGGTATGGAGACGAGTGCATGCTGAGAGGATGGGTGGCTGAGTGCATGGCTAGCTTTCTCAGGAGGGAGATGGAAGCTCCTGACTGCACTGAATTCCAGTCCCAGGTGAGACTCTGAAAACCCACATGCATTCAGTGGGAATCGGGACTATCAGGAAAAAGAAAGCACATTGAGACTCATAGAAGCTGCAGAAGGCAGAGGGACGGAGGCGCATGCACAGAGAGGACTGACTGCTGAATGCACGGGCGGCTAAGTGCATGGCTGGCTTTCTAAAGCGGGAGAGAGACGGAAGCTCCCAACTGTGCTGAAGTCCAGTTCCAGGCAAGTTTCTGGGAACTCAAGGCTCATTTGGGGAGAAACTGGACTGTTTGGCAGCAGGTGAAACTCGAGGGTGGCTTTCTCTCAGAGGTGCTTGTAGTGATTACCGAGGGACACTAAGACCCAGGGGTGCCATAGGGCAGGGCTGACAGGAAGCCAACGCTGTCTGCTCCCCCATGAGACTCTGCCCCATCCAAGCTGAGCATAGAGGCTTTTGCAATTTTGCAAGTCTTATCTCATAAGGGTGTTTCCAGCACAGAAGTTCTCCCAGTGTAGACACAGTTAATCCTCATTGCCAATCGGCCTAGAGGTCAATTTCCCCCAGTGATACCAACAACAATCAAGACTTAACTACAACAAGGCTGTGCACACAGTCCACAAAGGGGTGAACCAAAAGTGTCCACCTCAGGTAACTGGGGGAGGCTGAGCCACTGGGCCCTATAGGACACCTACCATACAAAGCTACTCTACCAACTCAGAGAAGCAGTGAAAATGCAGAGACAAAGAAACAGATCACAAATGAAAGAAATGGAGGAAAGCAAATGACTGGATATAGTGTTCAAAACCATGATTATAAGGTTTTTCAAGAATTTCCTAGAAAAGGTTGATAAATTTAACAGGACCCTTGAGGATATGAAAAAAGACCAACTAGAAATTAAACATAAACTGACTGAAATAAAAAAACATTATACAGAGAGTATCAGCAGACTAGAGGATCTCAAGAATTAAGTCAAAGATTTAAAATACAAAGAAGCAAAAAACACTCAACCAGAAAAGCCAAAAGAAAAAATGATCCAAAAAATGTGAAGATAGTATAAGGACCCGCTGGGACAACCTCAAGTGTACCAACATCCAAATTATGGGGATGCCAGAAGAAGAGAGAGAGCAAGATAATGAAAACGTATTTGAAGAAATAATGACTGAAAACTTCCCCCTGGTGAAAGAAATAGACTTACAAGTCTAGGAAGCACACAGAACCCCAAATAAAAGGAATCCAAAAAGGACCACACCAAGACACATCATAATTAAAATACCAAGAGCAAAAGATAAAAAGAATATTTAAAGAAGCAAGAGAAAAAGTTAATTACCTTCAAGGGAGCAGCCATACAATTGTCAGCTGATTTCTCAACAGAAACTATGCAGGTCAGAAGGGAGTGGCAAGAAATATTCAAAGTGATGAATAGCAAGAACCTACAACCAAGATTACTCTACCCAGCAAAGCTATTATTCAGAATTGAAGGTCAGGTAAAGAGCTTCACAGATAAGAAAAAGCTAAAGGAGTTTATCAATACCAATTCAGTATTATATGAAATGCTGAAAGGTATTCTTTAAGAAGAGGAAGAAGAAGAAAAGGGTAAAGATAAAAATTATGAACAACAAATATGTTTATTAACAAGTGAATCTAACAATCAAGTGAATAAAAACTGATGAACAGAATAAACTGGTGAATATAATAGAATCAGGGGCATAGAAAGGGAGTGGAGTGACAGTTCTCGGAGGGGAAAGGCGTATGAGGGGTACAGGAAGAGATTGGACAAAAGTCTTACACTTATGGATGAGGACAGTTGGTGGGGGTAAAGGCATGAGGTGGGGGGAATCGGGTGGAGGGGAGCTATAGGGAGAAAAAGGAACAACTAATATGAACAATAAAGATTTATTAAATTTAAAAAATATATTTGAGGCAGTTTCCTTCTGGTCCTATTTTAATTAGTAATGGCTGTGGATTTTTATCATATCTTTTCAGCATCTATTGATATTGGTATATTCCTATATTTTTCCCCTTTACTATGTTGTAAATGTTTTGTGTGTCCTTCTGTACCAAGAATGAAACACAAATTTCTATCTCAATCAATGTTCCTGTTTCGTTGGTTTTACCTGAGGGAAAAAAAAAAAGCATAGGGATTCTAATTGTTTACTTGAATAAGTTTTGAAACCAGGAGGCTGAGAAGAATACAACATGAGTCAGATTAGTTAATACACAAATGTAGACACACCTAACTCTTGGTGCTGTTTCCTCTTTGATCAGCTTACCTAAGCAAAAACTACAAATAAAAAATAATCATTTGGGACAGAGATGGTGGGTGCAGTGGGTCAGAGCGAAGGTTTCCAGGTCAGACAGGTCTGGGTCCAGATTTTGGTTCTGCCACTTGCAAACCAGGAAACTTTAGGTTATAAAAATGGCTAGCACTTACAGTTTTGACTGTTTTTCTAACATTTTCTATGGATTCATTGGGTTACTTGCTTCCCCTCTCTAAATCACATTCTTCCCCTTGACTAAACAGAGACTATTCTATGTACTTCACAGGGTTGTTATATGAATTACAAAGAATTCAAAAAAGTTAGCTCTATAGTCTCAGTGAAGGTTTATTTTTTTCATAAAAAGACTTTTATTTTTCCTTTATAACTGCCAAAAATTAACCTACCATGAAGCAGAGGGAGTCACTTGTGTGGATTCTTGGCCAAACACCCAAAACCTCTCATCGGATAAATAGTTTCCTGTGGAGGTGGGGTGGAGGTTCCTTTGCCTGCTGGCCTTGAGCCTGTGCTCACGGTCAGCACATCTTTCCTACTGACCATGGTCCGTGAGCACTGCCTTTTCCTCCCCATAGTAGGCTGAGCAGAAAATAACAAAAGTGCCAACAGACCACATTCTCCCCAAAGGTCACAGAGACTTATGGGGTTTCCAGAATTTGAGCTGTTCATCATGTGGGGTGAGAACCTTCCCTGGGCTCCTTTAGCCCTCCCTCCTTCTTTCTCACCTTGGAATTTTCCAAATCTACTCTTTGTGTGCCCCTCACGGCAGCTGCTTACTCCATGGCTGAGCAGAGGATTTGGGCAGGCTATACCACTTGTCTTCCCAGTGTCAAGATCCAGTGGTTAGCTTCCTGTCATGACCTCCTCCATTGGCTTGTAGTTGGAGATGGCACCTTTGACCCAGATCCCCAATAACTGGCTTCATGGTACTACAGTTCAGCACCCACCGCAGCTGGCTTCCTACCACATTTCCTGAGGCTGCCAGCTCACTTGCTGTTGACTTCAGCTCCTTCCTGGGAATCCAAGCTCCTCTCTAAACTTTTCTGAGACTCAGTGGCAGACTTAACCTGGCCCCAGCTTTGGGGTCTTTTGTCCCAGTCCTGGTGGAAATCTAGATCCCTGCTCCTTGTATTTGCACATTTGCTAACACAGCTGGTGTTGCCAATCCTTGGAGACCCCATATTGCCAATCCCCTCACGTCCTAACACAGCCCTCCTGACTGTGCACTCCACCTTGCTTGGAGTGGCTCCTGTGTCCCTGCATACCTGGACTTCCCACCAAACCTTGGTCTCCTCTAGTCTCGCCTCTCACTACTCAGGGTCTCAGAAATCACCATAAAAACCAAAAACTTTCATAGGATCTCTCCTTGGTGAGAATGTCCCTGTGGAATCCAAAAGAGAGAACTGTTCTCTAATCTTCTGGGCCAGTAGACCAGTCCTGCCCCTTCGTCTGTTGAGGTGCTGGATCTCAGATCCCGCCTGCTCAGGAGTTCAGGCTGGAGAGTGAGAGCACCTGAAGTGCTCACACATTGCTTCTGCTTCAAGTGACCTTGTTTAGCTCGGTTTCCTGTTATTAGTCTTGATGGCATTGATAGCCTCTTAGGTCTTCCTACTTGACGAATGGATCTCTCTGTTCCTCAGGAGGCAGTGAGAGAACCTAGAAATATTTTTTGACCTATAATCTGTCATTGAAACACATTTTTTTATTGATTCCATCTCTACTTACAGTATAGTACAGTCACATTAGTTGAACATATTCATATATCAGTGCTTAAAATCCTCATTCAGTTAGCAACAGAGCAGTTGTTACAGGTTTATAAGTAGGGAACTAATAAAATAGTATCATTCTTCCCTCGATAGAATAAAAACAAGGTAGCTTATACTGCAATTCAGAAAGTAAACTTAGCACAGCTCTACTATGCATCAAAACTATAGCTTTCTGGGTTCTGGAGCTCCCAAGATTCTAATCTAATTGGTTTAGTGCAGAGTCCAACAGAGGTGATTGTTAGTAGATGGTTTTGAACCACACTTTTGAGAAAAACTGTTTTAGATTAGAGAACTTTGTGTTTTGTTTTGTTTTTGTTGTTGATGGTGGTTTTTTAGATTCAAGAACTTTGGACTAAGAGGGAAACACTTGGGTTTTAATTCTAGTTCAGTGGCCTAAGGCTTCAATCCTTTGATTTTCATTTTCCAATCTCTAAAAGAGGAATAGTAATAATTGTTCTTTTTGTTATTTCAGACATTATTTTCATGAAAGTTGTATGTATAGGCCACTGACCTCTTTGAACAAACTAGGAATGTATCCATAGTAAAAGTCATCATAAACCTTGTTCTTTTAACTCTGTGGGAGAATAGAAGTACTCTTGAGCCTTTTTCAGTTATTTCTTTGAAAAATAAACAAGGCACATACGTGAGACACTAGGAGGAGGAACTTAATGATAAACAGCCAGTTAGTAGACAGACTATAAAAACCTAGCAATCTGGTTCAGTTACTGAAGGGATGACATTAACAGTCTCTGAGAAAACAATTTATTGTAGCATAGCAATTTATGTACAGAAAAGTGACATTGAAATTGCAAAGAAACAATATATTCTGGTATTAAATTAAGAAAAGAACATATATAAAGCTTAGAACAATTTCTAAAAGTGTTTGGAATAAAAGCTTTGGCACTTAAAGTGCTAAAACTTGAGGTAAAGGCTGTTCATTCAGCAAATATTTATTGCACATCTATTATGTATCAGGCACAGAAGAAATTGCTTTCATGGAGCTGACTTTCTTATGAAGAGGATGAGGAGCTTTGGATATTTTGTCATAAAATCATATTTACAGACAACCAACTCTTGAACAAACTTGTGGGAGGTTAAGTAAATTGTAGTAGAGTATAAGTAAATTATAGACTCAGTATATGAAATACAGTAGCCACAATGCAACTATCTAAACTTAAATTTAAATGAATTAGGATTAAATGACATTCAAAGTTCAGTTCTTCAGTTGCACTAATCACTTTCAAGTGTTCAACAACCACATTGGCTAGTGCTGTGCTGTTGGGTGTATGTATAGGCCACTGACCTCTTTGAACAAACTAGGAATGTATCCATAGTAAAAGTCATCATAAACCTTGTTCTTTTAACTCTGTGGGAGAATAGAAGTACTCTTGAGCCTTTTTCAGTTATTTCTTTGAAAAATAAACAGCGTAAAATCGGCTTTTCCATTTTTGTAGAAAGTTCCAATGGATATGCTGATAGAAGATGAAACATGCTATGGCCAAAAGTAAAGCAGACACAATGACTGGGGAATTCTTTAAACAGGTCTGAGAATGTCTGTAAAAAGGGGACACTTGAGGGAAGATATAGCAGAGAGTAAATCAAAGGAAAGCAGAGATAAGAGCATTCCAGGATGAGAAGGTGCAAATCCCTAAGGAGTCTGGAGTGGTCCAGGAATCACAGGGAGACCCTGTGGAGTGGAGGAGGAGATAAGTCAGAGGCCCACCTTACCTGCACGGTGAGGATGTCCCTTCTGTTTGAAAATGAATGGACAGCTATTGCGCTATTGTGTAGCACATAGACTGAAAGAGCTGAAGCAGGGATCAGTTGGGAGATGTTCACACTAGTCCAAATAAGAGACAATGGTGACCAGCATGGTAGCAATGAGGTGGGAAGACGTGGCCAGATTCTGGATATACTCAGAAGGTAGAGACAAGAGGAATTTTTAGATATAAGGTGAGAGGGAGGAGAGTCAGGGCTGAGCCAACAGGAGTTAAGGATCGGAGCCTGAGTTGCTGACAGCACAGGCTTGCCATTTGCTGAGATGCAGCAGACTATGAAACAAGAAAATCTGGAGCACAACCAGAAGGCCCTTGTAGGGCATGTCAAGATTGAAATGCCTAGTAGACTTCAAAAGTGGAGAAGTGGATGGGATTCAATGGTCTGGAGTTTAGAAGAAAGGCCCAGGCTAGAGAGATATCTCTAATAATCATCTGTATTTTGGCCATGAGATTGGATGAGATCACTTACAAAGTGAAGGTGAATCGAGAAGAGAAGTGTTCCAAGCACCCACCCAGGCACTGGAACATGATGTCTGAATGACAAGGAGAAACCAGCAAAAGAGGCAAATAAGGAGATGGCCCAGGAGTGTGGTGTTTTAGAAGAGGGAAGAAGAAAGGATTTTAAGATGTCAAATTTTACCAGGTCAGATAGCCATACCTCCTTCCTGATTTTCTGGACCCAGCCCTGGAGTCCACGTTATCCCATCTCAGTTATTTAATAGCATCCCTTCTCATTCTCAACATTCACAGAACAGTGAATTATAACACGTTATCAACCCTTGGATAGATTTAAATGAATTAAATGAGAAATAGGCCATTGGATTGAACAACATGGAGCTCATTGGTGACCTTGACCAGACAATGGAGTGACACAGTGGGATGGGTTCATGAGAGAATAGGGGAGAGGCTTTAGAGACAGTCGGCATCATCTGTCTTAGGAGGAGTTTTGCTGAGACAAGAAATAGGATGGTAGTTTGAAGGGAAATGGTGTCAAAACAGGTTTTCTTTTTTTGCTTTTGTTCTTGTAATTTAAGAAGAATAACTGCTCATTTGTATGCTGATGGGAAAGACCCAGTAGAGAGGAAAATTGATGCAGGACAGAGAAGACTCCTGGAAAAATGAGTGGGGCTGTGCTAGGATGTACACATGAGGGTGGGGATAAGGAGAGGCTCACAGAAGGGAGGTTCCAGGGAACTAGCTCAGGCACAGGGCAGTGGGAGGGGGGAGGGGATCCTGTTGAAGTTCTCTTCTACCTGCTTTAATGCTTTCAGTAAAGGAGAAAACTCAAGTCATCAGTTGAGAGGAAGGATGGAGGAATGCGTGAGGGAGGGGAGTGAGGGTAGAGGAGTAGAGGTGGATCAGCTGTCTAGAGTAGGAGAGTGGACAGGGCTGGACTGCAGCACTGAGTGCTCCTGATGATGGGATTGGGGGATTTCCAGTGAGACTGGGCACCATGGTGGGTGTTTGTCTCCAGCCATATTCACTGGGCAGATGCAGCCTGGAGTAGGTGAAGAGCTGGATGTGTCCAGTACTCCTCTGAGAAAGTTCTTCAGGCTACAGATACTGGAAAGATGAGGCTTTATGTTAATTCACACTAATTGAAAAAAAGAGGTCAGTCAGTGTTAGCAAATACACATTATCTTTCAAAGCTCTTTGATTCATTAAAAATTTATTCTGTAATTGATGTTGAGCTGGGTCTTGCTACAATGAATAAATAAAGCTGTATTTAATTAGCTACAATATTTACATTTCAACACTTAATGAGCTAACAGCTATTAAAACAGTTTGTTCTCTTGAGAAGATTGAGAATCTCCCTATGATTTGGCTTACCTATTTTGCTGAATCACTCCTTCAGGAGATATGAGTGGTCAGCCAGTCAAGGACCCAGAAATTACTGGAATGGAGATTTCTTGGCAGGAGAAACCAAACATGTAGGAAACATATCCCCTGCCTAGAGCACATATGTAGTTGGTTGACAGGATATAATAAGAATTAAGAATAGAATGCCTCAGGGTACGAATAGGCAATTCTTTCTTCACCCATTGTGCAAGTTCTGACCCAATTGTCCAGTAATTAATTAGAATAAGGAAAGTACAAATTAATGAGATTTAACCACATTTTATGCTTTGTCATTGCCCTTTTCATTTGCTATTTTATCAGCATCAACCTGATCCATTTTCCTTCTCAGTACCTTCCTATTTATCGCTGGTTGGTTAGTTTTATGACTTTAAAATGAAATTTCCTAATTATAATAGTAACAAAGGCTAAATATAAAATGTTTAAAAACTATAGAAAATTGGGAAGGAAGAGAAAAACACATTCTACTATTTAAGGACAGCCACTAAAAATATTTTGTCTTTATTGAGACCTTTTCCTTAACAATTAATCCTTATTTATTAATCATTTCAAACCTACAGACAAATATAAAAATAATTAACAAACAACTCAGACTAGCAGATGTTAATATTTTGTTATATTTGCTGTAAAGCATTGTATGATTTTTTTAAATGAAATTAAATATTGTAGTTTCAAGTAAAACCCATACCTTTTGTCACTCCTCTCTCCAGAGGTAATGAGCACCTTTGGTTACGCCCTGTGGTGCACTAATGAATGGCCATCTGGGTTGGGTGTCCTGGTTTGGGAGTGTGAAGGAAACTCAAGGGTCTGATCAGCAAAGCCGAGGTCATTCCTACCCCCACTCCCAGACTATTATCACAGTCCTCAGTCTCGTTCGCCTGTTATTACATGTTCCAATTGTACTACAAGATTCCATCTTCTCCTTCAAATTAGTTATAGTAACCCAAAGCCTGGGTGCAAAATAGACTACCTCCTATAAATATTCCAATCTGTGGAAAATGTGATAAGAATGAAATTATCCCCAGGTTAAAATGATAGTAAAGTAGCCCAGTTGGCTCTCTCTACTTTTAATTCACATTTAAATTCTGAGTGTCTGTGAGTTGGTAGCCTACAGATTCCTTCTGAGAGTGGATCCCAAATCTGACTTTCATCAGACACTGTCAAATAATAGCTGAAGGGACTGAAAACAGATTTTATAAGGATGAGAAAATGCAGTGAAGAGAACTGATTCCAAATCATGGTGGAGCAATCATGGACACCTTGAGGTCAGGGAGGGTATCCTCCTTTTTTGCATACACAGTTTAGTGCCCACCACTAGTAGATACACAATAGATGTCTATTGACTGATTTGCATTCACATAAGCATATCACACACACACACACACACACACACACACACACACACACACACACACTCACTCTTCATACATACACTTCATACATGCAAAGTAGCATTCCAAGTCAGTTGATAATCATGTTCTCCATGCACTAGAATTAAGAAATCCTTTTGGAGATATGGGTAGAAAGTGTCCATTCTGGCTGGCTGCTCCTCTTTCCTTGTTCTGTCTCTGTGTGTCTGACACAAATGGTCCTCTTTGAAGATCCACACAGGACCATGTGTTAATCTAGTGGTCAGCAAACTCATTCGTCAACAGAGCCAAATATCAACAGTACAACGATTGAAATTTCTTTTGAGAGCCAAATTTTTTAAACTTTTTCTAACGCCATTTCTTCAAAATAGACTCATCCAGGCCATAGAATTTTGTGGAAGAGCCACACTCAAGGGGCCAAAGAGCCGCATGTGGCTCACAAGCCGCAGTTTGCCGACCACAGTGTTAATCTAATAATGAAGTAGATGTTTTTCTTTGTTGACAATTACACTCAGGCATTAAGCGCCCTCCTTGATGGAGGGCTCCCAGACACTTCATTTTGTGCACATCCATTCCTCTGCAGACTTATGCACTGCCTATTCCATCTTTCACTTCCACTGCCTCTCCTGGCTATGGTAGGTGGCATCAAAGGCTTACCGCACATTGACCATTTTTTTGTGGGGGTTATGTCATAACAATGGGGTTTTGTTATCATGGGCTCAATTAGGGTGAACTACCATTGCTGGTTTTCCATCCTACATCATCCAAATGTACTAGTGGAGCAGTGCCAGGCAGCCAGGAAGGGCAACATTTGACTTGGAAAGGGAAAAAGAACCAAGTCAGATGTGTTTGGAACATGCCCAAATATAGGAGTCAATGCTTAGTCTGAAAGTCATCTTCCAAGTGTCATGATATAAACTGGAGGTCAGAGGTTGAAGCAGAAAGCAAAGTTCAGAAGAGCTGCTGTCTGGAGCAACCTACAACCTTCCTTTGAAAGACAGCAGCCACATAGCCACAGGGACACAGCCACATAGATGTGGGCTCAAGCTTATGGAGTGTCATGAGGTAAATTGACAAAGGAAACAATGTTCCTGCAATTCTGAGCTCAAGGAAGCTTGTTCAGTTTAAATGTTATGTTCCATAACGCTTTCACAGGTCCTAGTTTCTTATGTCCAGAATCCTGAATTTCTTTGGCCTGCTTCCTTGATAGCAGAGACTCAGAATGAGCAGTGTTTCATGTGTGCTCTTTGGATATGAACCATAAGGAACTCAACTATTGCTTACCAGGCTTTTGCTTTTTCTAAGTATTGCTTTATATTTCCTTCACACATATTTTGGTCCTTGGGCCCTTCTCCAATGGAAGAAGTAAATTAAACGATTTGCTTTCTATTAGAATGAATGAGGGAGTGCAGAGCCCTTGCCCGGGGCCATCAGCCTCGGCCACTGGCTTGATTTAGTGAGGGCAACACTGCAGCTGGAGAGAGGGACAGGGAGGGAAAGGAATCGGTGAGAGTCAGTTCCTGGAGATAGAATGAAAGAATGGATGGGGCCAATCTCCCTGATGATTTTCAAGAGGATCAATCCTTTGAAATACTCCAGCCAGCAGCTCTCCGCCAGCACTCTCAGCTCCCTTCACACTTAACTTTCTTTGAATCATAGGCTGAATTTCTACTTCTTGAATTTCTTATGGATTCTTTATATTGAATTCTTAGCTCTGAATAATATGGCATTTGCTCTGATGTGCCAGAGGCACTAAGACACATCATGAATATTTCTTCAAAAGTCTAATATCTCATAGCCTTATCAGATTCCAGAGCATGGATGCACCAACTTTTATTTTGCTGTCGCCCATGTGTGGCATTCTGTAACTCATTTCTTTTGTGCTAATTGCAAATAGGTAAAATAGATATTTTTAACATAAATTTTTGTGTGAATTTATAATTTTTTAAAAAGAATGCTAGTTTATTTGAATAATAGGATGCCTTGACATGTTTATAGCTTAAATTATACACACACACACACACACACACACACACGTACCATTATCCAGTCCAAAAGTAAGAATATTTTTATAATTTTTACTTAGACATTAATGTATGTTTTGGAAGACAAATATTAAAATATGAAAATGTGGAAACTAAAACAGTAAATAGTCTGGTCCATTTTGTCCAGATTTTTTTTACTTCCACATACAGATGGGTATATGTTCATACATAAGACTATTTTTTTCTCAATTCATACTATCTTTGACTCTAAAAATGCCATCTATGTGGCCCACCCTACATGACTCAGTGGTTGAGCATTGACCTATGAACCAGGAGGTCACGGTTCAATTCCCAGTCAGGGCACCTGCTTGGGTTGCGTGCTCAAGGCAGCTGATCAATGATTCTCATCAACGATGTTTCTATCTCTCTCTCCCTCTCTCTTCTTCTGTCTGAAATCAATAAAATCATATAAAAATACCATCAATTTGCAAAGAGCTGGCAGAGAAATAAACAAAATAAAATAATAAGTACTGCATTAAATGCACATGCAATTGGGATGCTGAATGCCAGCCACAGAAATCAATTTAGGCTAATTTAATTTAAGCTGGTTTAAATAATAAGTTTATTGTAAAGATTCTGGGTAGCTCACAGAATTGATAGGAAGGCTAGTGGGCCAGGCTTGAGGAAGACACAGGAAATAAGACTATGCAGCTACCATTAGAAGCAGATACCCCCACAGAACTGCTCCAGTGAGGCTGTGATGGCAACTCTGGACTCAGCGTGCCACTACGTACCAAGACATTGCTCTCCAAAGCCAGATGGAACCTCCTTCTGCAGCCCTAGCTCCATACTAAATGTCTGGGTGGTACATCTGATGGGCCATCACTGAGTAACATGCACTGGACCCAGTTGCATGGGAGGCTGGTATCATGCATAGTCTTTAAGGATCTTCAGGTAAAGTGGGCAATACTTCCCATGGCTCATAAGACAGAGGATTCTCCAAAGGCAGGAAGGAAGTTTAGGATTCTCCAGAGAACCAGACCAATAGGAGATGTATCCCTTATGATATACTAAATCTCCTCATCTGTGAGCACTCAGGTGGTCTGCAGAGACCACACGTACAGCACAACATTGAAGCACATATTGACTTTTAACTGACCGTGACATGCATTTGTGCATGCGGTTACATAACACTTCCTTCTTCATTAGCACAAACTTTGAGTTTAAAGGACATTCACATTTGGCATGAAGAATGTACTACATCACTTCTGGCCAGCAGCTGTTCTTCATGCAGAACCTCAGTATAACACACAGCTCTTTGTGGTCCATATTCTTCATCATGACAGATTTGGCATTGCTTTGAATTAGAGTATAATGTTGAGATATTTCAAAGCATTCTGGGGTCTTGTGATATTGCTGTTTAGGAGAAGCCATGGCTTCTTTTCTTTTTTTAATTGAATTATGTTTAGCTTCACATTAGTGTCTCTTGAAAAATAAGCTTGGAGCTTATGACAGATATTGCTCTCTGAGTGATAGACATTCACAGCAAGTGAATCAGCCACAGAGCTTCTCCAAGTTTGAAAATGTCTGTGATATTTTGAAAGAGACTTGGCAATTTCTATTGCATTTAATGGCATTGTCTAGCATGGAACTGCCAACCTTCACTGGCTCAAAGGAACTTTTTTATTGCTGTATCATGGTGTACTCTTACTTTTTAATTATGAAAATATTTTTTAAATCAGAAAAAGAACAGGGCCTTTGCAACAAATACCAAAGTAGCCGCTATGCAAAAATGACAAAACATCACCAACTTCCTATAATTTCTTTTCTCTTAAAATAAATAACATTATTTACTGGTTGATATCCCTTTTCTGTGCCTTATCAACCTCTACCTTTCATGCTTTTTCAAAGGAAACCACTGTTGTGAGTTCGGGGTGTTAACTTCTAGCCCAGGTTTTGTGACGAATTTTTTTTAAGCAAAAATCTAGAATCCAATTTAGGTTAAAATTCTACCATCTGTTTGGCCACCTACCTCATACTCTATACACACACGCAAATCAATTTATGGTGATTCATACAACCAAAAGATTAGAACTACAGAGTCTAAAGGAAAATAGGAGAGTATCTTCACAGCCTGGAGACAGGCAAAAGTTTTCTGGGCAGGACACAGAAATCACTAACTATGAAAAAATCAATACATTGAATTTCATCAAAATTTAAAATTTTGTTCTTTAATAAGAAATATGAGGACATGAAAAGTCAAGTCACAGATTAGGAAAAAATATTTTCAATACGTATTACTCAGGAAAGACTCTCTCTTCCTCTCTGTCTCTTTCTCCCTCTTTTCCTCTCTCTCTCTCTCCTATAAAATAAAAAGGCAAACAACCTAATAAAGAATGTACATAGTATTTGACCACTTCACCAAAGAAAATAAACAAATGGCCAATAAACACAATAAATGTAAAAATTTACAACATAATTTGTCTCAGAGGGATTACAGATTAAATCAGCCATGAGTTCATCACTTCTTGCCCACAAAAAAAGGCTAAAATTGAAAAGACCAACATTAGCAAGTGATGGCAAGGATGTGGAAGAAACAGGATTCTCATGCATTACTGGCAACAATGTAGAGTGGTACAACCACTTTGGAAAATTGGCCTGGGTCACTAGTTTGCCAAATCTCCCTGCAGATCTTGGGTCTTGCCAGCCTCCATCATCTCCTATTGGTTCTGCTTCTCTGAAGAACCCTCACTAATGCAGCTTCCCGAAGAACGTGATTGGTGGCTTTCCTGCTCAGGAGACAACTGAAAGCCCTGTCCTCTCAGAAGGGTTAATATAGTTACTTTGATAAACATGGGCAGGGCCTTGTTCTAGTCATAACCTCTGCCTGGCATCTCCCACAGGTCATCTAATCTTAGTAAAATAAAAGGATCAGAACTGCAAAAATTGTACCATTTGAGAGGATTTCAATTTCCCTGTCCTTGATATAAATATACTAGAGGCCTAATGCACAAAATTTGTGCATGGGTAGGGTTCCTAGGCTTGGCTGGCAATCAGGGCCAATTTGTCAGGTGACCAGCGGAATGATCTGGGGCTCCTGCTAACACCAGGCTTGGCCGGCCTGGTGCCGCCTGCTCTGGTGGGGTGATCTGGGGCTAGCACTGGCACCCTCACTGGTAGGCCCCAACCCCCAATCAATCTGCTGCTGCCGATAATCACCTCCCTCTGCGAGGTGACCAGCAGGAAAGTTGGGGGCCCTCTGCTGGCAGCCACCTTGGCTGGGGGAAGCTCCTGCATTGAGATTCTGCCCCCTGATGGTCAGTCCACATCATAGCAGTAGGTTCCACTGTTCATTCTGCCATTCAGTCGATTTGCATATTAAGCTTTTATTATATAGGATACCAAATTAGAAGTGCATCTCCCCTCGTAGATGACTCTTTGTGGATTATATCCTAAGTGCCCCTGTCAGTGCTCAAGAGCTAGCCTTCCCTATGGGTGGTGCTGTTAGTAGGAGTGCTCAGAAGCAGCTGGCAGGCAGAAAGAGATAGGAGGAGAGTGCCAATCTTAACCCTGAAGGAAATCCCGGGGCAGCAACAGAGGTACTATGTCACCCAGATTCTAGATGGAGCCTGAGGATGTGCATTTCTAACAAGTTCTCCAGTGATGCTGATGAACCTATTGGTTAGGGGTTGGGATTGGGAGAAAGTTCTAAAATCTGAAGATCATAAATCAGGAAGTCAGGAGCCTTGTAAGAAGGTTAGTCAGCAGAGGGCAGGGTCAAAACCAGGACTTGGGCATGGATAATGCCAGGATATCAAGAGCTTGTTTACATTGGACATTAAAAGTGGAGATGGGATGGATATTTAAACACACAGGGCCCCACCACACCTAAACAAAAATGCAAGTGTGAAGGTTACTCTGCCCAGGCCTCTACCTCAGCCTCTTCCTCCTGAAAAGTCATGCCCAATTGGAAACAGCAATGGATTGTGTCAGTATAGATGTCCAGTATTGACACTGATTTTTGGATTTAGCTTATTTTTTCAGGAGATAGAAGTTATGTAAAGCTGAACTAATAAGACACCTTATAGAACTTAGATGGGGGAGTATGTTGTCTCCTGTTTATAATGTGTAATGTTTCCAATAAGTCATAGATCTTTAGGTTAAGCAGAATTCATTATATGATGCTATTTCTTCCCTATCTCAGATATATTTAGGGGCAATGAGTCCATTTCTCAGGCTTCCTTCCTCCTCTTGTCTTCTATCCTTCCAGTCAAGTGTGGTAGTTCCCTGTGTCACTCCATCCCATTTAATAGTTATCCCTTTTTCATCATCTTAAAAACTTGAATAAGCTATTTTGATATATTTCCTAAGAACTCTGGGGTCTGATTCATCAAAGTGATAAAAAGAAGATATTTTGGGAATTTGTTCCAATTTAAATGACTAAATTATTTTCCCACTTGTTATCTATCTGCTTATGGATATTCTAATGCTTGGCATCAAATTCACACTCAAGAAGCTGGCTACCCACAAGCCAGCTTTTCCAGGGTGAGCAGGGCACAAACTTAGAACCTGAACTACATCTTGCAGAAACACATGTCTGAGTCATGAGGTAAGGCTGAATCTGAAGAAATTGGGCCTTGCTTGAAACCATTTCTGTGGGAAGAGCAAATCTCAGCTGTTGTGACGGCAGTGACATCTGACAGAAAAGGAAGTAGGTCCCATCACTGAAGGAATCCAGCCCCAGTGTGAGGCTTTGAAATACAGCATTTGCATCGCAGGAAAATCAGTCCACTTTTTGTAGCCTGTCATTCAAAGGAAGAAAAGGCACATAACTATGTGCTCCTTGTGCAAATGTGACACCTTTCCCCCATTGAGGGCTCGTCTCTACAAATACCGAGATGCCCAGTGCCACCATCAGATACAAAACTGCTGAGACCTGTTCCTGAGGTGCCTGCATTTTAGCACCTTGTCTGCTATCCTTACCCTCTTCCTCTCCCTTATTTATTAACCCTGAAAGTCAAGCTCGCCATGTCAAGCCAGCCAGCCATCTGGTGTGCAGCCTTCATTCTATGCCCAGGAGAAGGGGAGGCTGAGGGACGAGATGAACATTTATTGGGGCCTGCTGGTGTAAGGCACTGTGCCAGGCATGTGACATACCTCATGTCAAAACAGCTCAGGAGGTGAGGGTAATTAACTGCATTTAGCCCCATTTTACAAATCAGCTTCTCACCAGGAGGAGCTTAGCTTAGCTCTCTTTCATAAATAAAAATACTGTATACAGCAGGTCCTTCAATAACCTTGTTTTTTGTTATAACTTTGAGATGCTGTAGAAACTTAACTCTTATTTATATCAATTTTACCTATGGTGAAATGAGTTTGGTTATACGTCATTTTGCTTAACGGCATCTAGTGACAACATAAGTAGGGAGGACTAACTGTATTACTTATTGCATATTGTGCCAGGCAGTGCTTAATTAATCCTCAAAACAGTCTAATGTCATTTTTGTTATTATCCCCATTTTTACAGCTGGGAACACTGAGAAACAGGAGCTTAAGTAACTTGCCCTCAATCACAGGATGAGTCAGAGTAGCTAAGATATAAATACAGTTTATACTCTTAACCACTTAATAATACTATAGCGTTTCTAGTAACAACACTGTGCTGTTAAATGGGATAATTGTTCACCAAATAGTGAGTGATAGAACCAGAAGTTTATCTCAATTAGTCTTATTACTGAATCAAAGAAGAGCTGGAAAAGTGAGATGGCCTGGTCACTTCAGACCAGGGCTTTATATAGATGGGTAACTTGGTTGGAGCCTTCACATGAGCTGACAATCTTGTTCTCAGATTTTAGCTAACATTGATTATCACCCTCCCCAGTTCTCTCTGAATCTTTATAGAAGTCAGTTAATAAGAACTCTGGATTTACAGGTCCCTGGTGAACTCCAATAGTGAGATAGTTCTTGGCCTACCCAGAAGAACCTGTTCACAATCAGCTTGATATTTTTTCCTTTTTTTTTTTTTGTAAAAATATCTTATTGATTTTTTTACAGAGAGGAAGGGATAGGGATAGAGAGCTAGAAACATAGATGAGAAAGAAACATCTGTCAGCTACCTCCTGCACACACCCTACTGGAGATGTGCTCACAACCAAGGTACATGCCCTTGACCGGAATCGAACCTGGGACCTTTCCGTCCGAAGGCTGATGCTCTATCCACTGAGCCAAACTGGTTTTGGCAATAGTTTCCTTCTTGTTCCCCAAAGTTTTTCTTGTTATCACTACTCATTGACAAAACAAAGCAAAACAAAAACAAACAAACCTCAAAGATAAGGATTGAGAGGATTATGATTTACTCCCAGATCATGGCTGTGATACCAGAAAGCCCACCCAATCCTGCTCACGTAAATAGCAACCAGGGAAGGACTCGGCCAACTCTATTTGTCCTCTTGTGGAAGACAGATTGTGTACAAGATGGAAATTGCATTTGAGTGCCTCTAAAGAAGCCTGACTACAGAGACATAAATGCATAAGAATCTATTTTCCTCACATAAGGAATGATCGAAGGGGCCAGTTTTGCTGTTGGTTCAGCACTTCCAGATTGTTGGAGCTGAGGTCTCTGCAATTTGATTGCTCTTTCCTTCCTTGTCTTAAGATGACTGCTGCAGCTCCAGCCTTTGGGGTTAGACAGAAAAAGAGGAAGGCGGGAGAAAAAAGGATGGCCCATACATAAACTGAGTAACCTCCTATTCAAGTGCTTTGCCCAAATGCTACCCACTACTTTTGCATATGCCTGTAAGGCTGAGGACCTAGCCACCCCAATGATGTAGACAAAGGGAGAGCAAATCTTGGTTAGGCAACAAGCAGTTTCTGCTCTACATTCCTGTTGGTGCAGCACTAGGTTGTCATCACCTTTGGCCTCTCAATACTCCAGATCTCTGCTGCCACTGGAAAAGCTCTGAGGACAATGGGCTACTGCAGCATCATTACTGGCTTAGGCCAACATTCTAGGACTTGGAGAGCCCAATGTACTTCGAACTGTGCAAGACCAAAAATGAAGCAATCTATATTTCTAAAATGCATTTTAAATGAAGAAAGGACTAAATATGTTGACTCTTATGATTGGTGCATTGGCATGGCTAGCTGCCGCTTTCCGCATTTGTGAGTCAGGACCATGGTCAGTGCATCTGGGAGCTGCCCCACTTGTGGGAGACCTTCAGGAACCATAGAAAAATACCTAAAGGGGAAGGCAGCTGTCTCCTTGCTAATCAAGGGTATGGGAGAATAAGAATAAGATATGGAAATTATGGTGGATCTGATTACTGTACATTATGTTTTTTATCCACATTTCTTACTTTGAGGACACAGGATGCCATTCCACATCTCTATCATTATTAGTCAATGCCTACCAAACAACAAATTAAAAACAACCTCTCATCACCCTATAATTCTGGGTATGTAGGATTGATGGTCCTTTGCTGATTTTCTAAGAAATATTGCAAAGCAGATAAAATCTCCATAGATCATAGTTAGGATAAAGTACAGCACCATATTACATTCTAGTGCAGATATGTTACTACCAAAATGTAATTCCAAGGAGGTACATCAAAGTTGGCAATGTTGGGGGTGCAAAGGACCTGTAGGCTTTGGGGGATAATTACTTACAGAAGTACTTTGTTGCGGGGTTGAAGGCCAGGAAAGCCCTGTTATTTATTGCTACCTTGCTAAGTGTGTTAGCATGTTATGGAGGCTCTACAGCAAGCACAGCTTGCAGGCATTGTGAAGTCTGCAGTGGAAGCAGAGAAGCTAATGGACCGGTGCATTCTGCTGGCTGGATTCCAGGTGGCACTGAGGTTTTCTTAATTTAGAATTGACTGTAAACTCAGGTGTCTTGCTCCTGTGCCACCAACCATGCTGCCCACACCCAGAGAAGAAATCAACTAAGCCACAGGAGCAAAATACCCCACGCTCTGACTCACCCCTGAATATTCTGAAACAAGTGTCAAGCCCCCTGAGGATGGATTGTGAGTTGCTGGGAACCCACACAGAATGGCAGCTGTCAACATCAGAGAAATTTGTAAGGGACACCCTGCAGATCGGAGTTGGCTTGTAGGACAGCAGAGGGCCCAGCCTTGTGTGCTCCCTGGGAGGTAGGTGGGTGGGAGACAGCACAAGCAGCCCAGTGAGGCAGCTTGGCATTTCTTTCTTGACTCATCCAGTTCCCATGCTCAAGATGTGATTCTCCAAATGTCACTCTCAATGAGTCCTGCCCTTCCGAACAGATGTGTGATTCAATTCACCCAATCTACCCCCAGTCTCTCTAAGTGAGGGATGAGCCATGTGCCTCTCTCTCTCCTGCCACACACAGAGCCTAGGGCCTTTGACCAGGTTGTCTATCTTGTTGGAACTGGCCCTCAGCCAGCCCATTCAGTCTTCATTGGCAGGAACTGAGTGGTCCTGCAGGGCCCTTACCACCTTGTGCACAGAGAAGCAGAAAAAGTTGAGGGTCTTGGTGTCCCAAGGCTGGGCAGGGCTGGAGTAGCACCTTGCCAAGGTCTGATCCTTCACTTCCTCTCCTAGGATTCTATGCATCCTCACCCCACCCCTATATCTTTCCAAAATAGCCCCTGTGGATTGTAACTCCATTTGTATGTATTTCATCTTTTTGTAAAATTTCTGCACTAAAACATTGAAAATCCTTCAACTATTACTTTGTGATAGATGCTTCCTTGATTTTTTATTTTAAAAGGGCATTCTTTCAGAGGGGGAGGGAAGGTTACTTCAATAAATACCTTAAAATAACAAAACAGCCCATTGGCATGGCTCAGTTGTTGAGCATCAACCTATGAACCAGAGATCACAGTTCAATTCCCAGTCAGGGTACATGCCCGGTTATGGGCTCGATTCCCCAGTGTGGGGTGTGCAGGAGGAAGCCAAACAATGATCCTCTGTCAACAATGAGAATTCTTTCTCTCTCTCCATCTCCCTTTCTCTCTGAAATAAAAAATATATATATTTTAAAAATAACATAAATACCTAATACACACACACACACACACACACACACACACACACACACACACAGGGACGCACCGTAGTAAAATACAAAGAGGATATATCCTAAATGTGATTTCCCCCATTATATAAATAAATGCTTTATCTATTTCATGATTAAACTGTGCTGCTAAAGGCCATAATTTAATCGTCCTTTGCCAGGCCTGATAATAAACACTTTATAAATGCTAGTTCATTTCATCCTTACTGTAACTATTAGTATTACTATTCCCATTTTACAGATGAGGATGCTGAGGCTTAGCCCTGAGAGAAGAAGACTCAGGGATCAAATCACAGGTCTCTCCTACTTGAATGTCTGCCTTCTTTACCAGTACACACTTGGCTCCGTAGGATACTAATAATTGTTTGTTTCTGTGATTGATGTTGCTGCAAGTAGCAAAGACACCAACTGTAACTGACTTAAAGAGTAAGAAAATATCTCAGAAAATAGAAGTGCAGAGTGGGAGGAGCTTCAGGGTTGGTTGAGTCAGTGGCTTTGCCCCTCTTCCTTCTTAGTGTTCACATCTGTGCCAATTATATTCTCCATATATGGCCACAGCATTACAAGGTATCCTATGGTATGACCTGCCAACCCGCCCATAGGCTGAATCTTCCCACCCCTGAATCTGGGTGGGCTAGTGACTTGTTTTAACCAATAGAAGGCAGCAGAAGTGGTGTGGGGTGCCCTCTGAGGCTAGCTCAGAAAAAGGCATGTGGCATTTGTCTTGTATGCTGGATCATGTTGTAGGAGAAGACACCCTGAGACTGCCATACTGTGGGGAAGCAGCCACATGAAGAGGCCACTGGAAGGCTCTATCACTGACAATCTTGCTCTCAGTCCTCTATGCCCTGAGGCAGACTTGGGAGTGAATGAGCCCTCAGATCATCCAGTTGTCCCCAGCTTTTGCGATTTTCCAAATGCAGAGCATAGACAAATGGTGATAACCTGGACAGTGTCACTGTCCTGCCAGTAACAAGGTGACTGTAGCTATTCCAGGCTTCACATCTCCAGACATGACAACACCCAGAGCTTCAAGAGGGGCTGTCTCTCTCTCAAGGAAGACACAATGCTTTGCAAGGACCTCAGCAGGTACCATAGTATCTCTCTCTGGCCAAAAGTGGTCATATGTCCACCTGGGGTATTAGAGAACAACCTCAATGTTTGCTACAATATGAACCAAGAAAAGGTTTCCCTGATTGATTATTGCCAAACACCTGCCTTAAAATGTTAAACTGATCTCGTAAACTCCAAGACTTCTCGGAAACATTTTTACTACTACTATTTTTCATCTCCGGAGAGCAGGGGATCATAAGCCATATTTTTTATTCATATTTACGATGAACGTTTTCTATTTCATTTTATTATTTTGGTTTTCTTGAAGAGCACTTCACTTCCTGAAACTATTTTCTGCAGAACAAAATTTGGAAAAGACAATACAGTTACAGTCTCTAAAGGCATTTCCACTAAAATCAGAAATGGGATAAATATGTCTGTTACCACAACTATCATTTAACCTTCATCTAGTAACCAGTGCAATTAAATAAGAACTTTGCCATCATTTAAATAAAGAAATTAGTACTCTGTCCTCCTCCTTTTTCCTCCTGTTCTACTTTTGACCTTTGTTTTTGCAGAATGGGATATAGGTCCAACTTGTTATGGTTAAATTACTGGCTTTTCACATTATGTCTTATCTTTTAAGAAGGAGCCACCTTAGTTGCATTTTGTCTAATAGTCATGTGCACAACATGGATCTTAAGCTCTAGGCTGGCATGGTTTCAGTTCTCAGATACAGTCCTTTATGTCACGTGTTCTCCATTCCTGAACTCCTTTTCTTGACTCATCACTCAGTGGGCTGGTGTGCCTTTTAAATAATATATTTAGGAAGGGTGGCAGATTTTATGCTTTCTGAGCTCTTACATAGCTGTTTGATGTTCTGTTGCCTTTGCAAATGAATGAATCATAACCCTGCCAGGTGTCAATTTTTTTAGTAAAAGCCCTTACCCCTAAAAATTTAGTGAGACCTAACCGGTTTGGCTCAGTGGATAGAGCATCAGCCTGGGGACTGAAGGACCCCAGGTTCAATTCTGGTCAAGGGCATGTACCTTGATTGCGGGCACATCCCCAATAGGTGCTGTGTAGGAGGGATATGATAGATGTTTCTCTCTCATCCATATTTCTAACTCTCTATTCCTCTCCTTTCCTCTCTATAAAAAAAATCAATAAAATATATATTTTTTAAAAACTCAGTGATATCTCTCCACTGGAGATTGGAGTTGAACAGGACTTGCCCAAGAAGGCCTAGATCTCTTACCCTGTGATTAACCTCCTCTTTATACCAAGATGTTGGGAGAATATTTTTCTTCATTCTTTCTTGCATTGCAAACACATCATCAAGATATGTCCAAGTGTTGACATCTTTCAAATTGTGTTGACAATAAGCCTTAAAGACCTAGAGAAATAAATTTTCAGAAAGTTTTGAGTATACTTTTTATTATTGCTTTTTGGTCTACTGCTTTTTGTCACTTCTTCAGAAGTAATGACTTTCCATATATCTCTGTTCTGTATTCTTCATATTTATCACCTCTTCCCATAGGTTTTTCATCCCGAAATCTTTCCTTCTGCATGGCAAAACTAATGCTATTTGTTTAGCCACCTGAATCACTGAGTTCCTTCTCTGCTATAAATTTTGTCCTTTACTGCTTCTGTTGTCACTTCTCCTGTAGCATGATTAGATGTTTAAAACATTACTTCTTATATATTAGCTAGTTCTCTTCATCACCAAGTGTGTGTGTGTGTGTGTGTGTGTGTGTGTGTGAGAGAGAGAGAGAGAGAGAGAGAGAGAGAGAGAGAGAGAGAGGGAAGATAGGCAACACAATGCAATTGCTATGAAAAGTTAACTTTTATTTCCTATACATATTTTTCAAAATTATGTTGTCTTCAATCTCCAAAGAGCTTGGATCTCCTTCAGTTTTTATATCTCAAATCCTTTCCCCAGGTTGCAAACTTTGTTCATTTTCTCCAGAACATCCGTCTTTTGCATAAAGAAAGATAAAAAAATGGAATAGAATTTTCCATAAACCAGTAAAAGTCTCAGTGAGCTGGCAATATGCCTTCAGTATGGACAGAGCCAGGGCAGGTCTGTTAGCAGAAGTTTATCTCTGCAGAGCTGCCTATCCATGAAGGTAGAGGCAGTGAGCCTGGGGTCAGCTTTTCTCTTGTTTTCTGTTGGACCTAACCTCCTCTCAGAGCCACACCTGGCTATGTGACTGTTTCTTCATGCTGCTTCCTGTTCCCATCAGGTGGTAACTCTTGCCCTTAGAAATTCCAGTCATATCAATCAATCAGTATTGCACACTGATGCTGCGCAGCAGATCACCCCAGAGCTCAGTGACCTGTTACAGGAAGCATTTATACAGATGTGCATGGATCTGGCAGCCAGCTGAGTCCAGCTCAGCTGGAAGGCTCAGCTTCTAGTGCCACTTGGATGCGGGTTCGCCCTATGTATGTTCGTTCGGGACCCAAGCAGCAGAAACTGGGGGTAGGGGAGTGAGTAGGGGGAGTTGTTCTTATGGAGATATCTTTGGTCCAAGAGGGCATGCCCAACTACCTCTGTTCAAGCCACATTCATTAACATCTCATTGCCCAAAGCAAGTCCAACATCAGTGGGGCAGGAACATACTCCAGTCACTGTAGAAGTATAGGAAGCAAATATTTGCTTTATAACATTTCAAATGATAACACCAGGTCTCATTCAATGTGATGATCCACAGCGACAAAAGAACTTCAAGTTGACTCTCCTTGGGCTGTCCCATTGCTGCTCTGGTGCCTTCGCATTGCCAAATCTGGTGGGGTTAGGGTGTTTCTTCCAGAATCCTTCACCTTGTTTCCCTAACTTCTTCCACATGACTGCAGCCTGCCTTTTTAAGTGCTTATACGGAGCTGGGGATTTTAGGGCCTTGCTTATCTTGTCTTTGTAGAATGTTTGTTTTTCTTTAGCTAATAAAATTTCAGAGGCAACAAATAACATTTAAAAAGCTGAGACTGGGATGTATAATTGAAATTTAAAAACTCAGCATTGCACAGTTTAGCGGTGTGCTCAATCAGTGAGCTGAGAGGCAATGCCACCTGCCATACGTGTGATCTGTTTATTAAGAGGGTGAGGCTCCAGTTTAGCCACAGTCTGAGTTTGTTTTTTGGTTCCTAAATTGGAAATTTCTGCTGCTTAATCATGTGCCGTGCTTGTGATCTGGTTACTAAAACAGAGTTGTAATTGCTGACCACGTGCCGCCTTTGCAATTTGGTGAGGAAACAGGAGCAAGTATGATTACCCAAGTGCCATATGAGTGATCTGGTTACTAAACAGATGACCAGACATTTCAACCACATGTTGTATTTGTAGCCTATTACTAAAACAGAAGGCCAGGGGGGTGCCATGTTTGTGATCCAGTTACTAAAAGAGGTCTGTGTACCACATTCCCACACACCATATTTGGGTTCCAGTTACTAAAACAAAGGGCATATGGCTTCACACAGTTTGCATCTGTGATCTGGTTTATGAACAGAGGGCCCTAGGCCTAACCTTGGACTCCTGTCTGTGTTCCTGGAGAAAGAAGGCAGTCTCTGAATTGTGTGTGGTTTCCTCTGGGAACCAAAATTGGGTCAAGTATAGTGTAACTAATTTGGGATTCTGAAAAAATAACCACCTTAATTTCACTTCTAGAACAAAGTATCTTAGTTTTCTTAAAAAAAAAAGTTTTTATTGATTTCAGACAAAGGAAGAGAAAAGGAGAGAGAGTCATCAATCAGCTACCTCCTGCATGCCCCCTACTGGGGATTGAGCATGCAACCTGGGCATGTACCCTGACCAGGAATCAGATCATCACCTCCTGGTTTATAGGTTGACGTTCAGCCACTGAGCAATACCAGCCCAACTACTTTTCTTAATTTTTACCATCAGTGTTAATATCCGTATAGCATCAAAGGGACACACTGCCCTATATTACCACTCTTTCCTATCACTTCTATATACTCCTTTCTTTTCCACTCTCCATTCTGACCCATTTGATTTTTGTTCTTCTGATTCTTTGTCTTCTATTGGGTTACCTTTTCTTTTTATTTTGTTAACCATTTTACATTGCGTATTTTCTATTCTTTAAGTCTCACAGTTGTCACTAGGTTTTATTCACTTCCTCTTCTTGCTTTCACACTCATGTGCAGCCATGGTTGCATATTTCCTTTTGTCACGGGCTTCTCTTTGGGCATGGCGGTTTATCTCAATGCATTTGCACATTTCTCATGACTGACTATGTGCACTCATACTTTCATTCAAATAATACTGATCTAGGACTAACTTTTGTTAGGCACTGCAGAGTTAAAACTTCCGACAGGACACATCTCTATACATTATAGTCTAATGTACAAAACATAAATGTCAGCAGGCAATTTTCATACACTGTTGTAGAGCTGCGACAAAGTAATGTGTGGAATCCATGGCTCATGTGTGAAGGGAAGTGCATTCAACCTTGGGGAACTCCAGAGACTCACCAGAGGAATGTCAGAGAAGTTGAGGCCTGAAGGAGGAAGTTGAAGGAGGACATGGGTCAGAGAAAAGTGTTGTAGACAGAAGGAATAGGCAACAGCCCCAAGATGAAGGAAAACCTGATGCATACAGCAGCTTTTGAGGAGGTTAGGATGGTCAACACATAGAGGAGTCGGGGGTAGGGAGTGGAATGAGGCAGGACAGGTGGCAAGGCTTGGTCATAGAAAAACTTGAAAATCTGTGTTGAAGAATTTGGACTCTATGAGGAAAACACACTAGAATGTCATCAAAGGGATTCCAGTAGGTCACCTTGGCTTCTGGGACCTTGTTTCAGAACAAGTACCCATAACTAGAAAGATCACAATCCTTGCAGGCAGAATCAAGGCCAACCCAAATGTCATCCATTTATTCGGCCCAAGTAGGTTTCCATCTCCTTATCTGAAGTTGCAGTTTGCTGCTGTTTTGCGCTTTTTCCTCCTCTCCCACCCCTTCAGAAATGACGTTCCTCTCTCCATCTGAAGAGAGTCACTAAAACTTACCCATCTGAGGTCGTGGGCGTGGTGGAACGAACACTCCAGAGTGAGACAAGCAAGGCAATGACATCTCCTCCTATTGCTTCGAGGTACGCCAGATGGAAGCTGTCAAGAGAGTCTTGAAAGCCTAAGTGACATTCTTTAAATGAGGAAAGAGCAGGTGTGCCCTAGCCATGAGGATCTTAAATCTCACTGTTCTCAGACAGAAGCATGTGTCGGCCAACTTCAGCCTCCAGCCTGCAGCAGAGATAGCTCCTATGAGCCTTACTGCAGAGACAAAATTGGGTATCATGAATAGGCCTATCAAAATTATGTCTTCCATTGGCATTACCTTGCATTTTTATAAAAAGATTTCACACTTCCTGCTTTATTTGATACTCACAAAATCCCTATGAGGTCCATAGGCAAGTGTTCTTTCTATTATTATCTCATTATTACCATTATTATGAGCTATTAAGTGACCTGCCTAAGGGCACTTGGCTAGTTAGTGGCAGAGCCAGTTCTAGATGATACACAAGACATTTCCACCGCCCAACCACCTGCTCGAATACTCCAACCCCCTTTCTGCATGTGTGTGGATGGGGATGCAGAGAACTCAGCTGAGGAATCTCATTTTCTGGAACTGCTGCAGTCGCCAAAAAAGGTGTGGGGAGAGAACTCTCAACTTGGGATCAGGCCTCTGTCACTTAACTCTGTGATAAGTAACTGAATGAGTTGTGTTCCACTTATCGTGTGTGGGCCACAACTAAACAAAGGGTCAGGAGAGCAAAACATCTAAAGTCCAAAGAACTGCATTTTAGAATAAAAAGAGCTTTATCTAGAGCACAGCCCAGTGATATAAATAGCATCATCTCTGTTTCTCATGGGGGAAAATTTAGGAACAGAGACATGTATTAGCTTTCACTGGGTCACATAGCAACTAGATGACAGTATCTGAACAGAAACCAAGGTCATAGACCTTTGCTCAATTTATTCCTATTAAGAACTTAGACACACACCACACTCACACACAGACACACACACACACACACACACCCTGGCTTCCTTCTTCATTGCACTTTTACCGCCAGTCAGACCCATCATACATGCTTGCCTTAATATGCTATTTCACATTATCAACATGAGCCTCTTGGGGCCGTCAGCACCTCCTTTTAGATGTGCAAAGAGGAATTTTTTTTTAAATATGTTTTTATTGATTTCTTTAGAGAGGAAGAGAGAAGGGAAAGAGAAATACCAATTGGCTGCCTCTTGCACGCCCCCTACTGGGGATCAAGTCTGAAACCATTCTTTGAATGGGTGACCTCTTGGTTCATGGGTTGATGCTCAATCACTGAGCCACACCAGTTGGGCCAAAGGGGACTTTTATGTTTTTTATTCTCAATAGCTGCTGTGAGAACATGAATATTTCCCCTGTGCCTTCCTGCTTGTTTCCTTTTTTCCCATTTCTGCATCCTCAGACATCACAGACTGCAAACATTGCCCAGAGGTAGAATGAGTGAGGATCTTAAATCTGCTCAGATCTCATAGGAACCAGTGCTTTAGGGGCATGTTCACAATTTACCCTCTGCCCTCAAATCACACGAGCCAGTAAGAGCCCCCCCCCCCCCCCTGCCCGGCAAACCACAGTGTACCCTGTACCCAGACTCTCAAAGCTGAGATGAGTTTTTCCCAGACCTGCCAAATATGCCTTTATTATGTCAACAAAAGCCAAACATAAACCTTTGTTACATTGTTATTGCTGCCAAAAGAAATTACCACAGACTTTGTGGCTGAAAACAGCACAATTGTACTACCTCTCCCTTTCCCCCATCAAAAAAAAAAAAAAAGGATTTGAAGATCAGAAGTCTGAAACCAGCTTCAGTGGCTAAAATCAAGGTGTCTGCAGGGCTGTGTTCTGGAGGCTCTGAGGGGAGAATCTGTCCTTCATCTTTTCTGGCATCTGAAAACTGCCTCTATTCCGTGGCCTGGGGCCACTTCCTCCAGCAGCAAGCCCACTGCTCCATACCCTGTGTCCTTCGTTGCTTTGCCTGGCTCCCTCTTGTAAGTATCTGCACTTACATTGAGGGCCCACCCAACAATTAGGATAATCCTCCCCTTTCCACTGCCTCCCCTGCCCTCCCCCAGCCCGGGCCCCCCCCCCCCCCATCTCAAGGTTCTTCATTTAGTCACATCTGCAAAGTCCCTTTGCCCTGCAAGGGAACAGATTTACCGGTTCCCAGGATTAGAACGCGGACATGTTTTGGGCCATTGTTCAGCCCCCACAGCCCCCACAACCTCCACCTGAGGAGGGCAGAGGTGACTGCTCTCTAGAGTCCTCGCAGGTCCACAGGGCCGGGCACAGAGAAGGCTGGGGGAAGGCTGGGCACGAGTGAATTCTTATTGCAGTAGAGGCTCCCAGCACGATGACTGTGAAATCAGGAGCAGAGAGCTGCTAATGAGCCTGTCCTCTGGCCTGTACTCAGAAACCACACCTTCAATTTTCCACTGCCGCGTAGTGATCATCCCATCTTCAAAGGAGAAATGCTGTGCTGGTTCATGGTGAGACATGACCCTTGTAGAACTGCATGCCCGCTGCTCCTGCCCAATGCAGCCCTTGCTCCCTGTCCTTAGCCAGAACAGCACATAGGTACCCAGCTCCAGACCTTGGCCATTCCCTGCACTTGGAATGCCCTCCCCCAGAAATCCATACCATCCACCGTCACCTCCTTTATATCTCTGCCCAAAATGTACCTTCTGGATGACATTCCCTAATGTGCTCATTTAAAACTGCAACACACAGCCCGCCCCAGACCGCCCCAGCCTCCTTGGGGGCTCCATTTGCCGCACATGCATCTCATCATCTGACGTCGCTTCCCTTGTTTCTTTGTGTACTTTGTCTCCCACAACTGTAAGTCCAGGAGGACAGAGGATGTTCTCCCTCATTCTCTGCTCTATTTCCAGCTCACAGGACAGCCCCTAGCACTTAGTAGGTTCTTAATATGTATTTGTTGAACAGATGCCAGAAAAGCATTCAGAGAAAAATATCCCAGCCACCGTCAGGGTCTGGGTTGGCCCGTGACTCTCCCTGGCTCAGGACACTGTGGACAGCACGTTTCAACAGCATCGGGGAGAGCGAGGCACACTCCTCCTTCAGATTAGAGCAGTGGAGCCGGTGGCCCTTGCAGAGGCAGAGCAGGACATGCACACAGGGATGCTCTGTGCTAAATCAAGCCCCTCGCTTCCTTGCTACTGGTCTTCAGCTACATCATTCAACATTCTGAGCTCCAACATCCTCATCTGTGAAGTGGGCATCATGTAGACGCCACCCCGCACCACAATAACCACTGTGAAGCCTAAATGAAGCTGTGCCTGGCACAGAGGAAGCTCTCCCTGCCATCCCTCCCACCTGCTACCAGTCCTTCTAGCTGAACAGTAGGCATTTGGCACCCAAATAGTCCAGTCATGGTGGGCATCCCTTCTCAGACCTGCAGTGCGAGGACCCTCCCTGGACACAGCTCCCACGCAAGCTCTCTGCATCTACAGGCCTTCATCTAGAAAGGCACTGTCTTTCCCATACTGTGGCTTGGTGCGTGGGTTCTGTGACCAAAGAGAAGCTACAGAGAGTCAAAAGTGGCCCCAGTCAGTATGCACATCAGGGCCAAGTAGAGGTCACAACATGGTAAGACACATGGGGTAGGCAATGGCAGGACAGGGGCCTTTTCTGCATCCCCTCCAGCCTGCTCCATGGTCAGCAACCTTTGAAAGAGGAGCAGTGGGGCAGGAGGTCTGAGCTGGGGGCGGGCACCTGCCTCAGGTGCCAGCCACGCACGTCCAAATGCCCCTTGCTTTCCTCCAGATCTGTGAATCTTCCAGGAGACAGAGCTTTTCAATGTCAGCTGCAGATTCTGAGTCACGTGTCTGCCCCACCACACTGTCTACGCCGTACGTCCTGTAGTTAGTGGAAATTTTCTTCCAGACGGTGGCAGCCAGTAGATGCTCAACCTTAATTTGGTGTGATGGTGTGTTTTTGCGTTTTTCTACAGCATCCCTGCATTCTGGGGGGTGTTTGCAGAGGCTGAGCCACATTTATGACCTGATCCCTGCGCTAACCTGAACTCACTCCTTGCAGGGCCACAGCACACAGCACCCCCACTCTCCCTGTCTCCTCGTGTCCCCACACCACATCCGGGGCACGTACCAGAGTCCAAATGGAGTCATCACAGCTGCCTCTCACTGTTGTTTTCAGAACTGTTTCCAACCTCCTATTCCTTCCCCTTTCCTACTCATCTTGCCCAAGGCCCCAGTGTGTCTGTCTTTTGCTCATGGCAGGAAGGATCTTACAGCCTTGCATTCCAGTCTCATTGTTTAACTCCTCCTGTGGGGAAAGTCTTGGGGCCAGGGAGGACTCTGGAAGTCTCTCTGGTTATGCTGGTGTTGCTCATACCTCACATCTTGATACCACTGACAAGCTTGTGGCAGGACACACCGTTCGAGGGGCTGATTATTAGGGGGATGAGGCTGTGTGGCCATGGTATGGGGAGGACACAGGCAGGAAATTCTATAGATGGAAGGCCCTGTGTGATCTTGCCACACTGGTGCTTGTGCGCTCTTAGAAAATGTGTTTTTATGCTGCACCGAGATAAATGGATGAGGGTGCCCAGCCACGTGGATGGGACTCTGTCAGATGCCCCAGACTACAGGGGTTCCTATGGTGGCAAATGCAACCAATTACACTGGCTGAGGAGCTCTGGCCCACGAATCGCCAGGCACTCCTCTCTGAGTAGGATGATGTCTTTTGTCGACTGACAGAGAAGGGAATAGAGGTGGGCAGTGTACCTGAGCTCATGCAGCCCATCCTTCTCTCCAGAGAAAGTCTGCTATGACTTTCAGAGAAAGTTGCATTGAGTTTGGATTCATCTAAAATCTGGTGAGGGAAGACATGGCCCCCAGCCATCCGTATCTCTGCATGAGGCCGGTCTGAACCTGGAGGCAGAGGCCAGGCAGAGCCAGTGCCTGCAGAGCAGAGAATTCAGAGCTTGGCCTTCCGGTGGCCGCTTTTCATCTTATCAAAATTGCTATCTGGACTGGAGTCTCAGGCACCCTGAGGTTCCTCTGGCAGCAGGAAACACAATTCAATTACCTTGCTCTTCCACCTTGAAGTGGCAGAGAATCTGAGCGTGGCACGTCCCTGGCGCAGGGCCTCCTCCAGGCCTTCCCGCAGGTTGGGGCAGCTCTGTGGCAGACTGTCAAACAGGGTGCGCCCTCCCAGGGCTCATCTTCACTGGTGGAGGCAGATAAATAGACAAATAACTCCCAGTGGGAGGAGCGGTTGGCATTCTGGGAAGCCCCAGGCACCAACGCTGCCCCTAGAGAGGCCCCATTGACTGGGGAGGAAGGAGCTGAGAGGAGTGGCTGGCATGCTCCTTCCTCCCTGGGAGTCAGACCAGGGTCAGACCAGGACAGAGGACCCCACAAAGGCAGGGACATCCTCTGGCTCACCTCTCCAGTTTGCACCCAATTCCTGGTTACAGTGGCTGCCCCGAAGAGAAAACAGAGGGGTCCTGAGAGAATGGTTTTGCCTGTCAGAGCCGCAGTGCTCTTTGTCCTCTATGTCCCATCCCCTATTTGTGCATCTGTTTGGAGATTGCAATTCCCAGCATAAGGAGGAGGAGACAGCTGAGCAGGAAAGCCTGGGGCATTTTGTTGCCATGAGGGACAGCCAGGGCCTGGCAGTATATGCACTGGGAAAAGGGTCCTTTTTCTCTACCAGAACTTCAGGTGCTTCTGCAAACCCTAGTGAATAGAGGAACCCCCTGGGAGCTTGTTAGGTGCTGGCTGCAGGGACCCATCCTCAGAGTTTCTGATTCAGCAGGTCCGGGGTGGGTTGGAGGAATAGCATTTCCAACCAGTGTCCAGGTGCTGCTGGTCCAGGGAACACACCTGAGAACCACCAACCACTGTGCTAGAGTTACAGGACAAGCCTTCCGGAACCCGAGCAAGATTATCTGTATCCACAAGGCAGCACCTGAGGAACTGAGAGGGGTCCTCACAGGTGTGCACTGCTTCTTCCGAGCCATAAATTCCTCAACCAGCTGTGTGCGGAGGGCCAAGATCAGCCCATCCACTCTCTCCTTTGCAAGCCCTGCATTTAGGTCATCCACTTCTCACTCACGTGCACGTAAACACAAACAGCAGCCACTGGGAAGGTGGGTTCATTGCACTCTAGCCCAGCCCCAGGAAGAGGGATGCAGTGGGGAGCACAGGTCCAAAGGGAGAATCGGGTGAGACCTGCAGAAGACGCCTGCTTGATATTCTTTAATATTTTAATTTTTAAAAGCAACACAAGAGATTTGGAATTGTTTTTAAGCAGCAACCGTAACAATCTGGGGCACAAAGGGAATGGACTGAAATAATAAGTGCATGGAAGGATCCAACCTGGAACTGTAGAATGAACATCTCTCCTAGGGATCGTAGGAGCAGAATTAATAGTACAGGACATTGGTGATATGAAATACAAAACAAAGAGGTGAAAATCATTAGAGGAGAGATGAAGAACAGGGATACCAGGAATAGAAAACAATTAAGACTGATTTGTATTCCCAAGAAAGGAGCCTATTCAATAGAACAGGAAAAAGACAATAACCAAAGTGGTTTCAGGAAACCACCAGGAGGCAGAAAATGATATGGGTGTAAATATTAAAAGATCCCTCATAAGAAACTCCAGCCAAGATTAATGCAAAACATGTACCTTAACATAGCATAGAAAACATTTTTTAAATTTTTATGGAAAAAATATTCTTCTGAGTATTCAAGAAGCAAAAAGGAATGATCTTCAAAGTAAAAACCTAGGTCAGTGATCGGCAAACTCATTCTTCAACAGAGTGGCTCACGAGCCGCAGTTTACTGACCACTGACCTAGGCCACCATCCAACCTCCTTGCTTCTCCCATATTAAATAATGGAAGAACTAGAGATGGTGCAGAGGGAATTGGGTGCTGTTCTAGAATTGTAAGCCAAGCTAAGCATCTGTCCTGGGAGAGGGGGAAGTATTATCAGGTTAGTAGAAGTCAGACAATGTAGTGTCCACACATGCTTCATTATCAAACTACTGTTACACGTTTTTCAGCAGTTATTTGGATGTGAGCCAGGTACTTGGTTGGGATGGTCAGAGACAAATGGAAGTGAGCATTGGAACCCATTAAATATAATGAAGTAGCAGTAGTCATTATAAATTTTATTACAAAATTAAATGCAGAAGCCAAGTACCATTCTAGGAAAAGGTGCGAAGACTAGAAAATGTCATAATAAACCTCAAATTTAACTTCCAAAGACTATAAATGTGTCATTTAAGAGGCAGGAAAGTGAGGTATATACATTTTCTTGTTAGACAAGGAAAGATGAGAAAATGCAATTTCATTTTTTGAATTTGATAATACAAGAAAATATGGCTTAAGTAATAATTTGATAAATGGAAAGATATCCACCAGTATAATCAAAACTGTTGGTTTTATTTAGTTTTGTTTTTAAATAAAGAACTGAAGACTAGAATGAGGAGGGAAAAATGGTGGCAGAATAGACAGACGTGTCCCAAGCCTTGTCTCGGAGCAGATAGAAAGAACAGCTGAGGGTCATATGGGGAGTGTTTGTTAGTGAGTTGAGGGACAGCTATACTCCAGGAGACAGTGGGGGACTGCTGGATGGGGCTCCTCTGACCAGACAGCCCTCACTGCTGCTGGGTTCCCTCCCGGAGCAACCAGCTCAGACATGGAGACCATGCCATCTTGAAGGAGAAAATGGATGTTATTGGAAGCTTGAAAATCTACAACTGCGGCACCCACTGAAGAACTGCGAAGCCCAGAAGACTGGACCCCAATTGGCGCAAACAGGTGGATTCAGAGGAGCTCTAAACTCCACCAAGGAAAGGTCAGATTTCACCTGGGATAGAGAGAAACGTGCACTGCAGGAGCTGGAGGACCTGGGGAAGTCTGCGCCTAGAAAAATCCATGGATGTTGGGCTGGCATGATCCATGAATGTGGAAGGGATCCTCAGAGCTGCTAATAGAAAGGAACTCTTGAAGGCAGCCCATTTTGATCTGATGCAAAAGGACAGCCTAGAAGTTTTAAAAGTGTGATGGCTGCTTGGACACAAAAGAACTAAGGGAATTTATTACCACGAAACCAGCAATGTAAGAAATCCTAAAGGGTCTGCTGTTAAAAACAAAAGAAACAGGAAGCAAAGAAGGAACACAAGGATAAAGAATAAAAGTGGCAACAAATAAGCACCTATCAATAATAATTTTAAATGTAAATGGATTAAATGTTCCAATCAAAAGACATAAGGTAATGGATTGGATAAGAAAAGATGACCCATATATCTGCTGTCTACAAGAAACCCACCTCAGAAAAAAAAAAAGACACACATAGACTGAGGGTGAAGGGATGGATAAAGGTTTTACAGGCAAATGGAAATGAAAAAAAAAAATTGGGGTAGCAATATTTATATCTGACAAAATAGATCTCAAAGTGAAAGACATAACAAGAGATAAGGAAGGCCACTTCATAATACTAAAGGGAGCAATCCAACAAGAAGAAATAACTCTGGTAAACATATACACACCCAATACAGGAGCACCCAAACACATAAAAAAAAAAACTCCTGGATGATATCAAGGGAGAGATTAACAGCAATACAATCATAGTAGGAGACTTTAATACTCCACTATCATCATTGGACAAATCCTCTAAACAAAAAATCAGCAAAGAAACCTCAATCCTAAATGACTCACTAGACCAGATGGAATTAATTGACATCTTCAGAACATTTCACCCCAAAGCCACAGAATATACATTCTTCTCAAGTGCACATGGGTCATTTTCAAAGATAGAACATATATTGGGTCAAAGCCAAAGTCTCTTCAAATTCAAGAAGATAAAAATCATATCAATCATCTTCTGAGATCACAGTGGCATAAAACTGGAAATCAACTACAATAAAAAGAAATCAAACACATGGAGACTAAACAGTATGCTATTGAAAAATGACTGGGTTACCAGAGAGATCAAAGAAGAAATAAAAAATCATCATGGCAACAAAAGACAATGAAAACACAACAATCCAAAATCTATGGGACACAGTGAAAGCAGTCTTGAGAGGGAAGTTCATAGCTCTACAAGCCTACTGCAAAAAAACAAAAACAAAAACAAAAACAAAGCAAAACAAAAAAAAAAAACACAAGAAGTGATGGTAATAAATTCCCTAACCCTACAACTCAAAGAGTTAGAGAAAAACAAGAAAAACCCAGTGTAAGCACAAGGAAGGAAATAATAAACATCAGAGGGGAGATAAATGACATTGAGAAAAAAAAAACACAATACAAAAGATCAACAAAACCAAGAGCTGGGTCTTTGAAAGGATAAATAAGATTAACCTCTAGCCAGGCTCACCAAGAAGCAAAGAAAGAGGACCCAAATAAACAAAATCAGAAAAGAAAGAGAGAAATAAAAACAGACCCCACCAAAATACAAAGGATTGTTAAAAAAAGATACTATGAACAACTCTATTCCAACAAACTGGACAACCTGGTGAAATGAATATATTCTTATAAAAATGTAACCTTCCAAAACTCAATCAGGAAGAATTTAAACATCTCAATAGGCCAATAACAATGGAAGAAATTGAAGCAGTCATCAAAAAGCTTCCAGCAAACAAAAGCCTGAGGCCAGAGGCTTCACAGGGGAGTTGTACCAAACATTCAAGGAAAAACTAAAACCTGTCCTCCTTAGACTATTCCAAAAAATTCAAGAGGAAAGAACACTTCCAAGCTCATTCTATGAAGCCAGCATCACCCTAATACCAAAACCAGATAAAGACAACACAATGAAAGAGAATTACAGGCCAATATCCCTCATGAACATAGATGCCAAAATCCTCAACAAAATTCTAGTAAATCGGATCCAGCAGTATATCAGAAAGATCCTACACCATGACCAATTAGGATTAATCCCAGGATTGCAAGGATGGTACAATATCTGCAAATCAATAAACATGATACATCACATAAACAAATTGAGAGATAAAAATCACATAGTCATATCAATTGATGCAGAAAAGGCATTTGACAAAATCCAACACCCTTTCTTGATAAAAATTCTAAACAAGGTGGGAATAGAAGGATCATACTTCAACATAATAAAAGCCATATATCATACCCACATAGGCAAAACTAACATCATATTCAGCTAATGTCATACTCAATGGGAAAAACTAAAACCATTTCCCCTAAGAACAGGAACAAGACAAGGATTCCCACTCTCACCACTCCTGTTTGACATAGTACTAGAAGTATTAGCCATTGCAATTACACAAAAAGAAGAAATAAAAGGCATCCAAGTTGGGAAAGAAGTAAAGCTGTTCTTATTTGCAAATGACATGATACTGTGAATAAAAAATCTGAAAGACTCCATCAAAAAACTAATAGACTTAGTAAATGAATTTGGCAATGTAGCAGGATACAAAATTAATGCCAAGAAATCTATGGCATATACACCAATAGTGAACTTACAGAAAGAGAGACTAAAAAAGTAATCCCATTGACCATTGCATCAAAAAGATTAAGATACCTAGGAATAAACTTAACTAAGGAAGTAACAGACCTATATGCAGAAAATTACAGGACGTGGAAAAAAGAGATAGAGGAAGACATAAACCGATGGAAGAACATACCATGTTCATAGATTGGGAGAATCAACATTAAAATGTCCATACTACCCAAAGCAATCTATAGATTCCATGCACTCCCTATTAAGATACCAATGGCATATTTCACAGACCTAGAAAGAACTCTCCAAAAGTTCATCTGGAATAAAAAACGACTCTGAATACCCACTGCAATCCTGAGAAAGAAGAACAAAGTAGGTGGGATCTCAATACCAGATTTCAAGCTGTACTACAAAGCCACTGTTCTCAAAACAGCCTGCCACTGGCACAACAACAGACATATAGACAGACCAATGGAATAGAATAAAGAATCCAGATATCGACCCAAAGCACTGTGCTCAATTAATATTTGACAATGGAGGTATGAACATACAATGGAGTCAAGACAGTATCTTCAATAAATGGTGTTGGGAAAACTGGACAAATACATGCAAAAAAATGAAAGTAGATCATTAACTTATACCATACACAAAAATAAACTCAAAATGGATACAGGACTTAAACATAAGATGGGAAACCATAAAAATACTAGGGGAATCCACAGGCAGAGAAATCTCAGATATATGCCAAAGCAATTTCTTCACCAATACCGCTTCTAGGACAATGGAAGCTAATGAGAAAATAAACAAATGGACTACATCAAAATAAAACACTTTTTCACAGCAAAAGAAACCATCAACAAAACAACAAGAAAGCCCACTGTATGGAAGAATATATTTTCAAATGTTATCACTGATAAAGGTTTCATCTCTAACATTTACAGGGAACTTACACAACTTAATAAAAGGAAGATAAATGATCCAATAAAAAAATGGGCAACAGACCTAAATAGAATCTTTTTGAAAGAAGACAGAACGCCAAGAGACACATGAAAACATGCTCAAAGTCACTATCTGAGACATGCAAATCAAAACGAAAATGCAGTACTATCTCACACTTGTCAGAATGGCAACCATCAACAAAATAAATGACAAATGCTGGGGAGGATGCAGAAGAAAAGGAACCCTTGTGCACTGCTGGTGGGAGTGCAGATTGGTGCAGCCACTGTGGAGAACAGTATGGAGTTTCCTCAAAAAACTAAAAATGGAGCTCCCATTTGACCTAGTAATCCCACTTCTAGGATTATATCCCAAGAAACTAGAAACACCACTCAGAACGGATATATGCACCCCTATGTTCATAGCACCACAATTTACCATAACTAAGATTTGGAAACAGTCTAAATGCCCATCAGCAGATTAGTGGATTAGAAAACCATGGTACATCTACAGAATGGAATACTATGCTGCTATAAAAAAGAAGGAATTCTTACCATTTGCAGCAGCATAGATGGACCTGGAGAGCATTATGTTAAATGAAATAAGCTAGGCAATGAAAGAAAAATACCATATGAATAAAAAGATAGATACAGAGTCAGTAAAGCACCAAACAGACTGTCAAATTACAGTAGGAAGGCTGAGGAGTGTTAGGGAGGGAGGGAAATAGACCAACCAAAGGACTTGTATGCATGCATATAAGCACACCAATGGACACAAGACACTGGGGGATGGGATGAATGCATGCGACAGGAGGTAGGGGAGGCTGGGGGAAGATCAACAGGGGAAAAAGGAAGATATATGTACTAGTATTTGTGATATTTTAAACAATAAAAAAATAATACCTAGCTTGGCAAGCAGAAAAATAAAAACAAGAAAGACCTACTCTACAAAAAATAAAAATAAAAATAAGAACTGAAGACTAGAAAACTGGAGATGGAATAACAAAAGTACAGCCCATCATGTTTAAATCAATATATGAAAATGTAGTTAGTCTCTACCCCTAGAAAGCAAAAAACCCCAATTAGATTTTCTAGTACGTAATTCAACTTCATTCTCTTTATAAGAGACATATCGTTTTAAACAGATGTGTTTAATGTGACAACACTCAGTTTAAAAGACAAAGGGGAGACAAATATTTAGAAGAAATTTCACAGGGGAAGAAAATATTTAAGGGCCTTCTGTTTGAAAAATAACTAATATATAATTTAAATATTTTTAATGACTGATTTTGTATACTGATAAGAGGCACCCTGTGGTTCTGCACCCAGTTCCAATGTGTGGGGGTTTACTCGACACCAGGCAATTCTCCAACACATACTGGGAGCCCTGTAATGCAGTTCAGTTCTGCCACTGTTAACCAAGGACAGGATCAGAGTCCAGAAGCACTCAGTCCCACAAGACTGCCCTTCATGCCCTGGCCAGTGGGCTCAATGGTTAGAGTGTCAGCCTGCAGACCTAAGGGTCCCAAGTTCGATTCCCAGTCAAGGGTACATACCTCAGTTGCAAGTTTCCCAACCCTGGTAGATGTGTGGGAGGCAACCAATCAATGTGTCTCTCACATCAATGTTGCTCTCTCTCCCTCCCCCCTCTCTTTTCCCCTCCCCCACACCCTATCCTCTTTCTCCTCCCTCCTTTCCACTCTCTAGAAATCAGAAAAAATATCCCCTGTGAGGATTTTTTTAAAAGAAAAAAGACTGCCCTTCATTCAGCTGCCCATTGCAGGTCCAGGCTGCTCCCTGTGCTTCTGAATGAGTGGCTCTACAGGCACCTGCTGTGCTTTGTTTATGGTGCATCCTGATATTGCATGTTTTATAAATTGAAGGTGTGTGGCCACCCTGCATTGAGCAAGTCTGTTGGCACCATTTTTCTAGCAGCAATTTGCTCATTTTGTGGCTCTGTCACACGTGTTGTTAATTCTTACAATATTTCACACTTTTGATGATGATGATGATGATTATATTTGTTATGGGCACTATAATGTGCACCCATATCATGGTGAAGTTGATTGATAAGTATTGTGTGTTCTGACTGCTGCACTGAGCAGCCTTTTCCCTGTCCCACTCACCTTTTCCTGGGGCCTCTCTATTCCCTGAGATACAATAATATTGAAATTAGGCTGGTTCATAACCCCACAGGGGCCTCCAAGTGTTCAAGTAAGAGTGCTCCCAGAAAGGGACTGGGCAGGAGGAGGTCTGCCTCAGGCCAGCTGGTAGTGTGTGGGTTCTTGACTTCATGCAGGAAAGATTTCACAACGTAAGTCCAGGTGATTTTGAGAGGATGTTTATTAAAATGGGGACAGTGACACAAGGGAGAGCTAGGATAGAACAAGCAACAGGAGAGAGCCTAGGTGGGGTTACTCTGGCTCTCTAGAAAGTCAGAAAAAAGGGGGCCTTGGAGGCAGGAATCTTAGGGGAGGTCTCAGGTCAGGGTTTCAGCAGAATATTCATCCATTTCCCAGGGGTGCCCTTTCTGGGTTGTATTCTCCACTGATTGGTCAGCGCCAGGGCAGAGGGTCCT
Source organism: Lasiurus cinereus (assembly GCA_011751065.1). Taxonomy (NCBI): domain Eukaryota; kingdom Metazoa; phylum Chordata; class Mammalia; order Chiroptera; family Vespertilionidae; genus Lasiurus; species Lasiurus cinereus. The sequence goes on from JAAGEH010002525.1 coordinate 19,380,088, forward strand.
TCATTAGTCATTGCAGCTGGTCTGGATGTAGCCCACCTGGTTTTGCTGCTTTTCTGGGCCTGGAGCTGAAATACAGCTGAGGCCTCTCTAGGGAGGTGCCTTCTGTATCTGCTATAAATTGCTCTGCCAGTTTGTTCGGCTCTCTGTCTGTGTCCCTGTTCCACTTCTCCTGGATAACTGCTTGTCACAAAAGGAAGAGTCACATGTCTCTTACTTTAAAAGCTAGAAAAGGCCCTGGCCGGTATTGCTCGGTGGTTGAAGCGTCAGCCCATACAGGGAAAGGTCACAGGTTCGATTTCTGGTCAAGAGCACATACCTGAATTGCAGGTTCAATCCGGGCCCCAGTGTGTGGGAGGCAACCAGTCGATATGTCTTTCTCACATAGATGTTTTTCTTTCTCTCTCCCCCCACTTCCACTCTCTAAACAAAACAAATCAATGGAGAAACTATCCTCTGGTGAGGATTAACAATAACCTAAAAAAGCTAGAAATGATTAAGCTTGGTGAAGAAGGCATGTAGAAAGCTGAGACAGGCCAAAAGCTGGGCCTCTGCAGCAAACAGCCAAGTGGTGAATGCGAAAGAAAAGTTCTTGAAGGAGGTGAAAAGCAACACTACTTTAGTTAATACACAAATGATAAGAACAGACCTAGTGCTGATAGGGTGGGGGATTTAGTGTTGTGGACAGAAGATTAAACCAGCCACAGCATTCCCTAAGCCCAAGACTAGTCCAGAGCAAGTCTTCAATTCTCTGCAGCCTGAGAGATGAGGAAGCTGCAGAAGAGAAATCCGAAGTTAGCAGAGGCTGGTTCCTGACGCTTAAGGCTCAGATGATGCTTAGAATTTTTTAGCAGTAAAGTATTTTTAATGAAGTTAAGTACATTGTCTTTTTAGATATAATGTTATTGCACACTTAATAGACTACAGTATAGTGTAAACATAACTTTTATATGCACTGAGAAACAAAAAAAAAATACTACTTTCTTATAATATTTGCTTTACTGTGGTGCCTGGAACAGAACCTGCAATATTTTTTTTAATATATTGATTTTTTTAAATATAGTTTATTGATTTTTTTTTACAGAGAGGAAGAGAAAGGGATAGAGAGTTAGAAACATTGATGAGAGAGAGACATCAATCAGCTGCCTCCTGCATGCCCCCCACTGGGGATGTGCCTGCAACCAAGGTAGATGCCCTTGACCGGAATTGAACCTGTGACCTTTCAGTCTGCAGGCTGACGCTCTATCCACTGAGCCAAACCGGTTTCGGCAAGGAATAGAATCTGCAATATTTCTGAGGTATGCCTATCAATCTGAGATTCCTACTATCCCTTCCTTGGGTTCGATTTATTTGCTAGAGTGACTCGCATAACTCAGGAAACCAGAATACTCACTAGACTATTATAAAGGACATTAAAGGATACAAATCAGCATCCAGGTGAAGAGATGCATGGGGGAGTTTGTGTCCTTGTGGAGCTTGGGGCCCTGCATGGTGACATGTGGAAGTAAGGGTTCTGATTCACTAACCTAGAAGCTCCCTGAATCCTGTCCTTTGGGTTTTGCATGGAGCCTTCATGATGTGGGCATGACTGATGATGTCACTGGCCATGATGACTGAGCTCAGTCTCCAGCCCCTCTTCCCAGGAAGTCAAGGGATGAGACTGAGAGTTTCAGCCCACTATTCACAGCTGGTTCCCCTGGCAACCAGCATCCCCATCTCTAGGGGCTTTCCAATAGTCACCTCATCCACATCAACTGAGTTGGGATTGAAAGAGGCTATAACCAGACATCCGTTTATGGCTCTGAAGTGATTTTAGGAACTGAAGACAAGAGACCAAATATAACAAAAGTTGTTCCTAATTGCACGTAGCATTTAGGAGATTCCAAGGGTTTGGGGAGCTGTGAGCCAGGAACCCTGGGTGGAAAAACCAAAGTATCTATGATAAAATCACTCACAATCTGCCTGTTCTGGATGGTGGCTGCCCTCTGTTTATCTTAATGTTCTCCCAATGCCTCTCGAGGTTTTTCTCACTTCCTTGATGTTGTCATCTTTCTGAGGACTTTCATTGTCCTTTCTGATGACTTCCAAAGCTGTATCATCAGCCCATATCTGTACAACCTCCTGCCTCCTGGGCTGTGCTTTCGGGCTGTCCCTCTGGGACCTTCTAAGCACACCTCCAAAATTTAACTTGACACCTTTCTCTCTAAACTTGTTTTTCCACTGTTGCCATTCAGCTCAACCTAAAGCCCAGATGTCATTCTAACTGGCTCATTCCACCCGTGATGCCTCATCAAGTTTTGCCAACTTCTCTCTTACAGGGAATTCTCTCCATCCCCATAGCCCATTGTGGTTTCTAAACTTGTTATTTCTATAGCCTGGTTGCCCTGCCCCTGATACCAGCAAAGGGTAACTTCTCAAGCCCAGACTTGAGGAAGTCATTCCCTGATGAAAATCCATTAGTGGTACCTCATTTTACTCAAAAGATAAAATCAAGCTTTATCCTCAAAAACTGAACATGGAATTACCATATAACGCAGCAATTCCACTTTTGGGGTATATACCAAGAAAACCCCCCAAAAAAACTAAAAGCAGGGGCATGAGCAGGCATTTTTCTACCTGTGTTCATAGCAGCACTATTCACAACAGCCACAAAGTGGAAGCAACCCATGGGTCCATGGATAGATAAACAGATTAACAATGTAGCATAGACATATGACGGAATAGTGCTCGGCCTTAAAAAGGAAGAAAATTCTGCAGCATGCTACACATGCTGCACCATGGATGAACTTGGAGATATTATGCTGAGTGAGTTAGCCAGTCACAAAGGGCCAAATACTGTGTGATTACACTTATATAAGGTATCTAGAGCAGTCAGATTTGTGTTTTATTTTCTATGGAATGTAGACTGGTGGTTGCCTGGCGTTGGGAGAGAGAGGAATAGGAAAGAAGTGTCACTTGAGGGAAACACTAAAAGTTCTGGAGATGGATAGTGGTGCTGGGATTAATTTTAATTATTGTTGAGCTTGAACACTATCTTATTTGGTGGCTGCTTTTAGGCCAGCCCTGTCAATGTACTCAATGCCACAGAACTATACACTTACATAACGTTATGTTATGCATATTGACCACAGTAAAAATAAAAGTAAATAAAAGACAACCAACCTCCTCACCATGGCATATAGGATTAGCACCCCATCCACAGCTCTCAGCACACCCCTAACACTTCTCCTACTGCTCTCAGTCCTCAGAAGAAGTCAGCATGTGGCCATTCAGCAACCTGGGGTTTTCACACCCTACGCTTTGGTATGGTGTTCCCTCTCCTGACATGCCCTTCTCCCCTTCCTCCCGCCACCTCTCCTCTTCTCACAGCCCCTAACCAATTCTTTTCACTTACCTTCTGAATTTCAGCAAACTCTCTGCTGCTTAGTTTCCTCCGGCAGCCCGCGTTACCCATGTTCTGAGTCTCTGATTTTGTTATTCGTCATCTCTGACTGTGGCAGGAGGGTTCCAATGTTCTCCACTATGAGGTCCCCCACCCTCATCATGCACTCTGCCAGCCTTTTCCCTGCACCCAGGCTAAGAACCACATGCTTGTTCCCCTATCAAGTCCAAGGCTCAATTCTCAGTGTATCTCAAAATTTACTTTTATAGTCAATAACCTGGGATGCAGAAAACACATCTGCTTTATACACTCCCTTTCAGTTGCTCTTAGTCATAGAAATAGATTTGAACTTGAGTCATGTAGATGTCCAGCAAGTTTTAGTAACCTAAGTTAATGTATTAGAACAACAGTCACATTTAAAGCAAGGTGCCCATTGTTTTACAAATAAAGCAGAGAACAAAAATGTCTAAAACTTTCTTTGATCAGGATGTAGACTAACCTAAAACATTGATTTCTGTATTCATTATTGTCTAAGTCATTCTGCAGAAATCCCAAAGTCTTAGAGGCTAAAACAAAGAAGGGTTTATTGCCCAGCTAGCATAGCTCAGTGGTTTAGTGTCAACCTATGAAACAGGAGGTCACGATTCAATTCCTGGTCAGGGCACATACCTGGGTTGCAGGTTTAGTCTCCAGTGGAGGTTGTGCAGGAGGCAGACAATCAATGATTCTTTCTCATCACTGATGTTTCTATCTCCCTCTCCCTTCTTCTTTGACATCAATAAAAATATTATTTTAAACTAGAGGCCCAGTGCACGAAATTAGTGCATGGGGATGGGGGGTGGTCCCTCTCCAATCTGGGACCCAGCCCAGCCTGTTCCCTCTCCAATCTGGGACCCATTGAGGGCAATTGGACATCCCTCTCGCAATCCAGGACTGCTGGGTCCCAACTGCTCACCTGCCTGCCTTCCTGATTACCCCTAACCACTTCTGCCTGCCAGCCTGACCACCCCCTAACCACTCCCCTGCCACCTGATTGATGCCTAACTGCTCCCCTGCCAGCCTGTTTGCCCCTAACTGCCCTACCCTGTGGGCCTGGTCACCCCCAACTTCCCTCCTCTGTTGGTCTGATCACCCTTAACTGCCCTCCCCTGCAGGCTTGATCACCCCCCACTTCCCTCCCCTGCTGGCCATCTTGTGTCCACATAGGGGCAGGATCTTGTGACCACATGGGGGCAGTCATCTTTTGTGTTGGAGTGATGGTCAATCTGCATATTACTCTTTTATTAGATAGGATAGAGGCCTGCTGCATGGGTGGGGACCAGCTGGTTTGCCCTGAAAGGTGTACTGGATCAGGGTGGGTGTTCCCTTGGGGCATGGGATGGCCTGGGCAAGGGGTCTGTGGTGGTTTGCAGGGCGACCACACTCCCCAGCAACCCAAGCGGAGGCCCTGGTATCTGGGATTTATTTATTTTCTACAATTGAAACTTTGTAGCATTAACCTCAGGCAGCCAGGCTTTGTGGAAAGCTTGGCTTCTTCCATCACTAGAGGCAACCCAGGCCTCTTTCCTGCACATTCTGTGGCTGTAGCCATCTTGGTTGGGTTAATTTGCATACTTAATCTGATTGGCTGGTGGGTGTGGCTGGTGAGTATAGCAGAGGTACAGTCAATTTGCATATTACTCTTTTATTAGATAGGATAAATAAATAAATAAATAAATAAATAAATAAATAAATAAAACAAGGGTTTCTTTTTCAAATAACATGCCCTTCATGAGTTAGCTCTGTGTTCTATTCATTCCAGGAGGAAGGAACAGCTCATATTTGGTGTATTTGTTTTTGTAGCAGGAAAAAAAATGGCAGAATACACATGGCTTCTGAGATTTTCATCACTTTCACTCTTCTTTAATAGGCCAAAGCCTAATGTCAGTGGGCAAGGAGATATAATTCTGTCATTTCTACATAATAATTAGAAATAATAAAACCTATTCCAGGTCACACTCTTGCTTATAAGTATTTATTTCTTTCCCTTCGGCCACAAAATATACTCATCCCCTTCCTGATAGAGATACCCTAAAAGTTCCAACATCAGACTTGAGATCTAGAATTCCAGGAGATACAGCAAATGTGGGTGTGGCTCCTCTTAGAGACATATGAACTAAAAATAAATAAATAAATAAATAAATAAATAAATAAATAAATAAATAAAGCTATATAGCAGTTTAAGACAGAGCAATTCTGAAATCCTGTTGGATAGACCTTGGGGTGAGGAATATTCTTTAATTAAATTCTCATTCTGCATCCTGGAAATTACCCATGATTTCAAGCATAATGCCCTGTTTCACCATGTGGGGGATCCAGCATTTTCTATTCTTTATACTCATCAAATGAGAGCTTTGGAAGTTGTATCCTCCCTGGGGTCTACTAGTATATAGCTTCTCCTCATAGTGCTTATGCCCATAGAAGGTTGGGAGCCCAAAGATAATAGGGTTATAGAGTCTTTTAATTCTAGGCCATTGGCTCTTGGCCAGTACAATTCTCTCCAAAACTTAGTCATCTGTTTGATTCCAATTGGTGTATACTTATAGCCACGTCCACAATTATCTTTGAGACACACTTCTCTCTCAACGTAACAGCCAGCTTCCTGGGAGCGTCACCTCATTCAGAGGTTTTGACAAGAGAGATTGGATTTCTTTTACTAGGCTTGTATTGTTATTTAAATCATTTCTCCATTTTATCTCTTCCTAGTTGGAGGTGAGAAATAACTGCTATCTTTCCTGCAAGTCCAGGAATTTCTGAGTTATGTCTAGTCCTGGCTTGCAAGCCAATCAATTCTTTTCTGAGCTCATCTCTTTCTTGTAGCACCCTGTCAGATGCAACCATTTGCAACCAGAATGCTATTTCCCACACTTTTTCCCCAAAGCCACAAAACCATTCAATAGGGATCTGTCCTACAAGTTACCGCAGGCAATGATTTTACCAAGTGTTTTGCTACTGCATAAGAAAGGTGGTTTTTTTTCTAGCCTGCAATACAGTTTTCTTATTTCCCACTGCCTGGCCCTGGAAGCTATACATCATACTTTAGAATCTTTGTAATGGTAGTCTGTCATTTCTACATAATAATTTCTGCTTTGTTTACTTAAAGCACATTATGCTATGGTAGTGAAGAAGTCCAAAGTCTCTATGGCTAATAACAAAAAGGACATTTTCTTTTTAATTTAAAAGTATATGTATTGATTTCAGAGAGGAAAAGAAAGAAACATCTATGATGAGAGAGAAGCACCAACCTGTTGCCTCCTACATGCCCCACACTGGGGATCAAGCCACAACCCAGGCAGGTGTCCTGACTGGGAACTGAACCATGACCTCCTGGTTCGTAGGTCAATGCTCAATCACTGAGCCACACCAGCTAGGCACAAAAGGGCATTTCTTACATTATTTATTTATTTTTTTTTTGAGGAGATCTTCAGGAATTTTCCACTGTATCCTCATTCTAGGACCCAGACAGAAGGAACAGCCCCTACCTAGAGCATGTTGTTCTCGTGGCAGAAGGAAAAGAACAAATGATAGAATCACATAAGGGCTCTTAAAGCCCTCAATGGGCGGTGGCATGTGTGACTTCTACTTACATTTCACTGGCTAAGAAAGTGACAGAACTGAGCCTGATGGAGATGCAGTGGGAAAGCATAATGCTGTCACCAGGAGAGACAGAGCATAACCAAGAATGCTGCACCTCCCTTCAGCTGCTCTTCCCCACAAACAGCTTTGAACTTGCATTTTATCTTGTTAGAACGAGATACATACAGCAAGCTGGGAATTGCTGGCTTCTAGGGAGATCATAAAATTTTTAGAGACATATGCATTGTCTGAAGTATGACACAACTCCCAAGTATACAAGGGGTGACAGCAGATGGCTGGATGAGTAGGAAAATGAATTAGCAGGTGGCATTTTTTTCTCCAAGAGTCTCAGTGGAGGGGGATATGTTGTGCACACACGGTCTTCCCAATAAGTTCACAAGCATGCTGGGAGCTGAATGTGATGGAGAACTGCTCATCTGATATTCCGAAAAGCTGGGACGAGTTTCCATAAGAGCTTGAGGGCCTGAGGATCATGCCCCAAGCAGAGTTCTCACCCCCATGTGCCCAAGCCCCTCTTACTCCTCTTTATCTTCACAGTTCGACATGCAAAGGATAACTCTGGAAGAGTTGAAGCACATCCTCTATCATGCCTTCCGGGACCACTTAACAATGAAGGACATTGAGAACATCATCATCAACGAGGAGGAGAGCCTGAATGATACCTCGGGGAACTGCCAGACAGAGTTTGAAGGTGGTAGGTACCCCTGTTTCTGCTTTCTCCCTGGTCTGGGCCAATGCCTTCACATCCTCTGTATGAAAAACGTATTGACTGTCCCCTGGGCTGGAAGGGCCTTGTGCCAAAGCCAGGAATCCAGGACTGAGGCTAAAAGATCCTTTTGGTAAAGATGCAATTGGTTTCTTTCTTTTTTCTATATTTCTCCCAAACTCTGCATTTTTGCAAAACCTCCCACTGGCCCTGTCCTTCCTCTAGTGACTCTCTGTGGTCTGTGACCAGGTATGTGGCTTTGTGTTTGCCTTGACTTAGTGGGGGCTGCACGGGGTGGTGGAAAAGGGCCTGTTTAGGCTGTCAGTAAACCTAGATCAACTTCCATGGCCAATTGTGTGACTTGGGCAAGGAGTGTGCTTTCCTTGAGTATGTTTCCTCATCTATGAACATCAAGATAATTGCACCTACTTCTCAATACCTTTAGAAATGGAATACTGTACCTCTATACTGTGCTCCCCAAATTCACTGGCCAAAAAGAGCCCTATTAATGAAAGAACTCCTGGGAACTTAGTAAAGTGAAAGAAAACAAAAGCAGCCTACCTTATCCCCCAATCAGAAGAGAGTTCAGGGAAGCTTAATGATCTGATCCCTCTTTCCAATGTTGAAGATCAGAACTGCTTAACAGCTCTTATGTGTAGAATTTTAAAAATTCCATTAAAGCAGCAAACTTATTCAGCACTGAGGTTTCTTACAGAGATCAAACTGTTTTTTTTCTTATTCCTTTTTTTTCCCCCTGAACATAATCAGAAGTTACTATCTACAGATGGTAAGCTATATGATTGTCAATATAACTGAGACAATATATATAAGAAGGTCACATAGACATGAGAATGGCATTTGGTTCCCTTGTCTTGGAGCTGACATATCAGAGCTGCTTGGGTCATGGCAGGGAGGCTGCTTGGGGCTGAGCTGATCCAAGTGGCCACAGCAATTCATTCAGACCTGCCCTCTCTGTCCCCTGCCTGGACTGCGCTGCTGGGTCAGTATTAAAGGCCATGACAAGAGGAAACAGGAGATGGTTTGTACTCCAAGGTGACAAACTAAATTAACTCAAACCAGGGAAATGGGGCATGGTAGGGACTGGGGTGAACTTGAGAGCAATGCCTCCTTATAAAGACATTCAAATTTAACATGTTCAGAAGTGCTGTGGACAGCCAACAGAACCCAGTTGTGGTCCCAAAGCTGCCCTGGTCTCCTTTGTGAACTGGGCTGTAGCATCTATGACCATATTTGGAGTTGGAGACACACAGACCACCCAGGACAACATGGTCACAGCCCACCCATTTCCAGTCAGACAGGAAAGGGGGTTGGGAGGGTGAATAGAAGTCAAGGTCAGGGATTGGACTACAACTGGGGGAAACAGCAGTCATGGACTCCCATTTCGTCTTTTTCCTAGCTGACACTATGTGCTCAAAGAGTGGAGGCATTTGGGGCTCCAGCCTCCCATGTCAGCAACCACTCATGACAAGGAGGAAAGAGTATTTCTGGGCATCTCATTTTCCACTGGAGCCTCTGTTTGTGGATCACTGTTTTTTTCAGAGAAATGTCATAAGTCTTAGTAATTTGAGAAAGGTCAGACTGCACTGGGAAGTAATCTGAACTTTAAGCCATGTCTTTTTATTACTCCAAAGCTCATATATTAGTGAAATAAATGACTTGACAAAAAAGATTTCCAAATAGAAGTCTTACTGGGTCTGCTTTAATGATTTTTACATATAACATTGGCAGCAGCTATCATTTGGGGTTGGTAAATGATAAGGGCCACGCACTGTACTAAATGCTCTAAACTTTATGATCTTGTTTAATATAAGAAACATTACTTTGTAATTAGTACAGTGCTTTTGGAGTTATCTCTGTGACCTTGATTATATAATCCTTTTTGTATATTTTCATTTCAGAGAGTTGGTTTTTCTTTTTTTTTCTCCTTACATATATACATATGTATAATTATACATATATACATTTATACATTTATACATAGTCATCATTATTTGGCCCCAGAAGCAAGCTCATTGGTTTGTGGTTAGGTTTAGATTTTTTCAGTCTCAGATATGATTGTACTATGGGCAAAATTGTCTAGGCAGAGATGATGCACAGGGACTGAGTTCACCCGATGCTCCAGGACTGAACAAGTCCATTTAAGACCCTGTGATTGAGCTTTACCTCCTCCTTCCCCTCTCTTTTGCACTACTGCTTTCCACAACAGGGACATGTTGGCATTTTTAACCTCTCCCTGCTCCCTGATGGCACAGTGGCATAGCTCATGCCTTCTAAACCTTCTCACCATCCTCCCAGCCCTTTGGCCCTACTCTTTCCCACGCTATCAACTCCTTGCTGTCTTTTTTTGCCCTGGCCTAGGCAGCATGCCCTGTTCAGCCACTTCAGCCAAACCTCACCAACATTTCTGATCCCTCACCCACCTATCGCTTCCAACATGCCAACTCTAAGTAAATCCAGCATCAAAATCTGAAGGCACAAGGTGGTTTCTTCTTTCAAGTGATGCCATGCATTTCTCATTAGATCTAATCTTCATAACCCACATTGACCAATCAGAGGGAAGGAAGCAGGCAGGACGTCCCCCAATCTCCACCCAGACTCCAGAGCCCCAATCAGGCCTCCTGTCTCTTGCTGCTCCCCACCCAGGAAGATCTTTTCTCCTCTTATTGGAGCTTTGCTGCAGCAAGTACATGCTCACCTATGGAGCTGGGGATCCACAGGCATTGGAAATGCTGCCCTATTTAATGTCAGAGGAAGGAATCAATGGTGAATAAAAGCCTGAAGGTGCAGGAGGTCTTTACTTTATTCCATGCCTTCAAAAGGTGAAAGGGCACATTTGCCTGTGAGCAAGGAAGGAAGAGATGGTCCATGAAACAGATATTTTGTGGCTGAGTAGAATTTAAATAAAGCCATCATTCCATGGCTGTGAGGTCAGTAAAGCTTGAGTCATAACTGAGATTTTTGGAGTGTGGAAAGGATTTGAAAATGTGGTTGAACTTTACCTTGAAAATTTGTCCTTGGGCAACCTGTGTGCCAGAGTCAGTTAGAGATTCATAGGGGATTTCCAAATGCCATCAGTATCATTTTATGTCAGTGATTATACTTTTACAAAGGTGTTCAGACTCTGTCCATGAAGTCAGGAAATGTTGATTGTTCCTCCTACATGAATGGAAGAATGAAAAACAGAGAAATAGGCCAGGAGCCCCTGGGGTGTAGAGTCATTGACAAGAGAGGTTTGGGGTTTTTTGTCCTCTTAGTTCTCATTTTGGCTTGATTTTAGCCAATAGGATATTTTGGCTAAAAGTAGGAATTTCAGGCAATCCCAATCCCTCAGATCTTTTTTGAAATCGCTTATTAAGATAAATTATGCTTGATGTAGTTAGTTATTAGTTGTGTTATAATTATTTTGAAAAATAAATGGGTCCATATCCACCAAAATGGGTTAAATACAGGAATATGTGACTACCCACGATGTCCATTCAATGTCCATGCTACATAAGAGTTTTGAGATGTTTTGCTTTAGTTCAACCACTTGTGGCCACCAGACATTTTGTTTTTGGAGAACATAAGCTCTGTGACACTGAGAGACAGATTCGTATTTTATTATTTGGTTCGAGTCATATGTGCAACTGACTGGGCTTATAGTTGAGTTATCTATGTATTTGTTCCTGATCCTTATTAACGATTCTTATGCCAAATTAAACTATATACTCAGTTTTTGGTAGTAATTGTTTTCAATGTTTACTGCTTCATCCCTATTGATGCAGTTCAGGAAGAAAGGGATAGAAGAAAACTGGTCAGCATGTTGGCCAAGGACTGGTCATTTGTTAATACTTGCCATTGACTTGTCAGCACAATCTGAGTGATAAGGTCTGTGGCTGCTGTGGTTCAGATGAGGAAACTTAGGCTCACCAGAGTGGAGTAATTTCTCCAAAGTCAAATAGAAAGTCAGGATTTGATCCCAGGTCTACCTGCTAAAGTCCTGCCCTGGCCTCTTCATTGTCGGGGCCATTTCCTTGGGTGAAAGCATTACAAAGTCTCCTTCCAGAATGCAGTTTCAGCGTCCTTTCTCATTTTCTATTCCATCACCCATGAAGTCATATTATATTTGGAAATTGAGTAGAGACACAGGAAGATCTGTGTATGAGCCCTTTCAAGACACACACCCCACGTGTTGTCCCTAAATGGAACATCAGCTGTCAGATTTTTCTAGACATTCTGAGAACATGCTCAGGAGAGAAAGTGAAGAGCATCAGCTGGGAAGTAAGTTTCTGTGAAAGACAGAAGAGCTGCTCTGTACCATTCAGTGCCTCAGTATGAGGGACAAGAAGAATGATGGCAAAGGAGGTGACACAGGCCAGGTAGTCCCAGAAGATCTCTGTGCTGACTTGTGGGTTCTGTTCCCTGTCCTGGGTAGATTAGCTATGTGACAGTGACTCTCAAAGCCTTATTTTCCTTATCTGCCAATGCAAAGATTGGACAACAACAGTCATATCTAGATTCAAAATTTTCTAGGTTCAGTGGAAGGTCATAAAAATTCACAGCCAAAGTCAAGGTCTCCAGCTCAGCCATCCTGCCGAAGTCACAATGTTCCTGTCTGGATGTCAAATGCACACCTGGATGGAAGACCTAGGTCATCACCTGGTCATGCACATGGGGCATTTCATGCCCATCCAAATGGAAAGGGCATGATGTCTCATCTACACCATCTGCTCCCAGCTCTGTGAGTCTCCTGAAGTAAAACCTGTTCTCCTTGGGTAGCTGAAGGAGGTTCATGGCAGGCAGTAAGACAGGAGACAGTTTTCAAATAAATTGGGGGCTTCAGATCAAAAAGAATTTTTCTTCTGCTTGGGTACCCTTCCTGTAGGAAAGTTTTCTGTGTGAGGGATAGTGAGATTCTGAGATTCCAGATAAAGATCTAGAGAGATTTTCTTGATAAATTTGCTTGATCGTTAAGAGTTTGAACTCTGCAATCTGGACAGGGTTGACTTAAAATCCTGCCTCACCACATATTAGGTCATTGAGTCAGGTAATACAGTAAATGTTAGAAGCCTAATTTTCTTCATCTGATAAATGGGAATCATATAATGACCTGTGTTTGTTATGATGATTAAATGAGGTAACACATGAAAATATTTAGCATAAAACGTGTAACACATTAGTAAGCACTCAAAACAAACAGACAAACAAAAAACTAGCCAGTCCCTAGCCCAAGTTCTCTTCTGATTGTTAGTTTTTCACCTGGAGACACTGTGTACTCCACATCTTTGAAGAACGGGGCAGGGAACAGATTTACAGGGTTTGAACTATCCTCTTCACACATTCATTCCTAAAGGCAAGTCCCTGCTAACACTGGAGTTACCAAGAGTATTGGTCAACACTATTTGGGTTTCAAGTTACAGAAACTCAACCCAGACCCCCTTAAACTAAAAAGCACTGGCTCAAATAATAGAAGTCAAAGAGATGTACTTTGGCTGACCTGGACCCAAAATGCTGATGCAGCATTCTCCCCTCACTCCCATCTCCCTCTCTCTCTCTCTCTCTCTCTCCCCCTCTCTCTCTCTCTCTCTCTCTCTCTCTCTCTCTCTCTCTCTCTCTCTTTCTCTCTCTCTCTTTCTCTCTCTCTCTCCTCCTCCTCCTCCTCCTCTTCTCTTTCTCTCTCCCTCTCTCTTACTTTTCTCCCCCCTGCCCTTCTTCCCTCTCTCCAGCTTTCCTCTCTGTGGGAAGGCTGTTTCTCTCTGAGGCGATGGGACTGTCTCTTTCAAGGTTTACCTCTATTCCAAGTAGGTCCAGTGTGCCTGCTCTGGACCAAGCCAAAGACTAGGGAGACTCTAGCTGGCCAGTCCAGTTTGTTACATTGGGAAAGGTGGGCCCCTAGATTGAGTCCCACTAGGTGGAGAGGAACAGATCCTCAAATAAAAGGATGGATTTTGTTACAAGAAGGGGAAGGACTTCTGGAAAAGCCACAATAATGCCTGCCACTATACCACAGGTCCATCGTAGGACCCTCAAAGCCAGACACTAGAAACCCAATATGATTTTGTGGTGAAGGGATCAGTTCCCATCCCCTGATAGAGCTGGCCCCTCTTCCTCTAAATAAGAGCATCACAAAATACCCCAGCCTCACTCCTGTTCCCTTCAACGCTGCATCCCCACCTCTACCTTCAGGTCTTTTCTGATATCATGGGTATATAGAAAAATCTGTTTCAAAAGCTCTTAATTAGTCCCACCTTAGACATGGAAATATGCAATTTCCTAGACTCAGAAAGTGTGAGACCTGGAAGGATCACAAAGCAAGAACAGCTCCCAGACCCGGTAGCTCTGGCTTATTGCGAGAATCACCTGAACTAAGTTTTGTAATGTTTTAATCTTCCTGAGCCCCAAATTCTCTGCCAGAAATGTCACTTACGTAGTCTATGTTGGGGCCATTTATCAAAAGTATAATGATTCCAACTTGCTTCACTTGGGAGCCAGTGCCTCTCAAGGCACACAGCACTGTTTCCAGGCATATATTGAAGCCAGAGGGATCACCCAGCTGGTCAGGGCCAAAATCTGTGTGGACTCCTGTTCCCAGGAGAAAACCTAAGAGGCCTGGGACAGGGGAAGGAGCATTCTATGCTGGAGCTCAGACACCAGGCCCAGGCAGCCAGAAGTCTGTCAGTGTTTGGGGCTTGCTAACAAACTTTCAAGTAATCAGGAAACCCCACTTCTATGTCCTCCCATGTCAACCTTCCCCACCTTTACTGACTTTTCAGCCTACTTCCCTACCAAGTGCTATGCTAGGAAGGGAGCTCAGACCTTCTGGGAAGGAAGATACAGGAAAGAGCACCAGCAGCATGGCCACTTTCGGGTTCCTGAGGTCCAAAATTAAGTTTCCTCAGAAAGTTTAACAGAGTTACCATGGGACCCAGCAATCTGACATCCAGATTAGGACCCTGGAAACATGTCCACATAAAAACTTTTATATGAATATTCATAGTAGCATTTTTCATAACAGTAAACAAAAAAAATAGAAACAACCCAAATATCCATCAACTGGTTAATGGATAAACAAATGTGGTACATCCATTCAGTGGAATATTATTCAGTCATAAAAAGGAATGGAATACTGATACATGCTACACATGGATGAACCTGGAAAGGTTATGCTAAGTGAAAAGAAGCTAGGCACAAAAGGCTAGCTATCATATGGTTTCATATATATATATATATGGCCAAGAATAAGCAAGCCCAGAGAGGCAGGTAGATTAGTGATGGCCAGTTGCTGGGGAGAAAGGGGAAGGAGGAAGTGACTTATAATGTGGATGGGGTTTCTTTTGTATGTTTGTTTGTTAATCCTTACCTGAGAATATTTTTTCCATTGATTTTTTTGAGAGTGGGAAGGAGAGGGAGGGAGGGAGAGAGGGAGAGAGGGAGAGAGAGAGAGAGAGGGGGAGAGAGAGAGAGAGAGAGAGAGAGAGAGAGAGAGAGAGAGAGATGAGAGAGACACATTGATTGGTTGTCTCCCAACTCGCCCCTGAAATTGAACCTGCAACTCAGGTATATGCCCTTGATCAGGAATTGAACCCTCAATCCTTTAGTATGAGGGCTAATGGCTCTAACCACTGAGAACACCAGCCAGAGCTGGATAGGGTCTCTTTTCATAGTGATGAAAATGATTTGGAATTAGGTAGTGGCAATGGTTTCACAACCTTGTGGTTGCAATAAAGCCACTGAATGGTACACTCTAAAAGGGCAAATTTTATGGTATGTGACTTCTATCTCAATTTAAAATAAATAAAAATGAACAGCTAGACCATTTTAAAAAATTAAAGACCAGACCCTTTGGGAGTAGAGTGTTCAGGAGAAGCCTCCTGGGGAAGTGAAGTTTGGATTAGGCCCAGAAGCAACGTGAGGGAAAGTCAGGCACACCCCTTAGCTGAGGGAACGGTGTGAACACTGCTGCAGAGTCTCCTGTAAAGAACAGCCAGAGATCTGCTTGGCTGAGACAGAGATTGCAGGGGGAGGTAGGGGAGGGAGGCCAGGACGAGAGGTAGGGAGGGAGCTGAGGTGGGTGTAGTGGTCTAAGGGCAGAGGTGGGAAAGGGATAGGAGGTGATCTGGGGTCCTACCCACTGAGCTTAGGAGCTGGGTGGAATGGAACATGCTTCTCCCAGCACAGGGGCCTCTGCAGGGAGGCTGCAGGGGTGCGGATGCTTACATGCGAAGCACTGCTTTGGGAAGGTGCATCTAGCCGCAGTGTGGATGCGTTAATGAGGGAAGGGGCGGATGCAGTGGGTTGGATCCTTAGTGCTGTGCTGAAGGCTGCAGGGCACAGAGGGGAAAAGCATGCCTTCCTTCCTGCCCTTCAGGGATCCGAGAAGAAAACCTTGCATTTCTCTTGTAATTCAGGTTGGACACAGCTTTCACTTTTTTTATTAGCTCATTGATCTTTAAAAGAATTCTTGAGATCAAAAGGACAGTGATCATTAGCTCCTTCACAGGGAAAGAAACGGGTTCAGAAAGCCCAGGGATTCTTCTAAGTGGTAGATAGCAAATGAAACCAGACTTCAGCTCACAGTGCACCCAAAGCAAAGACTGTGATAATAAACAAATATTCACAAATATAGTGTGAGGCAAATGTGTGATAGCCAAAGACAGGCCTCAAATTATTATCAACAAACACATTAATTAGTGCCGGGCTATACCCTGATAATCACACAAAGTGCTGAAAGTGCATTTTCTTTGGATCTTTCTATTGCTGAACTTTGTCCTGCCAAGCAAAAGATTCAGAAGAGAAAGTGTGTGCCGAAATTTTGAACCTGGATCTTAAATTATACTTGGGCTCAAATCCTACCTCCACCTTTGCCAAATGGCCTTAGACTCCACTTCTTGGCCCTTCGGGCCCTTCACCCATTAAATGAGGACCCCCAAACCCAGTACGAAGGACTGCAGTAACATAACACATAGCTAGCTCACATGGGAGGGGAGTGCTCAATACATAAAGGGGAGTTGTTTATTGCAAAAGGGAATTTACATCTTTTGGGCACAAACAATATTGCAATACCTTCGTATATCCTTAATCTTCACAACAAGGTAAGTTTCATTACCCCGTTTTTATAGATGAGGAAATTGAGGCCCAGGGAAATTAGCTTGCCCAAAGTCACACAGCTAGGATGTAAGATGATCACGTTTGGTCTGGTTCTGGTTCTAGTTCTAAAGTCCTTATTTTTTCACTCTGCCATAAAACTAATGGTGATGGAAGAATTGGGCATAAAAGGACCCTCATCAAGGCAGGGTCTGAATTATGGACAAATGATCTGTTTCAGAGCTCCTGGAGAAAAAGTTGGAAGCTCCATTCAGCTTGCACTGCTCTGGTCTGGGTTTCAATTTGCTTGACCTCATGTACAAACTCTTGGCCTCACCTCCTTCCTCAACTCTCTCCTTCTAGTATTTAAGGATTTTTAGGTCAAAGTACAGCCTTTGTCCTAGGAGATCATCCTGTAACCTTGTTTTCTGAGTGACCTTCCCAAAGAAGGGCTTTGGCAGAAATGTTCTCCTCTGCCCAGTCACCCAACCATCCTTTTCCCTGAGCCCTCTCCAGCCTCAGGATAGCAAGGCAGCTGACTGCCTGCAGACGCATTTTATGCCGAGGAGCTGCTCAGAATAAATTAGCCAGTCCTCAGAAAGTGTTAGATACGCTACTTCCACATCACATTTTATTTCTGCTTCAGTCCTTCCCTTCTCAAACACCACTTCCTTTTCCCTTCCTGAGGGCTGGCATCTTCACATTTGCCCATCCTGGGAGTGAGGCACAGCTCTGCACAAGATAATTGTCTTCCTTCTGCTAAGAACCTAAAGATTCTAAAACCTAGACATGATTAGCAAGTAAAGAACTGAATAAAAAAGACTTTCAATCACCCAAGGGAGGCAGAAGCCTAGTGAGTCCAGAAGAATTAAAGATACTAAGATAGAAGATAACAAGAATCCTATCTAATAAAAGAGTAATATGCAAATTAACCATTACTCCATTATACCTACAAGCCACACCCACCAACAAATCAGGAGCTAGTATGCAAATTAACCCTAACCAAGATGGCTGCAGCCACAGAGAGAGCAGGAGGGAGGCTTGGGTTTCCCTGGTGATGGAAGCCAAGCTTTCCACACACCCTGGGGGGCCCAGGCCTCCACTCAAGGCTACAAAGTTTCAATTATAGAAGATAAATAAATCCCAACAAAAATGGTGGCAACCACAGAGCTGGAGAGAGCAGGAGGCTAGGGTTGCCCCAGCGATGGAGGAAGCCAACCTTCTGCAGCCCTGATCTGTCTTGGCCTCCACTTAAGGTTAAAAAATATTAATTATAGAAGATAAATAAACCCTAACCAAAATGACTGCCACCATGGAGGGAGCAGGAAGTTTGGCTCTATTCTAGTTTACAAAGTTTCAATTGTAGAAGATAAATCCCAGATACCAGGGCCTCTGCTTGGGTCGAAGAGGGGCGTGGCTGGCCTGCAAACCACCACAGGCCCCTCACCCAGGCTGCCCCATGCCCCAAGGGAACCCCCCATCCTGATCTGGGACACTCTCCAGGGCAAACCAGCTGGCCCCCACCCATGTACCAGGCCTCTATCCTATCTAATAAAAGTAATATGCAGATTGATCATCACTCCAACACACAAGATGGCTACCACAAGATGGCCAGCAGGGGAGGGCAGTTGGAAGGGACCAGGTCTGCAAGGGAGGGCAGTTGTGGGCAATCAGGCCAGTAGAGGAGGGCAGTTGGGAGAGACAAGGCCTGCAGGGAGGGCAGTTGGGGTTGATCAAGCCTGCAGGGGAGGGCAGTTAGGGATGACCAGGCTGGCAGAGGAGGGAAGTTGGGGGTGAGCAGGCCTTCAGGGAAGAGCAGTTGGGGGAGAAAGGGGGGCCCAGGCCTGCAGGGGAGGGCAGTTAGGGGCAAACAGGCTGGCAGGGGAGTAGTTAGACATCAATCAGGCTGGCAGGCAGAAGTGTTTAGGGGCAATCAGGAAGGCAGGCAGGCAAGCAGTTGGAAGCCAGCAGTCCGGGATTGTGAGAGGGATCCCAGACTGGAAAGGGTGCAGGCTGGGCTGAGGGTCAACTCCACCTTCCTCCCCCTCCAACCCCCGAATGAATTTCATGCATGGACCTCTAGTTAGAAATAACAAAAGATGATGGCAGCAATAACCAACCTTCCCTGGTGAGGGAGCCAAGATAGAAGACACCTGGGCATAGGTCTCTGTGAAGCGTGAGTGCTGTAGGAAATCCCCAATGGATGGAATTTTTAGAGGCCCCTTGACAAACCCTGAAACTCCTTCTCTCAGAGAGAGCTCTGTTTGCCTTTGGACACATCACCGGACTCTTACTGCTTCCCCATTATTTCCAGGAATCCAAGGAGCCACTGGATGTCAAGGTGGAGGGGTACTTGAAATGGGACATTTTTTTAAGGCTCTTTAAAGGCATGTCTGGCAGAAGGGCCCCTTTTTCAAATGAAAGGTACCTGAAAGTGTTCTGTGCCAGCACTGGGTTTCTTAACATCTGAATATGAAGAACCATCTTCCCTAATACCACCCACCCCAGTGTCCCTCACACACACACCCTTCTGTCCCCAGCAACTCAAGCTCACATTCTTTGGCTGTACCCACACATACTGAATCAAAACTCTGGGGGTTGAGCTCAGTGATCCCCTAATCACCTATCAAGTTTGTTGAAACATATTCCTGGCCGCCACCCCCAGAGATTTTGATCAGTAATTTTGCAGCGGGGCCTGAGAATCCGCGTTTATATCAAACTCCACCTGATGCTGATGCTGGTGGTCCAGTGAGAAGCTCTGGTGTGGGGAGCCTTCTGGCTGCCTCCAGGACACAGATTTCTTCCATAGACTAAGCAGCAAATTGTGTGCAAGATCATTGCAGGATGGGACAGGAGGGGAGGAAGTGTAGACAAAAAGGAGAAAGAAAATATCTGGCCTGGGAAGTGATGCCTGAAAAAAAGACTTGTTCTTTCTCAGCACATGTTATCAAAGCTTCTTTCTTATTTCCATTTCCCAATTTCTTGTCCATATTAATAACCTACTAATTAATGCCTTGTGGTTGAAAACCACTAATGGTGGGCCTTAGAAAAATTGTGGTGCAAGAGCTGGCCCAACAAAAGGATAAAGAGTCCACAATCCCAGGACCCAAGGTCAGACCCCTGGAGCCGCAGGATCTTCACACTGGTCTTGTCTAGATGCCTGTGGTCCCCACTTCTCAGATATCAGCATACACAGGCTCACCCAATTAACACTCAGTCACTAATTCAGTAGATTTGGGGTGAGACCTGAAAAGCTGCATTTTAAAATATATATACATATTTATATTGACTTCTGAGAGGAAAGGGAGTGGGGGGAGAGAGAAATATCAATGATGAGAATCATTGATTGGCTGCCTCCTGCACACCCCCTACTGGGCATGGAGTCCACAACCTGAGCATGTGCCCTGACTGGAGATTGAATTGTGACCTCCTGGTTCATAGGTCAACACTCAACTACTGAGCCACACCAGTCACCAGCTGGGCTAAAAATCTGCATTGTTAATAAGCCCTATGTGATGCAGACACTGCTTGCCCGGGGACCCCTTTCTAAAATCACTGGTGGGCACATCCTATCTAATAAAAAAGTGATATGCAAATTGACCATACCTCCTCTACACCCCAAAGCCACACCCACCAGCCAATCAGGAGCAAGTATGCAAATTAACCCAACCAATATGGCTACAGCCACAGAGAGAGCAAGAGGGAAGCTTTGGTTGCCCCAGTGATGGTGAAAGCCAAGCTTTCCACACATCCTGGCCTGTGCAGGCCTCTGCTTTATTTATCTTATAGAAGATAAATTCCAACAGAAATGGCTGCCATCACTGAGTGAGCAGAAGGCTTAGCTCCACTCCAGACTACAAAGCTTCAATTGTAGAAGATAAATAAATCCCAGATACAGGGCCTCTGCTTGGGTTGCTGGGGCACATGGCTAGCCTGTAAACCACCACAGGCCCCTCGCCCAGGCAGCCCCACACCCCAAGGGAACCCCTATCCTGATCTGGGACACACTTTAGGGCAAACCAGCTGGCCCCCACCCATGCACCAGGCCTCTATCCTGTTTAATAAATAATGTGCAGATTGACCATCATTGCAACACACAAGATGACTGCCCCCATGTGGACACAAGATGGCCACCACAACATGGCATGTAAGGAAGGGCAGTTGGCAGGGACTAGGCCTGCAAGGAAGGACAGTTGTGAGTGATCAGGCTGGCAGGGGAGGGCAGTTAAGGGTGACCAGGCCAGCAGAGGAAGGAAGTTGGAGGTGACCAGGCCTGCAGGGAAGGGAAGTTGGCAGGGACACAGGACTACAGGGGAGAGCAGTTGGCAGGGGAGTGGGGGTAGAACCAGTCCTTCAGGGGAGGGCAGTTGGGGGTAATGAAGCCTGCAGGTGAGCAGTTGGGAGCCAGCAGTCCTGGATTGTGAGAGGGATCCCCGATTGGAAATGGTGCAGGCTGGGCTGAAGGACAACCTCCGCTCCCGCCCCCTGCATGAATTCCGTGCATTGGGCCTCTAGTATGGAATAATTCCAGAAGTCGCTTAGAGTCATTTAGACCAGTAGCCACCCAAGACCAATTCTGGGAAAGGTAAGTTGCTTCCAGCCCTGCATGGCTATGCTAGGCCCTCATTCTATCTGTGGTCAGCTGCCTCAGGTGTGGCAGCCAGGCTTACTGCAGAAATGGCCACAGCAGGGCCCGGATGATGCCCTTTGTGAAACTCACTCTGACATGTTCCATGTTTCCTCCCTCAGAAAGTCATGGGGACTCTGTTACATCTAGAAATCTAGACCTGATTCCCTGAACATCACATTTGTCACCGTCTTTGTTATAGAAGTCTCACCGTTTTATACCATTTGCTAGAAGATGAGATATTCATATGTTCAGAGTGGTCCCAGAAATGACTGTGGACTTGACCTGACCAGTCTGCATCCTGTGGACTGGACTCAGGCTTGTTGAGGAAGAGGTGCAGCCTGTCTCATCTGTGTCATTTCTCTGCTCTCTTCCCCTCCCCTTCTGCCTCTCCTCCACTCCCAGTGCACTCCCAGAAACAGAACAGGCAGACCTGCGTCCGGAAGAGCCTCATCTGCGCCTTCGCCATGGCCTTCATCATAAGCGTCATGCTGATCGCCGCCAACCAGATCCTGCGGAGCGGCATGGAGTAGCAGCCTCCCGCCACTAGCCGCTGCGGTCCCCGCTCACTGCGCATGCGCACGCCCCGCGGGCCGACTCTTCCTCCACAAAAGCAGATCTGGACGATGCAGACGCAGCACAGTTCGGTGAAGAACCCAAGGTTGCAGTGCAACCTCTGTTGCAAGTCCACTTCATCTCCTTGGCAGGGACACAAAAGGGCTGTCTTCAATGCTTTAATGGTTTTGTTTCCTAATGCAATAAATAGCCAGGAGTTCCGAATGATCGCTTCAACCATCTGCAGAAACTCCAAACAGGAACTTCATTTTCATCTCGGAATTCCAATGGCCATATGGGCCAGTGGTAAGAGAGCAAGGGAGAGGCCTGAACACAGTCACCTCCTCGCACCATCCTTTCAACCCGGGGTGACAACTGGAGACCCTTGAGGGCAACCCAAGGGGTGACTTCAGGGTTGCCACAGAAGAGGATTTCTCCACCTGTCCCTGGCTTTCCTCCTCCACCTAGTGGAGCCCCCCCCCAAGGCATGAGGGGAAAGCTGTCAGAGGGGTGCAGGATCTGCAGCCTGCAGCTGCTCCCATGCTTCCGTTCTTACAGCCTTTCTACAGGACTCTAGTTGGCAGAGCTGGGGAGTTCTCGGTTTCCATCTGCACTTGGCTTTCTGTTCCTAGAGCCCATTATGCACCAGCAATTTGGAATCTGCAGAGAGCCTTCCTCCCAGCTTTGCTGCTTGTGCTGCCATTACAGAAAAAGGAAGCATACTCACGGGCATCTCTGTAATCACATAGACACGTAGATAGATGTATCTATCTGGCTTATTCATGTGTGGCATCATTCTTCCCTAATCACTTATTCCTCATATAAGCTTATTCTCCAACACGCATCCCTGCCTCTTTTGGGTGGGAGAGGTCGTTTGGGGGACGGGGACTGAGACTGGTGGTGACGAGGTGTTGCAGCCCACGCTCCAATCCTCTGCAACAATGGAGCCCGCACACGTCCCCCTGCCAGAAGACCTCTGTGAGTTAAGGTCCTCATGCATCTTACCTTTTCCTCACCTTACAGTTGGCTTGGTAAGTTAGTCTTCCCCAGATAAAAAGAGGAATACAATCCAGAGTGGAAAGATCAAACTATCGTATTTTCCATACCATCTTCGTGCATTCAGATCCTGCAACTGACTCGTTTCCATGAGAGAAAAACAAAACAAAACAAAGAGATGTTAATAAGCTTAGCCAGCAGGACAGGTCATTTACTCCTGCCTGCAGAATACTTCTGTTGGGGAAAGAAACTGAATCCAGTAGTCTGTTTCCAACACCATTTCAAGTCTGTAATTTCCTGACTTTTCCTACATGTCTTATCAGCCACCACTATTAATTCAAGCTTGCACAGTCTGGTTAGCCAATACTCTTTCAATGGAACATTTCCCCTTGTACTTTTCTAAGCTCAGGTCTTTATGTCTATGATGGAATTGTCTTGCTCCTCTTGCATCTGAAAGCTTTGAGGTTCCAGAATCTTTCCTTTCTCACTGCAGCCAGGTAGGCTTTTTGGTGGGGTGTGTGTTCCTAAACCTCTCCTCGAGCCTCCCCTTCCTCTCTGCTTTCTCCTTACTGCCTTCTCAGACGTGGAGCACCCACAGTCTTCATTTAGGGTCTTCATCCAATTCACCTCTGCACACGCTTCAGGCAACAGCCTGGGGGCAGCTGTAGGAATTCCCCCACTGTGGGAGACCAGGAATATCCATGATGAGCACAAGAAAAACTAGGGTTTGAGCCATAGTACAGAGGAGGGAGCAGGTGTAAGCTTTTGAGAGTCCAGGGGCATGAGAGTCTCTTTGTGAACATGCCTGGCTCCCCGCACATCCAGGCCATGAAAGCACCAACCTGCCTGACCACCCTGCCCTGCCACAGTACACCTGCACATCTGCCTCTCCTCTCTCCCCTTGCCTGACTCACCATGCCCCTCCCACCCCAATCAGAATTCTGGATAAGAACAGGTCCAAACATAGCATACTAATAGGACAGCTTCATCATTAGCTCCTGCCCAAAGCGGTGGTCCTCCCTATCTGGATTGAACTCAGGTGGGAAGGACCCCCAAACCACTAGACTATATTATACTGGGGGGAGGGGGGCGGGTGGCAGGATCTTAAGTAGACTAGATAAAGACCCCAGGGACAATTCTTACAGGACTGTGCCCCATGAGAGGGGATTGCAATGCTCTAGATAAGGCTGGACTTAAGGGCTACGAAAGCATACTTCTTCAAAGGCTGCTGTTCTGCAAGTTCTTCTACCTGCAGATGTGAGGATTAGCCTTTATTGGAAGACAAATTAGCCACATGCAGGGGTGGAGATTAAGAGTTCCCGAAAGGCACCAACAAAGTCCTCTCCCCAAAGAGGACTTTTTTCCTCTCCCAGTGACTTAGTGACTGGGAAGACAGCCATTCTACCCAAGAGAAAATCCAGGAAAGTGCATTCTTTGTGGGGTTGCTAGGGAGAGAGGACATGAAGGAATCCACAGAACTCTCTTCGATGGGCTAGAAGTTAACCTCCTCCATGGTAACCTGAGATGTGTCCCACAGGCTGCAGTATGTGGAGACAACCCAGAGTGGTGGCCTTCCTGAGACTTTGAGAGCTGAGAGCTCATCCCAGTGACTTGCATCCTGGCTGCTTTGTCCAGAATGTCTTTGTCAGGCAGCTCAGAGTGGACTTCCCCCAGCCCCACCCCCAGTCCTGTCCACACCAGTGCACTCCAGGGCCCCCATACCTGTCAGCATCCTCACCACAGGGATGAAGACTCTAGAAGATCCTGGTCCCCCATGCCTTGTGGCCCCACTGGGAGGTGACCTCTGCAGGAAATGAGAGGGAGGACATCAACTCTCCTGCTGTGCTCTTAGCTAATAGACATAGCGGTCTATTCTGAGTGACTGGCAAATTGAGTTTGGCTCATTCTTGTTGCAAGAATGGGTGCCCCTCAGGCCACACAGGGATGATCAAGGAGGCGCCCTGCCTGAGAGACAATACAGACCCTGACGCCCTTGGCCCCAAGAGAAGCTGTCACCCATCACTCCAGAAGCAGACAGGGCCCCTAAACAGGACGCAGTATGGGAACTATTAGCAGTGGCTTCCAGAATGTGTGTGTGTGGGTCCCATGTGACCAATCTGTAAAAAAAAAAGGGGGGGTTGCCATGGCAACCCTTGCATTCCACCCAGAGTTCGTCAAGGCACATAAAAATAGGGAACATTTTCTTAAAGAACACTTGGGTTCTGCCTGATTGCAACCTGACTCCCTGCATCCACATCCTGCTGTGGGGAAATTACCCTTAAAACATCTCCTGGTTTCTCTGCCTTTTTCTTTTGTGCTTGAACCTGCCCTCCCATTTGCTCAGGAGAATAGGAGCTACCTGGGAACCAGGTAGCATCCTCCCTACTCTCCCCCTCTCCCAGCTCCCAGGGCCCAGAGCAAGGACCTCTCACTCTGGGGGGAAAGTCAGAAGTGTCATCTGGAAGGCAAAACTATTTTAAGCCTCAATCATCCAAAACATCTGTGTGCCGGTTAAGAAACTCTCCCAAGAGCCAGGAATGTGAGCTGAAGTGAATCGAGGTTGACCTGTGGTCTTGGGCAAGTTCCGTGGTTTCAGAAGATGCTGGGTGTTTCATTTGCAGAAAAGATGTGTCCTGCAAGTCTTTGTTCTTGGTACCTGCTCCTGTCGCAAGTTTCACAGGACAAATGGTCTATCCAGCAATTCCCAATCTTTTTCATCTCATGGCACGTATAAGCTAATTACAAAAATTCTGTAGCATACCAGAAAAATATATTTTTTACCAATTTGACCAAAAAAAATGGGTATAATTCTGATTCATGCACACTGGACAACTATTATGTTGGCTGTTGTCACTTTTTTATTTGACAATCTAAGGGAAAAGAGGTCAGTGCCCCTGACAGGTAGTGAGTGCATGTTTAAAAAATGTTTGCTGCGCACCAGGTGCCTGGCACACCGGTTGAAAATTGCTGGTCTGCTCTCTGTAGTTAACCAGAAGAACCTAATGAAAGATGGCAAGCACATTATTTAACAATAATGCCCCTCCCAGCCTCCTGTCTATGGAATCATAAAGTGATATATCTAAGAACTGGGAAGAAGAAATTTATTCCAAATGCCTTCTCTAGGTTTAAGTCCAGACTCAGATCATAAATCAAGGACGTTTGCTCTTCATCAGTAGCTAGAGCCTCCGTGGGACCATATGAAGGCATGACTAGAAGAGTACAGGTGTGACTTCAGCACAGCTCCACCCCTTAGCTGGGCTGGCCCAGCCACAGTGGCCCAATGCTGTGGATCCTGTTCTGCAGAGCCCTGGCTCTCTGGGAAGTGCTGAGCGTTGCTCCTCCTAGTTGGAGGTCTCGAATCATACTGGCTCATCTTACTGTATTTCTCCAAAAACCCATAGGAATCATGTCACTCATCCTATTCCACTGATATATAGAGAAGGTCCTGAACCCCACAGTAAAAAGGAGGTGCCCCTTTTTCTATAATGCCATGATAATGCAGATGGGCTTGAGCTTAAGCTTCTAGACTATGGCACATACCAGTTACATTACTAGGAGACTGCAGAGCTGCCTTCCCTGCAGAATATGTCTGAAATGACCACAGGTCAGAGTTGTCACGTGGCCTCTTCAGCGACCTCTCAGGGCTAAAAGTCCATAACCTAGAGGCCTTGCCATAGCCATCCTCCCTCACCACCTCATGGCTAAATGCCCCCAATAGGGGGCAGGAAATCCATCAGAAATAGAAAAGAAACAGCAGCTAGGGTTTTCAATCTGAATTATTTAAAGTGATGGCAAAAGAGGAGGATTTGGGCTGCTTCTTATGGACCCTGTCTCCATGACAATATAAGTGTCAGAACTGTTCAGCCTCACTCCATCCTTCCTTTGACTAAGTCACTCAGGGGACTGTCCTCAGTTAAGTGGCCTTGCCAGAGACACCTGATTTGGAGGAATAAGGTCAAGTATACAAACCATCCAAGCATTTCTCTTAGTATCCTATGCTCATTGCTATTGCACACAGTCATTTTTGCAGCTATGGTTTCTACTTCATATTGATTTGGGGCCCTTTTTATATGGTCTCAAAGGACATTATAACAATGCTCTGAAAGTCTTCAAGGTGAAATTAATTTGATTCAGTTGGCTTGAAATATAGCCACAGAGAATCAGTTTTGCCAGTCCCACAAAACAGTTCCCTAAAACTGGAAGACTTACCCAGCCTCCTGCCCCTTACCCCTACCTTGGATAGCTTGTGTAGCCTCCTTGAGATGCTGGCATAGCCCACCCACCTCTTTTCCTTGAGCATGATGGGCAGATACTTCTGCCATTGTTAGAAGTTATTGTCCAAGTGAAAGGATGCAGAGGCTGGAACTTTCCAGTAGAGAGGAAGAGCAGAATAATTAGGAAGAAATACCCCAGGGAACGCAAAATCCAAGTGTGATGTTGCCCCATGCCTGGATGTAAGAGAGAAAAAAGACAGTTTTTAAAGGGCTGCAGAGGCTGGTCTCTGAATGTGTTGCCTGTCTATTTGGTGGGCTTTAGGAAAACAGGGCATTGAGTGCCATGGGGCTGCTGCCATCAACCTGTTTCCAAGGACATGCACTGGGAATTTCAAAAGCAGGCTGGTAGCTCCTTTCTCCTTGAGGGGTGCTGACAGTGGCCAAGCCCCAAACGCCTCTCCCAGGCTCTCTGTCTGGCCTTGGACCTGTTGAACTGAAGCCAGGAGAGCAAAGCATAGAACCAGGAGTGTGGGCAGCTCTTTCAGCTGGGAAGGGCACATGAGGCAGGACCCCAAGTGCCCCTGCCACCCACCAGCTGGATAATTTTGAGTGACTTCCCTTCTTGGCCTCAGGTTTCTCATCTCTAAAGCAAGAGGAAAGGTAAACCAGATGACCTAGAAGAGCCCTCCCCTTGTGACTCGTTTGTCTGAAATAAGTCAAAATGAATGCCCATACTTGACAGGGCCTTATATCCCCTATGAATTACATTAGTGACTGAGTTCCTTTTTTAACACAAGTGCCAAGAGGCTGTTTGTAATAAAGCATCTTGTGTGGTGTCCATTGCCTATAGACAAAACAATGCAAATTGGCTTATATCAAATGTATTGCGGACAAGAGGTTTCATTTACTTTCTAAGTTCTGGCTGATTCAAGGGAGCATCGAGAATATGTCCTGGCTTAGCCAGTGTGAAAAATAAGGGGCTTTGATCACCTTACCACAGGTTACAGGAATCAGAACACATGCAGAAGTAGGGGGAAACAAAGCCAGATTCCAGGAAAAGGTGCTTGTTTCTCCATCTGAGAAAGCCCAAAGAAGCTACTGAATAAAGAGCACAACTTCCAATAATTTCTTTCTTTCCTTTTTGTCTGGCCACTGGAATAGCAGTTCTAGTGTATGTGACCGTGGTTTGCAGTTATTTGTGATCCTGCAGAAGGAGCTGTGTGACCTCTGGTGATGGTCAGGAATTAGATGGACAGTCTAGGAAGACCAGCTGTCTGCACTTGCCTTTTAGCTGGTTGGTGAAGGAATCCACAGGTGCATGCTGTAGGTGTGGGCCAAGCATGATGAGTGGGGAGAAGGCAGGAAGAGAGTGGCTGCAGGAACCCCCAAAGTTTCTAGCCCTTCTGCTCATGACAGCATGAACTCTTAGGTTTCAGTCCTTTTTTTTCTTTTTGTTTTTATTTCTATTCTTCCCCGGAAAGACCTAGATTGTCCAGGAGAGGGTCCTTTCAGCTCCTGGTGGAAATATACACAAGCCCATGTCTCTTAGCTCTCTCCAAGGAAAATCAAAGAATAATCTTACTGACCCAGAAATCGGGTTTTTGGGATCCTTGAATGGCTTCTTAATGGGATTTGATTTTCTTCCCCAATTCTGAATCTAGGAAGAGGCTATGTCACCAAGGACCGTGGTTGGCAAACTGTGGCTCATGAGCCACATGCAGCTTTTTGGCCCCATGAGTGTGGCTCTTCCACAAAATACCACAGCCTGGGCAAGTCTATTTGTTAGAAGAAGTTTAAAAAATTTGGCTCTCAAAAGAAATTTCAATCGTTGTACTGTTGATATTTGGCTCTTTTGACTAATGAATTTGCTGACCACTGGCCAAGGACTAACCAAAGACAATGCCCTCAGATGGGGAATCAGATCCGAAAGTCTGGTTAGGGCATAGGGTTGGCAAATGGTCATCTATTGGAGGTAGGGGATCACTGTGATCCTAGGGGTTGTCAGACTTGAGATGTGACTCTTTTCTCAAAGCACAGTAGTAAATGGCTGGATGCAAATCGGAGTGCAGCTGAGGACTGTTACAACCAGACAACTGGAGCTTAGCCACTCTCATGTCCAGAATGGGCCATGAAGAACTGAAATCCTGGGTGACAATCTTCCCGTTTACCTCATTCTCGCTACTTTTTTTTCATGTAGTATTGGTTGATTATTTCTGCTATTAAGTGATGAGAGAGTCCGCAGACTAGTCAAAAGAAAATCTTTATATAAAATGTAAATATTAATATAAATTAACTTGGCATGCAACTTACTGATCCAATGAAGCATATATTATTAATATGTTATCTCAGTGTATAAAGGAAAACTGACTGCCATATTTACCAGATGTTTTCTCTAACCAAACCTGTCTGTAAATATATAATCTGTATAAAAAAGAGTCTAATTTACCATTATTTATGCAATAGAAAAAATAAACGTTTTTTTTTCTTTTGATGATTCAGTTCATTATATGTGGTGTGTTTTGCAAGTGGATCATGAATTTCATTCCTATTGCCCCAATAGGGCAACCAGATCTATTGGGATGGCAGTTCAGCAGCATCCACTTCCAAGAAGATAGCGAGGAAGCAGTTCATATCTGGTTCTGCAGGGGTGGGGTTTTGGAGGGAAATGATTAACATAGGAGAAATAAGCAGACTATGGAGCATATAAGAAATATGAAACATCTGGCCACAAAGGCAGCCAAGCTAATGGTGTCATCCTTTTGGTATTCCATTTACCAAATTCTTCCCAACATTAGCATGCAGGCATTGCATGTATTTCCTTAAACTTTTGGAATTTGTAATGTTATTTGAGCTTTTTGGTCAGAGGAAAAAATACTCATTCCTTTATATCAATATAGATACAAAGGGGACCAAAAAATTAAGTGATTTGATTAAGGGTACAAGCAGAGATCCTGCCCGAATTTGGACCAGAAATCTCCAGCATCCTGAAAGCATCTCTTATTTCCTTTACTTTTCAGTGATGTTATCACACATTTTTCTAAAAGTCTTATATCTAAGCCAAAAATCAAAGTTTCCATGAAAAAAGCATCTCCCAGATTCTCCCAAAGTTCCCAATTTTAAGTGTTGCAATTCATACACCTCCTTAAAAGAAATTTATGCATCACTATGCATTTGTTATTGCTTAAAAATTCTAAAAAAAGAAAAAAAGAAAAATGGTTCAATAAACGGACATGTCCCCGAGCCTTGTCCCTGAGCAGACAGAGAGAACTGAGGATCACACTGTGAGTGTTTGTTGGTGAATTAAGGGACAACTATACTCCAGGAGAAGGTGGGGGACTGCTAGACAGGGCTCTCCTGACTGGACAGCCCACATTGCTGCTGGTTTTTATTCTCCTGGAGCCACCAGCTCAGATGGGGAGACTGCACCATCTTGAAGGGGAAAGTGTATGTTTACAGAAGCCTAAAAATCTACAGCTGAGGCACCCACCAGACAGCTGTGAACCCCAGAGCACCAGTCCCCAATTGGCGCAAACACTCGGATTCAGAGAAGCTCTACACGCCACACAAAAAGGTTAGATTTCGCCTGGGATAAGGTGAGGTCTCTGGTCCCACAGAACAGAAAGGTGCACACTATGGGAGCTGGAGGACTGGAGGAACTCTGCGCCTAGAGAAATACGTGGCTGTTGGGCATGGCGTGATCCATGAATGTGGAAGGGGTCCTCAGAACTGCTAACAGAGGGGATCTCTAGAAAGCAACCCATTTTGATCTGATGCAGAAGGACAACCTGGGAGTTATTAAAGTGTGCTGGCTGCTTGGACAAGAGCAGGGAAGGGAGAATAGGCAGGCTTGAGGTCTTTCCTCATCAGATTGCTAAGCCCAATACATAGGATCACCCAGTTGGGGACACCCTGGGAGACTGCAGGGGAAAGTTGTTTTTCTGGAACCTGGGGATTGGGGCAGAGAGTGACTGTCAGAGAACCAGCTCTGTGGCAATCCACACCCCAACTGGTATGGAGTGCCACAGGGAAAGCAGGATCTAAGCACTGGCTAGAGAGAACCTATAGTCTTGGAGGTCAATCCCAAAACATTGCCACCCAGGGGCTGACTCAAAAATTGACTCTTGTGTAATCACAAAAAAGTAAAAAGATAAAGACACACTGCCTGCTTAAAAACCAGGACTGGCTTACAAAACTGAGCACCAGTGGAACGCAGGGAACTGTAATAATGTCCCAAGTGGCAAACAGGCCTGCCATACAGAACAATAGAGGAAGTGAATGACCTTCACTACTGCACATTCTATTTTTTTATTTTTTATTTTTTAAATTTAAATTTTTTATTTTTTCATCTTTTATTTAAGAAACTATTTTTCTTTTTCCCTCACTTGATTTTACCTTTTTAATTATTACATTTTTATTTTCAGTTAGTATTATTACTACTAATAAAATAGTATTATTACTATTTTACCTTTTTGAAAAAAAAGTGTCATTTTTTTCTCTCTTTATTTTACTTTGGGATTAGAGTTCTACATTCTATTTTAATCTTTTCTTTAGCGTCATTTTACTCTATCTCAACTCTACTTTTATGCCATCACTTTCTTCCTAAATTTTCCCATTTTGTTGTCCTGTTCCTCTTACCATTTTCCTACTTTAGATTTTCCCTATTCTTTCTTTTACCCCGTTAAAATTTCGTCCACTTATATATCTAATTTCCGATCCCCTTCTCCAACTCCATACACACCTCACTCTTCTCTGTCTTCACTATCCAAAAAATTGTTTTTCTCTTTATCCTTTTGTTGTTGTTTGCTTGAACGTTGATTATATGGATTTTTTATACTTTTTTGTGAGATTGTTTTGCTTATTCTTTTGTTTTGCTTTTTGTTTTTTGTTTTTTGCTTCTGTTTTTGCTTGAAAAGCTTGACATTAGTTGCTGTTTGTAGTTTGTATTCATCTCCAGGTACTTGTTGCTGGCATTTGTTGAGATTAGTGGCTGCTCTATTATAGTTTTCTCCCCATTTATACAATTTATTCCCCTTCTCTTTCTTATTCTCTTTCTTTTATCTCTTACTTTTTTTCCTATTTTCTTTTCTCTCCTTTCTCACAATTTCATTTTGGCACACCTTTCTTTTCTTTTTTCTTTTCTCTTCTTTTCTTTTGCTTCTTTTCTCTCTTCTTCTTTCTCTCCTTTCCCCTAATTTGTCTCTCTCTGGTGGTCACCTTTATTTATGGTTATTAATATCTTGAATACATTTCTGTTCAGTGCCTTGTGTGTTGTACCTGGTTATGTTGTATTTTGTGCCTTTAAATCAATGCAGGAGAGAGAGAGAGAATTACATAACCAGACACCCAGAGAAGAGAGACTGTGGGGAGACAAAGAAATAGGCTACATATGAAAGAAAAGCAGGCATCACCAGAAAAGGAAGTAAATGAAATGGAGGTAAGCAACCTGCCAGAGAAAGAATTCAGAGAAATGGTAATAAGGTGGCTGAAAAGAATGGAAGACAAATTCAACAATATGTGTAAGAACCAAGAGGAAATGAAAAATGACATCACTGCTGTAAAGAATTCAATAGGAAGCATCAAGAGAATAGAGATCCAAGACAGTGGCATAGGTAAACATCTACACTGCTGCCTCACACAAGAATTTAAAAACTACAAATAAAAGACAGAATGGACATCATCCAGAACCACAGGAAAGCTGGCTGAGTGGAAAGAGAGGGGCTCACGGAGACCCAGAGGAGCTGCGAAAAGCTGAGGTACAGAGACACTCTTGGAAAGAGCAGGTGCCAGAGTACTTGGCTGGCTTTCTCTGGCAGGAGGGAGATGGAGACTCCTAACTGCATTGAACCCCTTATTCTACAGCACTGATCCCCAGGTCCAGCCAAAACTCATACGGGGGGAGTTTGGACTGTGAAAAGGGAGAAGTGCACAGAAATATAGGGGAGCAGCAAAAGGGCAGAAGTCTGGTGGCGTGCACAGAACCGTGTGCAGAAGACTGATTGCTGATTGTGCCGCAAGCTTTCACGAGTGGGCAGGAGACAGAGCCTTCCAACTGAGCCACTTCTAACTCCACTAAACCCCAGTTTTGGGCAAAACCCTGGGGACCCAGACTCATATGGTCCTGGAGCTAGAGGAGCCGAAAGGCAGTGGTCTAGAGGTACTGCACAAGGACCGCTCCAGCAATTACCCAGAGACATGTGAGACCCAAGGGCTGTGGAGGGCAGAGACGACTGGAAGGCAAGGTGGTCTGTTAAGCCCTGAGACTCCACCCATCCCAAGCTCAACAGAGAGGCTTTTGCAGTTTTGCAAGTCTGGTATCATAAGGCTGAATCCAACACAGAAGTTCTCCCAGCATAGAGAAAATGCAGACAAAGGAAGAGATCACAAACTAAAGAAATGAAAGAAAACAAACGACTGGATACAGAGTTCAAAACCACGGTTATAAGGATTTTCAAGAATATCCTAGAAAAGATGGATAAATTTAGTAAGATCCAAGAAGAGATGAAAAAGGACCAACTAGAAATGAAAAAGGACTAACTAGAGATAAAAAAAGGACCAACTAGAAATTAAACATATACTGACTGAAATAAAAAATATTATACAGAGCCCTAATAGCAGACTAGAGGAACACAAGAATCAAGTCAAAAATTTGAAATATAAAGAATCAGAAAACACTCAACTGGAAAAGCAAGAAGAGAAAAGAATCCAAAAATGTGAAGATAATGTAAGGAGCCTCTGGGACAGCTTCAAGCATACCACATCAGAATTGTGGGGATACCAAAAGAAGAGAGAGAACAAGATACTGAAAACCTATTTGAAGAAATAATGACTGAAAACTTTCCACATCTGGTGAAAGAAATAGACTTACAAGTCCAGGAAGCACACAGAACCCCATATAAAAGGAATCCAAAGAGGACTACACCAAGACACATCATAATTAAAATACCGAGAGCAAAAGATAAAGAGAGAATATTAAAAGCAGCAAGAGAAAAACAGTTCATTACCTACAAGGGAGCAGCCATACGATTGTCAGCTGATTTCTCAATAGAAACTATGTGGCCAGATGGGAGTGGCAAGAAATATTCAACATGATGAGTAGGAAGAACTTACAACCAAGAATACTCTATCCAGCAAAGCTATCATTCAGAATTGAAGGGCAGATAAAGAGCTTCACAGATAAGAAAAAGCTAAAGAAGTTCATCAACTCCAAACCAGTATTATATGAAATGCTGAAAGGAGAGGAAGAAAAAAAAGGTAAAAGATAAAAAATTATGAACAACAAGTACATATCTATCAACAAGTGAATCTAAAAATTAAATGAATTAAAAATTTGATCAATAGGATAAACTAGTATATATAGTAGAATCAGGAGCAGAGAAAGGGAGTGGACTGATAATTCTCAGGAAAAGGGGTGAGGGAAGTGCAAGGAGAGACTGGACAAAAATCATATGCCTATGAATGAGGTCAATGGGGGGGAGGTAAGGGTAGAGGGAGAGGTGTGGGAGCCAGGTAGAGGGGAGCTATGGAGGGCAAAAAAGAGAAACAAATGTAATAATCTGAATAATAAAAATTTAATTAAAAAGAAGAGTAGACTAGAAGAAGCAGAGGATCACATCAGTGAGTTAGAAGACAAGGTAGGAAAAAGTACCCAAGTAGAGCAGCTTCTAGAAAATAAAAAAATTAAAAAACAGTAGGAGAGCCTAAGGGAGCTTTGGGACAACACAAAACAAACCAACATCCACATAATATGGGTGCCAGAAGGACAGGAAACTGAGCAAGGAGTAGAAAACCTGTTTGAAGAAATAATGACAGAAAACTTCCCTGATATAGGGAAGAAAAAACCACACAAATCCAAGAAGTGCACAGAGTTCCAAGCAAAATGATCCCCAAAAGACCGACACCAAGGCACATTATAATTAAACTGGCAAACACCAATGACAAAGAAAGAATCTTAAAATCGGCCAGAGAGAGACAGAAAGTTACCTACAAAGGAACCCCCATCAGACTAGAAACTGATTTCTCAACAGAAACTCATCAGGCCAGAAGGAAATGAAATGAAATATACAAAGTCATGCAAAAGAAGGGTCTGAATCCAAGAATACTGTACTCAGCAAGGGTATCAGTCAAAATTGAAGGTGAAGTCAGGAGCTTCACAGACAAAAAAGGTCTAAGGGAATTTATTACCACCAAACCAGCAATGCAAGAAATGCTAAAAGGTCTGCTTTAAAAAAAAAAAATAAAGAAATAGGAAGCGAAGAAGGAACACAAGGGTAAAGAGTAAAAATGGCAACAAATAAGTACCTATCAATAATAACTTTAAATGTAAATGGATTAAATGCTCCAATAAAAAGATACAGAGTTATGGATTAGATAAGAAAACATGATTCATATATCTGCTGTCTACAAGAAACCCACCTCAGAGAAAAAGACCCACATAGATTGAGGGTGAAGGGATGGAAAACGGTTTTTCAGGCAAATGAAAATGAAAAAAAAAGCAGGGATAGCAATACTTATATCTGACAAATTAGATCTCAAAGTAAAGGACATAACAAGATATAAGGAAGGCCACTTCATAATACTAAAGGAAGCAATCCA
This sequence comes from Lasiurus cinereus, assembly GCA_011751065.1. Lineage (NCBI taxonomy): Eukaryota > Metazoa > Chordata > Mammalia > Chiroptera > Vespertilionidae > Lasiurus > Lasiurus cinereus. The sequence continues at coordinate 19,415,877 of JAAGEH010002525.1, forward strand.
ACAGGAAGAAATAACTCTGGTTAACATATATGCACCCAATACAGAAGCACCCAAATACATAAAAAAAACTCTTGGAGGATATCAAGGGAGAGATTGACAGCAATACAATCATAGTAGGGGACTTGAATACCCCACTGACATCACTGGATAAATCCTCTAAAAAAAAAATCAGCAAAGAAACATTAATATTGAATGACTCACTAGATCAGATAAAATTAATTGACATCTTCAGAACATTTCACCCCAAAGCCACAGAATATACATTCTTCTCCAGTGCACATGGGTCATTTTCAAAGATAGACCATATGTTGGCTCATAGGCAAAGTCTCTTCAAATTGAAGAAGATAGAAATCATAACGAGCATCTTCTCAGATCACAGTGGCATAAAATTGGAAATCAACTATAATAAAAACAATACAAAGAAATCAAACACATGGAGACTAAACAGCATGCTATTAAACAACGACTGAATAACCAGAGAGATCAAGGAAGAAATAAAAAACATCATGGCAACAAATGACAATGATAACACAACAATGCAAAATTTATGGGACACAGTGAAAGCAGTCTTGAGAGGGAAGTTCATAGCTCTACAAGCCTACTGCAAAAAACAAGAAACATGAGAGTAAATTACCTAACTCTACAACTCAAAGAGCTATAAAGAGAGCAACAAGGAAAGCTCAGTGTAAGCAAAGGAAGGAAATAGTAAAGATCAGAGTGGAGATAAATGACATAGAGACCAAAGAAATAATTCAAAAGATCAACAAAACCAAGAGCTGGTTCTTTGAAAGGATAAACAAGATTTATAAATCTCTAGCTAGGCTCACCAAGAAGCAAATTGAAAGGATTCAAATACATATAACCAGAAATGAAAGAGGATTAATAACAACAGACCTCACCGAAATACAAAGGATTGTTAAAAAATACTATGAACAACTCTATTCCACCAAACCAGAAAACCTGGAGGAAATATATTCCGAGAAAAATATAACCTTCCAAAACTCAAACAGGAAGAATCTAAACATCTCAATAGGCCAATAACTATGGAAGAAACTGAAGCAGTCATCAACAAGCTTCCAGCAAATAAAAGCTCAGGGCCAGATGGCTGCACAGGGGAATTTTACCAAACATCCAAGGAAGAACTGAAACCTATCCTCCTCAGACTATTCCAAAAAATTCAAGAGGAAGGAATACTTTCAAGCTCCTTCTATTAAGCCAGTATCATCCTAATACCAAAACCAGATAAAGACAACACAATGAAAGAGAATTACCGGCCAATATCCCTCATGAACATAGATGCCAAAATCCTCAACAAAATTCTAGCAAATTGGATCCAGCAATACATCAGAAAGATCATATGCCATAACCAAGTAGGATTCATCCCAGGAATGCAAGGATGGTACAATATCCTCAAATCAATAAACATGATACATCACATAAACAAATTGAGAGATAAAAAATCACATAGTTATATCCATTGATGCAGAAAAAGCACTTCACAAAATCCAACACCCTTTCTTGATACAAACTCTCACCAAGGTAGGAATGGAAGGATCATACCTCAACATCATAAAAGCCATATATGATAAACCCACAGCTAGCATCATATTCAATGGGCAAAAACTAAAACCATTTCCCCTAAGAACAGGAACAAGACAGGGATGCCCACTCTCACCACTCCTGTTAGACATAGTACTGGAAGTATTAGTCATTGCAATTAGATAAGAAGAAAAAATAAAAGGCATCCAAGTTGGAAAAGATGACACGATGACACGATGATACTGTACATAAAAAACCTGAAAGACTCCATCCAAAAACTAATAGACTTAATAAAAGAATTTTCCAATGTAGCAGGATACAAAATTAATGCCAAGAAATCTATGGCATTTCTATACACTAATAGTAAATTTTCAGAAAGAGAGACTAAAAAAGCAATCCCATTTACCAAAGCACCAAAAAAATTAAGATACCTAGGAATAAACTTAACTAAGGAGGTAAAAGACCTATACGTGAAAAACTACAGGGCACTGAAAATAGAGATAGAGGAAGACATAAACCAATGGAAGAGCATACTATGTTCATGGATTGGGAGAATCAACATCATTAAAATGTCCATACTACCCAAATCAATCTATAGATTCAATGCACTACCCATTAAAATACCAATGGCATATTTCACAGACCTAGAAAGAACTGTCCAAAGATTTATCTAGATAAAAAAAAAAAAAGACCCCGAATAGCCAAAGTAATCCTGAGGAAGAAGAAAAAAGTAGTTGGGATCTCAATACCAGATTTCAAGCTGTACTACAAAGCCACTCTTCTCAAAACAGTCTGGTACTGGCACAACAACAGACTTATAGACAGACCAATGGAACAGAATAGAGAATCCAAATATTGACCCAAACCACTATGCTCAATTAATATTTGACAAAGGAGGCATGAACATACAATGGAGTCAAGACAGTGTCTTCAATAAATGGTGTTGGGAAAATTGGACAAATACAGGCAAAAAAATGAAAGTAGACCAACAATTTACACCATACACAAAAATAAACTCAAAATGGATACAGGGCTTAAACATAAGACAGGAAACCATAAAAATACAGTGGTACCTCGAGATACGAGTGCCCTAACATATGAGATTTTTTAGATATGAGCCATTGAGCGAGCAATTTTTGCTTTGAAATACGAGCAACATTTGAGATAGGAGTAATAGCACGGATAGGCCAGCGACACACAACCCACCAGTTTACTGCGACTCGAGCATCTCATAGTTTCCCATGCTTCAATGTTATGGAACGAATTAAACTCATATCTCGAGGAATGCACAGGCAGAGAAATCTCAGACATATGCGGAAGGAACTTCTTCACTGATACTGCTCCTAGGGCAATGGAAGCTAAAGAGAAAATAAATAAATGGGACTACATCAAAATAAAAAGTTTTTTCACAGCAAAAGAAACCATCAACAAAAGAACAAGAAAGCCCACTGTATGGGAGAACATATTTGCAAATGTTATCACTGATAAAGATTTAATCTCCAACATCTACAGGCAACTTATACAAATTAATAAAAGGAAGATAAATGATCCAGTAAAAAAATTGCCAACAGACCTAAATAGAATCTTTTCGAAGAAGACAGAAGACCAAAAGACATGAAAACATGCTCAAAGTCACTAATTATCCAAGAGATGCAAATCAAAACGACAATGCGAAACCATCTCACACCTATCAGAATGGCAATCATCAACAATTCAAAAACAACAAGTGTTGGCGAGGATGTGAAGAAAAAGGAACCCTTGCGCATTGCTTGTCAGAATGCAGACTGGTGCAGCCACTATGGAAAACAGTATGGAGTTTCCTCAAAAAACTAAAAATGGAACTCCCATTTGACCCAGTAATCCCACTCTTAGGAATATATCCTAAGAAACTATAAACTTCAGTCAGAAAGGATATATGCACCCCTATGTTCATAGCAGCACAATTTACAATAGCTAAGATTTGGAAACAGCCTAGGTGCCCATCAGCAGATGACTGGATCAGAAAACTATGGTACATCTACACAATGGAATACGATGCTGCCATTACAAAGAAGGAATTCTTACCATTTGCAGCAGCATGGATGGACCTTGAGAGCATTATGTTAAGTGAAATAAGCCACTCAATGAAAGAAAAATACCACATGATCTCACTCATTTATGGATAATAAGAAACATTTTAAACTGATGAACAAAAAGATAGATACAAAGGTAGTAAAGCATCAAACAGACTGTCAAATTACAGTGGGAAGTTTAGAGAGAGGTAGGGTAGATAAGAGATCAACCGAAGGACTTGTATGCATGCATAGAAGCATAACCAATGGACACAAGACACTGGGGGGTTAGGGAATGCATGGGAGTGGGTGGGGGGAGGGCAATGGGAAGATAATACAATACATTAATTTAAAAAATTTTTTTAAAAGAAAAAAAAATTCTAAAGATAGAATTCCAAATTCTGGGCATAAAGCACATGTCTTTCTCTCTGTTAAAGGGGAACCCCTGGCAAATTCCAGTGAGATCATGCCTTGTGTTTTATTCTCTCTGATTTGGGTTTTATGTTTGTTGGTGCTTTTCTAATTATAAGTAAACTTTTAGTCATGAATATTCATTCTCCTGGAAATGAATGGAGACATACTTTCCAGAGCAGGGAGTATCTTGCAGGACAAAAAGCCCCTTGGGACTAACCACAGAACTCAAGCTCTGACCCCTAACCACAGCAACAGCAATTTAGAAGCCTGAAGTCTCATTGCCCAAATTTGGCCCAAATTCGATAATGTCCAAGGTAAAACAAAGCTTTCCCTTAACACTGGAATAGATCTTTGAATACCAATGGGATTTTCCCATAATGTTGCTGATAAGTAGATTTCAAAGGCTTTTCTTTCAGATAAATAGTTGTCTGTGGTCCAGCCATGTACACAATTAGGAAACTGTGTCTGTCCCTTTTGCCAATTCTGAATGGGTCTACCTGTAGCATGTAGGTTGACTTTGAGTGGCAAAGGATTGGTTCCTTGGCTGATGTGAGCACATGAAGCCATGTTTCCAGGCCTGGTTTAATTTCACCACAGTATTCCTGGGCTTCCATCACTGGTCAATCGGCCAAGCCTGCGCTAGTCAGAGTCCCCAGTTCCTGCAGCATCGCCCCCATGTGTAAGCCAGTGTGTGGTCAGAATGCTTTTCTGGCTTGGGAGGTCTTCAGCAATCAGTCCTACAGCAATGCTTGGCAAGCAACTTGCTCTCACTTCTGAATTTCCTAGGACAAGGAAAGAGGAAAGATGCAGGTGCCTCCTTAAAGAGGGGCTTCAGGGCTGTGCTAAGATGATATCCTGGCCCTAGCCCTGGCTGACGCGGCTTATTTGGTTGAGCATCAACCCATGCACCAAAAGATTGCTGGTTCGATTCTGGGTCAGGACATGTACCTGGTTGAGGACTTGATCCCCAATAAAGGGAATTTAGGAGATGACTGATCAATGTTTCCCTTTCACATCAATGTTTCTCTTCTTCTCCCTTCCTCTCTAAAAATCAATAAAAAATATATTTTTAAAAATTACATTCTGGCTCAGACTCTTTGGAGCTCATCGCCCCACTCTAGCTCTCAAAACCTTTGTCTTCTACTCTCTCCCTGTCTTTCCTGTCTGCTCTCAGGATAGCTGACTTTCTAAGATTTCCAGGGTAATGCTCTCAGCCTGGTTTCACCTGGAAATGGCCTGGGGTGCTTTAAGAAAATGTCAAGTCCTGGCCCTGTCTCAGGTGTTCTGATTTCTGCTCTAGAATGTGGCCTGGGCAGTAGAGGGTTTCACTCCCAGCAGATTCTGATCAGAGTTAAGAATGAGAACAGTGAGTTCCTAGTCCAGTGGTCAGCAAACTGTGGCTCATGAGCCACATGTGGCTCTTTGACTCCTGGAGTGTGGCTCTTCCACAAAATACCAGGACTTGGGAGAGTCTATTTTGAAGAAGTCGCATTAAAAGAAGTTTTAAAATTTTGGCTCTCAAACGAAATTTCAATTGTTGTACTGTTGATATTTGGCTCTGTTGACTAATGAGTTTGCCAACCCAGTCTTTCAGATTGGGGTGATTTCCAGAGAAGCAGGCCTGTCCTCATAGCAAATGGTTCTCAAAATGTAGTCCCTCAACCAGAGCCTAGGAACTTGTTAGAAAGGCTAATTCTCTGGCCATACCCTAGAAGTCAGCAACAAGCCCTCAAGAGTGAAAACCTCTGTCTTAGTGATGGACATCAAAATCAATACATAGTTATGATCTATCATTGGAATCATCAGGTGCTTTATATATGGAAAGATGCCTGGACCTCACCTGAAACCTATGGAATCAGAACCCCAGGGCAGAGATTGCTGTGGAGCATTCCAGGAAGCCTAGGGACTCTTCAGAAGGGAGGTTTGAACTTGAGTCACCTCAGCAACCTGATGTGGCAGCGCTGGGACCAGCAGCCACTTCCTATGGTGAGCCCTCAGCAACATTCCTCACTCCTAGGTCTTATTTCCTGGGCCTGGTCTCACATCTCCTCAGCACAGCAGCAGAGACCTCAGCTCTCCCTCCTAGGAAGGAGCCATTGACTTATAAACTTCAACTAGAGGCTCTCAGGGTCTTCCCCTCTGCCTTTCAACGCCAAAGCCATGGCTGCCAGGCTGTTCCTATGAAACCAAGGAGTGGGAGTTGAGAACACAAAACACATGACACTGCCCCACACTTTTCCTAAGGTTAATCTGGATGAGAGGGAGCAAAACTGCACCCCAAGAGTCAGTGGACTGCATAGTGAATGAATTACAACTGAATAAAGCTATCCTAAAAGATGAGCATAGAAGTAGCAGTGAAAGAAAAAGAAAGCAAGAAGTGAAGGTGCAGGGATGGCTCTGAGACTCCTGTGTGAGTGTGTGCAAGCCTCAGGTTATGATCTGGGGCAGCAGGCAGAGTCCCAGCTTTTCCCAGTCACATTTCAGAAGCAAGGCTGACCAGGCCTGGGTTCACGCCCTGCAGGTGTCTCTCTGCTAGGGGCCTCCTCGAGCCCCAGCTCTCCCCTGCCTCAGCCAGATCCCCATGCATTTGAGGCTATGTGGTCCAGGAACTACATGGACTGGTCTCTTTATGGCCAGTGTCACTCCAGTGCCAGTCCCCAGGCCTCCTCCAGCTCTCTCCTCTGAGGATGATGTGTCCGTTTAGAAAAGAGCACTTGGAGGGTGGGGGGTTGGAGGTGTCTGCAGTGCCATCGTGTAAGGGAGGAAATGGATTGTGCTGTGTGGCCCAGTGGCAAGCTATGCACAGACTGTAGTTTAGCTGTGATGCTAGATGGACAAATGGCCTCAGCTCTGAGATTAAAATAAAACAAGCTTCTTAGTCACAGGACAACTCATCATTTGCATTCCTAGTATTTAGCCTGATGCCAAGCACATAGTAGGTGCTCAATAAATATTTGCTAAATAAATAAACAAACCAGGTTACTTCGCATTGCTTAGTTATCTACTTTCTCTGGTGGTGCAGGGTTCCTGCACCCTCCCCTCTCTCTGCCACAGTCCTCCATCTGCATTCTCATGTCCCTGGCTCCCGTACCTTTGTCAAAACCAGATATATCCCTGGTTTTGTTTTGTCCTGTGTTAGTTCCTCCAGCCTGTCCAGGAATTCTTTATTCTCTTTGAAGAGCCAGGTTCAGCCCCTTCAGTTTCTCCTTGAGGGTGCTCTCAGGTGGCAGCTAGTCTTCTTTGCCTAGAAGACAAGCCCATCACCCTCCCTGAGAGACACAGCATCAGTCCCTGTGGCTTGGTGCAAGCTGGGATCTCAATGGCTTCCCAGCTGCCATCCATTGCCCTGCTGGGCTTGGCTGGATGTGGTTCTGCCATCTGCTTTACACAGCTCCCACCTTTCCTCTCGGCAGATCTCCATCAACACCTGCTGACTGCCAGTGCCACCAGGCAGCACCAGCCTTCATTAGATGGCTGGTGCTTTAGAAACTCATTCTAGTAACTAGCAAGTGTCTACCAGGTGCCCATAGAATTCAGATAGAGATACAAACAAACCACCAGGAATTTTAGACAGAACTGACAAGTAAACCTGCAATTACAGTCCAGGGTCAGAAACCCTATGGAAGGATTCACTACAGAAAATTATATCAATATGAAGGAAGGAGCATGGCTCATTTAAAAACATTTTATATCTATAATTATTAAATATTTTAAACAAATTGAAATAATGTAACACAGTATACCTATAATTCACATTTAGTAGATGCTAATGACTGAGATCTGTCTACTGTTTTCTCTCTCAATAAATCCTTAGAGATGCAGCTAATGCTCTATCCTAATTCTATCATTCTCCCTCCCTCCTTCTTCTAATGCAACCAGCTTCTTGAAATTGATCATTTCCATTGATATTTTTGTAAGGGGCTTCTTGGAGCAATAGGATAAAGAAGTAAGCCAGGCAGTGGAGCAAAGTGCATTTCAGGGGGAAGGATCAGCATATGCAAAGGCCCAGAGGCATGGCACACTCACCTGAGAGACTAGTTATGAAGACTTTGTATTAATCCAGAGGAGATATAATAGTGGCCTAACCCCAAAATGTGTGTTGTCAAAAAAAGAGTCTAGGGCTTAGAGAGATTGAGAAAGGAGAGCCTGATGATTGATTTTCTATATAGCTTGATGGAGAAGGACAAAGGAAGAAAAAATATTTAGGTTTCTGGTTTGAGAAGGGATGAAGATGATGTTGGATTTAGTTAGAGTCATGCTTAATTTGAGATGCCTGTAGGGTAACCAAGTAATATCAGATAGCAGATAGAGAGATCTGGCCTACACAGCATTTGATGGAGAGAGAGGGAGAGAGGGAGAGAAAGAGAGAGAGAGAGAAGAAAAGGAAAGAAAAGAGTAGGTCAGTCTGTTTGCCCCTATAAGCTAGAGAAAAAGGCACCCAACTAGAAAAGTTTGTTTCCAAACCTTTTTTTTTCTTTATTGATTAAGGTATTACATATGTGTCATTATCCCCCCATCACTGTAAGAATGGCTATTAGCAACAAATCAACAAACGACAAGTGCTGGTGAGGATGCGGAGAAAAAGGAACCCTCGTGCACTGCTGGTGGGAATGCAGACTGGTGCAGCCACTATGAAGAACAGTATGGAGTTTCCTCAAAAAAACTAAAAATGGAACTCCCATTTGACCCAGTAATCTCAGTTCTAGGAATATATTCCAAGAAGCTAGAAACATCACTCAGAAAGAATACATGCACCCCTATGTTCATAGCAACACAATTTACCATAGCTGAGATTTGGAAACAGCCCAGCCTAAGTGCCCATCAGCAGATGAGTGGATTAAAAACTGTGTTTTCAAAACTTTCTCATCCATTTGTTTCTTCCTGCTCCCCTTGTGGCAAGAGCATCAACCTGTCTTGGACAATTATCACTGTTCAAATGTTGGACATACCTGTGCCCAGTGTTCAAGTAAGTTGCTCACTTGCCTTCCAGTTCTTTGGTATCACATAGACTCAGCATCAGTCTCAGAAAATTATGGAGTTTTTTGCCTATGGCAGGCTGGAAGGTGGGAATGAAATCAAAGCTGTCTTTGAAAGGTAAACAGGCTGGTTTCATGGAGACAGAATATGGTGCCTCAGTTGCCTGCATTGCAAGAAACCCTGCTGCTGGTTTTGCCACTGTTGCCTTTGTAGCCACTGACCAGAATACCATCCTCAGAAGAGCCTTTCTCTGCTCAACTCGTGTGAGTGGTTGGCATAGACTTGTTTAAGAACTTTTACAACATGTGCACCTAAGCAACTTGTCCATCACATTCTCAGCCATGATGCCACCACCCCTCCCCACACATTGCTTCATCTTGACCTTAGCTCAATTATTTAATAGATTCATTGCCAAACCTAGGCTTTCATAAATGATTTCCAGGAAATATGAGGGTTGAAATCAAGTTGAACTCGTGTGGTTTTGCTCTTAACTTGAGTTTTCTCTGATTTCTGGAAGATCTTGCCTCTTAGGACTTCAGAAATCTCTGCTGGTTAGTTGTTTTGACTCCAGGAAGCTCCAAGGTAATCTATCTTATTAAACTCAAAGAGAATGTTGGCAAGGAAGAGTGTCAATATCAGCCCACACAAAAGGATAGTTTATCTTGCCTGAGAAGTATAAAATCAAATATCATGCGAGCCAATTTTCTTTGCTTGATTTTAGAATAAAATATGCTTTGAACTTCTTTCCCAGAGGTTAAACAAAAAAAAGTTACATTTCTTTGGTTGAGTCATTTTGGCAAGAGCACTATCCCTACCTTCTATCTGCAAGTTCAGAAACTTTAGAATTTTTATGAGAGTGTCTTAGTGCTTACAGTAAGGACACATTTCCCAAGTGTCCTTACTGTAACTACATATCACCACAAGGCACATATTAAAGGCCATGCGAATCTATTTCTACCCATTTGTCAGGATAAAAATCTTTAGTGTAAGAACTGATGTGATATATGCGACCTTCACAATACAACTTGATTATTGGAATGACTTCTGACTTTATATGGCTGTTTCTTAGTTTCCAAAGCTATTTTAGCTCAACTATAAGAGATCTGTATGCCTGTAGAGATTAGTACCCAGTCCTTCCTGGCAAACTTCCTCTCTGGCATTCCACAAAGAAGAAACAGCTTTTCATGGGGAGCCATATTCTAGTTTCTTATCATGGTGATTTTCTCCATGCTTTTGCATATTTCTTTGCTTATCTGTAAATGCCACTCAAGAAGTTACAAACATTGTTAAAAGATAATGGTTCATTTTCTCCCTTCCAAGCTACCATTAAAATAATCATGAAGATGTGAAAGTAGAGCGGGGGAAAAATACAATGCTGGAAACCAAAAATAAGAGTTTAGGGGGAAGTTTCTAAGAACTACAGAATCAATGAGACATCTGGGAGCCCTCAGGGGATGTCCTACTATAATAGCTTGGGCAGCAGTCTGCCCTCCCTCTGTAGGAGCCAATTGGGCTGATCAGGGAAGGCACCACCCCATCATCCCGCCGCTGCTGCCACTGCTGGCCACTGTAGCCACCAAGGGGTTTTCATCAACACAGACTCCAGTCCCTTCACCATGAAAAAATGACAACTTTCATTAGGCATTTTCAAGAAGTCTCTTTCATAAGATATGACCTTTCTCTCTCACTCTCTCTGTTTCTTCTTTCCTTCTTTTCTTCTTTCCTTCCTTCCTTCCTTCCTTCCTTCCTTCCTTCCTTCCTTTCCTTCCTTTCCTTCCTTTCCTTCCTTTCCTTCCTTTCCTTCCTTCCTTCCTTCCTTCCTTCCTTCCTTCCTTCCTTCCTTCTTTCCTTTCTTCTTTTCTCATCTGAGGATATTTTTCCATTGATTTTTAGAGAGTGTGGAAGAGAGAGGGAAAGACAGAGAGAAACATCAGTGTGAGAGGGACACTTCGATTGGTTGCCTCCTGCATGAGCCCTGACTTGGGCCCCAGCCAGGGAGGATCCTGCAACCTAGGTACATGTCCTTGACCAGAATCAAACCCAGACCCTGTGGTCAGCAAGCTGAGGCTCTATCCATTGAGCCAACCCAGCTAGGCAGGATATGACATTTCTTAGCCCCTCCATTAGTGGTCCTTCAATTTTTCCTCCAGGATTGATGTGGGAAAACCCTAGATCACCTTCTTGGATTCTTATTACACAAATTACCAACACACTGTGAGTGGCGTACCGGGAGCTTAGCCAATAAGGGATCAGAAAAGGTGTTTCCTCTGCAGCTCACATGCAGAGGCAGGACTGACGGCACACCTGGGTTGGCAGGCTCTGTTCTCTGTGGGCCTGCACCATCCGTGGCTTGCCTCACCACACAGCAGTCCCCTCCCACCCACCCGTGCACGCAGTCTCCTCCTGAGCAGTCATGACCGTTATGGCATCCTGGCTAATTTGCATATTATATAATATTCAAATTATATATATATAATATGGGTGTGCACACGCACTCGCGCGCGCGCATACACACACACACACACACACACACACTATACAAAGAAACAGGAAAGTTTGACCCATTCATGGGGAAAATATTGGCCAGAAACAATCCCTAAAGATGCTTAGATATTGGAAATATTAAAGATGTTAAATCCACTGACATAAGTATGTTCAATAAGCTACAAAAAAGTAGGCAAAATACTAAAGAAAATTAGGAAAACAATGTATGAACAAATGAGTTTCCATATAAGCATCAACTGATGTATGCATCAATATGTGGAACAGAAAATCTCTCTTTCTCTATCCCCCCTTCCTCTCCTTTATCTCTTGAATCAATTTAAAATATTAAAAAAACTTATGGCTAATAGCATACTTAATGGTGAAAGACTGAAAGTTTTTTCTCTAATATCAGGAATAAGACAAAGATATACATTCTCACCATTTCTTATCAATGTTGCATGGAAATTATGGAAGAAAAAAAGTAACAGTTTGGAAAGGAGAAAGTAAAACTATCTCTAAATCTCTCATATTTGTTGATCATAATACTTAATATTGTATAGTGAAGAACTCCTCAAATTCTCTACAGATACAACACAATTCTTAGCAAAATTCCATCTGGCTTCTCCCCACACCAGAAATTTACAAGATGATCTGAAAGTTACTTTAGAAATACAAGGGACCCAAAGAGTAAAAAAAAAATCTTGAAAAAAAAGTTACAGAATTTACACATCCAAATTTCAAAGCTTACTATTAAATTGCAGTAAACACTGCAGTGTATACAGTATGATAGTTAATTAATGATGGACAGCTATAACAATGGAATAGAATTGAGAGTCCAGACATAAACTCCAGATTTATGATCATTTATTTGCCATGAGGATGCCAATAAATTTTAGTGGGGAAAAAATAGTATTTCCAACAATGGTGCTAGGACAACTGAATATACACGTGAAAGAATAAATTTGCACCCCTACCTCACACCACACAGAAAAATTAACTTAAATGGATTAGAGAACTAAATAGAAAATCTAAAACTATATCATTCTCAAAAGAGAATAGAGGAGTAAATTTTTGTGACCCTGTGCATGAATTTCATGCACTGGGCCACTAGTTTGACAATAAGAGGTAATCTGTACATTTATGTTTTACAAACATTTTATATGCTTGTTAAATTTTACTATTTAAAAATTAAAAAGAATAAAGGTATAAGAAATCTTATGTCACACCATTAAATATATTAATTTGAAATGAATCATAGTCTTATCTGTAGAAGGTTAAATAGTAAATCTTTAGTGAGAAAATAATAGGAAAATATCTTCAGGATCTTGGAGCAAGTAGCGATTCCCTAAGTAGGATACAAAAAAGTACTAACCATAAGTAGAACATTTGATTAATTGAAGTTGGTCAAAATATAAGCATCTACTTATCAAAGCCACTATCAGGACAGTGAAAAGGCATATCAGAGACTGAGAGCATATATTTGCAATACATTTATCTGTAAATATATTACCAGAATATATTTTTTAAAGACCATAAGAAAGACACCCCAAAATTTAATGGTTAAAATATCTAAACAGAATTTTGCAAGTGAGAATACTCTAATGCCCAGTAAGTAAATGAGAAAGCACTCAATATCATTTCTGGTCGGGGTATAAACTGACACAACCTCTTCATAAAACTATTTGGCCCTTTTTGTTAAAGTTAAATATACCTTTATTTTGTCCCAGCAATTTAATTCTCAGATATATATCCAAGAGAAATAAGTATATATATCCAATGAAAGACTTCAAGGTTATTCACAGATTTTTTTCATAATAGTAAAAAACTGGAGAAAACTCAAATGCAATTGACAAGAAAATAAATAAAGAGTAATATACTCATGTAATGGGATACTATACAGCTAAAAGAAAAAAAAATGTTATATAGGTTACTCTCACAAATGTAATGATGAATCAGTCACATACAAAAGAGAACATATATGTTATTTCATTGCTTTGAAGTTCAAGAACAAGCAGAATCAGAATAGTGGTTACCCCTAAGGAGGAGGCAGTTATGAGAGGGCAAAAAGGAGTATTCTGGGATGTTGAAAATATTGTACATCTTTTTTTATTTGGTTGGTGCCTATATGAGTGTAAATGAATAAAAATTCAAAAGCTATATATGAGAAAGATGTACATTTTCTTGCTGGCAAGTGGTCCTTAAATGTATGTATGTATACCCTTTAACTCACCCATGTCACTCTTTGTGAAATGAGGATATTCATCACAGTGTTATGAATAAATCTGAGGCAGTCTGCATGTCTGGATTACATAAATTATGAAGTATTCATACAAAGGATTACAATGCAGTTCGTCAAGTTGTTGTAGAATAGTTAATGCATAAAAATGTTCCAAAAATTGTGTTCAAAGTACAAACAATATGTTATTTTCATAAAATGTCATATCTGTGTTTTAACTGAATGGACAAGAATCTTGATTAATAATGAAAAGGGAAGAGTGATAGCCAATCACAGTTGCCTATGCAAGGAGGCAGACCCAACACCCTGTATTTTTCCCCTCCCACCTTTAGAATCCCAGTCAAATATCCACAAAGGAGGAGGAAGGCCATCAGGGACCATGAGGTTTTTACAGGTCTCCAGACTGTGGAAAGGAACTACAGTAGTGGGTAAATGGGCTTGGCGAGGTGGGGAGGTCCAATCACAGCAGGCTGGGGAGCAGGCTGCAGGGGGAGAGAATGTACCCTTCTGGGTGGACATGGGGAGACCCTGAGTTTCATGTAGAATTTCCTACAGAGAATAGCAGTACAAGCTGAGTCATTATTCAGAAATCTTTAATGATTCTATCCAATAAAACTCCTTACGATTTAATTTGACTATAAAGATTATAAGCAAATGTTAAATAACAGTACTCAGTATTAATGGCTGTGTAGAAAACTAGGTTGATTGATATCCTCATATATTGTTGGTGGGACTACCTACTGGAGAAGCCTTTTAGGAAGGCAATTTGTCAGTACTTATGAAAATGTTAAATATATGTATTCTCCAACCAGCAATTGTACCTCTGAATTTTAAATGTCTGTTCTATGCAGGGGAGAGGAGGGCGCATAAAGATCCATGTTACAGGAGGTACATCATGGCATTGTTTAGAAAATCAAAAAATGTAATACTGATCAAAGCTGTGTAATGATTATTTTGAAATGATCATGTCCATAAGAAACTCATGACTTTTCATTTTAACTGAGGAATTGTTTTTTTCCACAGAAAGCCAATAGAAGCCAATATTCTCTTAGAGCAATGAGGACACCTGGTGACCAGAGCTTGCTTTGTGAATGCTGCCAAAAAGGAACCCGGAAGGTTCAAGAGCTGGATTGGGAAAGTGGGAAGCGAATCTGGAACTTGTTGTTCTGGCATTAATTAAGCAACATTCAAAGAATAGTGGAGACATACCAGAGTCGGAACGGAGGAAATGCAACCGGCCAATCTGGACAATTGAAAATCAACAAGAGAAGAATGACTGTTATTGATTTTAACACAATGAATAAAATATCATGAGTTAGTAGTCAAAGAGAGGGAGGAAGGGGCAAAGGGAGAAAGGAAGCCCGAAAAACTGCTAATAATTGTTGAATTTAGATCAAGGGTATAGGCGCATTTGCTTCACTACTTCTTTCAACGATGTTACATGTCTAAAAACTTTACATATATGAGAAAAACAACAAATAATATTTAACAGAAAGTGGATAACTAAAATCCATAAAAATAAATCTTAAAGCCAAATTATGAATGAGCTACCTACTAAAGAGCAGAAAAACCTCTTCATCAAGATGAATAAAAATTAAATGAGACTTCATTTCTAGACGAAATAGAGTGACTAGGACTGATCATTCCACTTGAAATAAGAACAAAATCAAACGAAAGGACAAATTATATGAAACTCTGGCTCCAAGACTCTGGAGAGGATGAGTCCCCTGATTTGGAGCAGGGGAGCTGGGCAGTGGGGGTGCCAGGCTGCTGGAGTTTGCAGGGCAGAGGGCCCAGGGGAGAGTTGCACAGAGGGAACTCGGAGGGCTGCAGAGCATTGCCTCCAGTGTTCAGTTGAGCGCTGATTACTGATCAGTACATGTGTGAGTTCAGTGCCAGAGGCTGGGATAAAACATTGCTCAATAATGCCTGTTCCCAACTTTCAGAGTGGCGGCCTCATAATTCACTGATTATGAGCATCAATTACAATAAGGTATTAGTTTCCCCAGGCTGCTCTAACAAATGATCACAAACAGGGTGCCTTAACACAACAGAAATGCATTCTCTCACAGCCCTGGAGGCTAAAAGTCTTAAATGAAGTGTGGCAGGCTCGCTCTGAAGCTGTAGGAAAAATCCTTCCCTACCTCTTTCTAGTTTTGTTGTTGTCACGGCTTGATGTGCCTTGCAGCTTACCACACCAGTTTCCCCTCTGTTTTCACACAGCCATTATTCCTGTCTGTCTGTTTTCTCTTCTCATTAGGACACCAGTCGTTGGATTAGGACACACTCTACTTCAGTCTGACCTCATTTTAACTGATTACATCTGCAAAGACCCTCACATTCTGAGTTTCTGGATTGACATAAATTTTTTGGGGAACAATGTTCAACCCTCTAAAAGAACTAAGAAGAGTCTTGCCTCAGTAGTGGAAAAATGTTACCCTTAGGCTAAAATACTAATTTAGTCATATCTGACAAAGCTTAAAAGCAAGACCAAAAGGTTCAAACTACTTCTAGGTAACTCAAGTGCAACCCAGTACAAAGTTCAAGAATTTTGTTAGACAAAAATATGTAACAAATTACAAGGTAAAATTCACAATATCTGAGATTTAATATAAAATTTTATTTGAAAAAATCATGTCTACAATTTCCCCATACTTGATGAAAACTATAGACTATGGATCGCAGAATCTCAATGAACCTCAAATGCAAGAAATATAGAATAATATTACATTATGTTGCTTAAACCTAGTGATAAAGAGAAGATCTTTTAAACATCAGAAGGAAAAAGACATCTATGTATATAAAAGCCTAAAATGCAAATTGTCCCCACAGGAATTTGACTGGGAGACCAATCGCTCACTATGACGTGCACCTTCTCCCAGGGTTGGAGCAGAATGAAGGGAGGCCCTAGCCAGCAGCTAGATGCTCCTGATTAACCCTGATTGCTGGACAGGCCTAGGGACTCTACCCATGCATGAATTTCATGCACCAGGCCTCTAGTTATATACTATAAAGAACCAAAATAAGAATAACTGCAGATATCAAGAAACAGTCTAGTAGACTTTGGAGAAATATTTTTAAAATACTGAAAGAAAAATTTACTCACCTGGGATTTTTTTATCCAGTAAAAATACCTTCCAAAGACAAGGGCAAAATAAAGAGTTATCAGACCTACAAAAGCTGAAAGAATTTTCAGCCAGCCTTCACTATAAGAAATGTTAACATGGTCCTTAAAGCAGATGGAGATAATAAAGATCAAAAGGGAAAATGAATGAAAAGGAAACAGAAAAACAACAGAAAAAACCCATGAAACTGAAAGCTGGTTCCCACAGAAGATTAATAAAATGGACAAATCGGTAGTCAAACTTAAAGAGAAAAAAGTGAGAAGGTACAAATAATATCAAGAATGAGTTAGGTGATGCAATAGATTTTTGTAAGTATTACTAGGATGAATTTTTAGTTCAAAATTTCCCACAATGAAAACTTCAACCCCAAAAGCTTCAGTTATAAATGTTACCATACATTTAAAGAAGTATTAATACTAAATCTACACAAATTATCCCAGAAAATTTACAAGGAAAGAATAATTCCCAACTTTTTCTATGAGGCCAGAATTACTCTAGTACCAAAACCAGAAAAGGACATTATAAGGAAAGACAATTATAGACCAATCTCCTTCATTAACTTATGTGAAAAAAATTTAATAAAATCTTTATGGAGCCCAGCCAACATGGCTCAGTGGTTGAGCATTGACCCATGAATCAGGAGGTCACCATTTGATTCCCAGTCAGAGTACAGATTGTGGGCCTGGCCCCCAGAAGCCAATCAAAGATTCTCTCTCAGCATTGATGTTTTTATCTCCTCTTTTCCCTTCCTCTCTGAAATAAATAAAATATATATAAAAAAAACTTTAGGGAATCAATTCCAATAATATATAAACATAATAAGACATGATAACCAACAGGGGTTTATCTCAGAATGCAAACATATTTATCATTTGAAATCAGTCTATATAATTCACTTTAATAACAAACTGAAGAAGAAAAACACAATGGTTTTAATAGATGCAGAAAAATCATGTGACCAAAGCCAATGTTCATTCCTGATAAAGACTTTTAGCAAAACAGAAATGGAAGGAAACTTTAACAACCTGACCAAGGGGGGTGGGCAGTGGGGCTACAAAAAGCCTATACATAACATCAGATATAACGGTAATAGAATGTTTTGTGTCAAGACAAAGAGGTTCATTCTTACCACTTCCATTCAGTTTTGTGTTGGAGGCTTTAGCCAGTGGAATATGGCAAGACAAAGAAATGGAATGCACCCAGATTAGAAAGAAAAAAGAAAACTGCCCTTATTTGCAGAAGACATAATTGTGTATATATAAAATCTGATAAATCTTCTGAAAAGCCATACACTTCTGGCAGTAGTTTTCCTGGCCCAGTGCTGGATTCTGTGCCCAGAGTACTTTTTCTTGTACAACTCTCGGCTTCTGCCAATCTCAACCTCAGCCTATATCTGAATACCTCCCTGCCTATTCTGCGGGCACTGCAGAGCTGTACCACTGGGGCTCCCACAGTGCCTCCTTCTGCCAGGGCCCAAAGGATGTGACTAGAGGCCTCCAAACCTATTGCCTACCTTTCAGCTCCACAGAGAAGGGGCTTTATTAAAGTTGCTGCTAAATTCCCAGAACCTGCAAATAGATGGGGCTCTTGAGAATAGATGGTGCTCAAAAATCATGGAATAAATCTCAACCATTTTAGCTCCTGGCTTTTGAGTCAGAAAACCATTTCATCCTCTCTGTACCTAGGATGGGCCACAGGACTCATAGAGTGTCAGCATTGAAAGGAATACTTAACAGTCCCTCATTTTATAGGTAAAAAACCCCAACCAACCAACCAACCAACCAACCAGTCTGGTAGGCATGGCTCAATGGTTGAGCATTGACCTATAACCAGGAGGTCATGGTTCAATTCCTGGGCATATGATTTTCTCTAATCATTGATGTTTCTACCTATCTATCTCTCCTTTCCTCTTTGATTATATATATCCTATCTAATAAAGAGGGAATATGCTAATCGACTATCACTCCGTCACAAAGATGGCTGTACTCACAGCTGAGGCCAAGTTCCCATAAGGAGCCTTAACAAACAATCAGCAGGGATCTGAGGCTATGCTCTCTTGAGCCCATGGGGCTTTATAGGGGACCTCAGGTTGTACCCCTCCACCTGGCATCAGGTTGGGGGACCTCAGCCCACCCCTCCCCCACCCCAGTGCCAGGCCAGGGGACATGAGGCCACATCCTCCATCTGACAGGGCTTGACAAGGGACCTCAATATGCACTTCCCATCCTGGTACTGGGCTAAGGGACCTCAGGCTGCTCCCCCCACCCCAGCGTCAGGCTAGGAGACCTCAGGATGTGCCCCTCACCATGTGGGGCTTGACAGGGGACCTCAGGCCATGCCCCCCACCTCTGCACCAAGTGGGAGGACCTCAAACCGCATCCCCTGCTGGTGGGGCTTGACAGGGGGGCCTCAGGCCATGTCCCCCATTCAGTAGGGCTTGATGGGGGATCTCAAGGTGTACCTGCAGTGCTGGGTCAAGGGAACTCAGGCCAAGACCTCGCCCAGCAGGGCTTGACGAGAGACTTGAGGCTGCACCCCCTCCCCTTACGGTGCTGGGCCTGGGTCCCTGAGGCTGCGCCGCCCCCTCCACCTGGTGGGGCTTTATGGGGGATCTCAAGGCACATCCTATCACGGTCTGAGCTAGAGGACCTCAGGCCACATCCCCCATCTTGGCCCTGGGCCTGGGGACCTGAGGCTATGTCACCTGCCCTGCAGGGCTTGACAAGGGTTGGACTGGCCAGGTCTTGATCTAGCCCAATGGTGGTGGTGGTGGGGGGGTGCAGCCAGGTCTGGTTCTCACACAATTTTGAGGTGCATGTGGGTGAGTGGGGACTTGACTCTGTGCCCCATGGTGAGCCCAGACTCTGACAGGAGGAAAGTTTTCATATACATTTTACTAATTTTCTTTACTCTGTGATACTTCTATTATAGAGAAAGGGCAAATAATAATATTAAATTATTTCCTCTAATTAATCCCATTTTAATGTGCACGAATTTTGTGCACTGGGCCACTAGTGTGTGTGTGTGTGTGTGTTCTTTTTTCTTAAGAAGAAACCCAGAGGCCCAGAGAGAAGTGCAGGCTCAAGGTCATGTACCAAGTAGCTAATGGTGGAGCTGGGATAGGAACATGTCTCCCAAGTCCTGGCCCTGCCTCTTCCCTCACAGCTCTTCCTCTCAGCATTTGAACAGCTGCAGAATCTCAGTTCTCAGAATGGGTTGGAGGCAGCACTGAGGATGCAAATCAGTGAGGGGTCATCACCTCCATCGGACTCACAATTTGGAGCACTGACTAACCAGCAGCAGGATTCTGGATGCCAGCTCAGGCTGTGGACTAAAAGAGGAAGAGGAACATTGTCCTGGAGAAGGAAGGTTCTCAAGAAAACGTGGATGCTGAGGAGAAAGGGAGCAGGAAAGTCATTCCAGATGGGGGAAGCTGCTTCCAATCAGGCCACACAGCTGCCATCAGATTGGGGGCATGCTTGAAAACGGGAAGGGGCGTAGAGGCATGGGAGAGAAAGGAGCCCCTCTGCTTGGCATGCCCATCATCCACCCAGAGCCAGCAAAGGATCTCAACTGCCCCTAAATACCACTCCAAGCCCATGACCGTGCCTGTTACTCCAGCATTAGAGAGTGGCTTCTTGGTTTCCTGAAGAATGCAAGTGTTTCTTCACAGGGATTAGATGAGTTATTCAAATCATCTGGGGAACTTTGAGAAAACTGGGATGCAAAGCTCTACCACAGACCAATTACAGTAGAAGGCACTGAGGGAGGGAAGAGGAGCTTTCAATGTCAGCAGAGAAGAACCCTAGAAATCATCAAATCCCAGAGAGGGTTGGGGCCAGGAAATCTGTGGGAGAGATTGTCTCCAGCAACCTAGGTAATTATATCCCGAAATTACGAGTTTACAGACCGGTCTGGAGGGCAAAAAGATGGAGTGACTTGCACGTGGTGTCACAGCGCTTCTCAGGGCTGGCAGAGTGGCAGGCGCCCCTGCCTCGGGCAGAGTTCTTCACTGGAGTCCTTTCTTTGCCCCCTCTCTCGCCCGCCCTGGCTAGCAGTTAAGGAAGATGCTGGGCTGATGGGTGACACTTTCCCTGTCAGTGGAGGTGGAGGGCAGACGCTGGCTGGCGGTGGCCCTCTCTGTCTATTGGCACAGACTTCTGCCCACATCAGGACCCAGGGGAACGCACTTCTCTGAGCCACCCTGCCCAACACAGACCTCCAGTTTTCCCAGATGTCATCTGTGAAGGTGGCACCCCAGGGGTAGGCAGATAATCAAGCAGATGGCTGGACTGCCTCAGCACTGGACCTCTTGGGACCAACCAGAGCCCAGAGGTGCCTGGAGAGTGTCGCGAAGGGCAGCGTGTGCCTGGGACCTCCGCCCCGCCTCTTGGGGCCACAGAAGGGGCTGAGTGGGTGGCCACAGAGGGCAGGCCAGGCCAGGCCAGGGGAGGGCGGGTCCATCTGCAGGTGCTGGGCGCTCTCAACTGCTGCCCTGGATGTCTCCACCTGCCCATCTTCCGGAGTGGCCTCCCACGGCGGC
Organism: Lasiurus cinereus; assembly: GCA_011751065.1. Taxonomy (NCBI): domain Eukaryota; kingdom Metazoa; phylum Chordata; class Mammalia; order Chiroptera; family Vespertilionidae; genus Lasiurus; species Lasiurus cinereus. Next base: position 19,437,246 of record JAAGEH010002525.1, read on the forward strand.
CGCCGCGCGCCCTCTAGCGGCTCTCAGTGCTCCCTGCAGCGCCGGTCCCAGTCCCCGCCACACCCAGACAGGAGCACGCCCCTGCGCGGGAAGAGAACCCCCCTCCCCCAGCAGGCCTGGCACGGGCTATCTTCTGTCCCTTCACCAAGTCTTAGCCCTTGTGCTGCCCTTGTCATTGCTCCCATTGCAGTTGTGTTGCACTCCCATGGACTTTGCGCTCTGCAATATTTTGTCTTTATTAATACTTAACACTTTTCCTTTAAAAAATAGGGATTCCAGGTAGAGTGAGATCAGCTGGGGCAGCAGGTGAGAACAGGAAACTGCTCTAACAATTTTGCAGCCAAAAGCAAAGAAAGAAACCCTTTGGTTAGTATGTGCTGTCACCAGCGTGGCAGAGTGTGACCCTGTGCCCTCATGCCTGCGTGTACCATCCCACACAGGTCTGGCACTAGGCTGGTTTCATGCTTGAGCCCTGGGACTTGCCACCTGGCCTCCTATTTCTGCTTCAAGCCAGCTGCCTAGCCAGCATGAGCCTAGGCCCTGGCTGGCCCACCCAGACCTCTTTCCCTATCTCTGGTCTTAGCTTCCTTATCTGCCACATGGAACTCACAGTCCCTGCCTCGCTTACATCACGGAAGTGCCGTGCTCTGAAGACTCAGTGAGAACCTTCAGCGAATGTGCTTACCCTGTGTAAGAAGTAAGTGTGTAAGGCAGTGTGCTGTTCCTGTCTCTGGGCTGCCGTGCACTCTCCTTGATGAACACTGTCCCCGCTTCCCTGCCACACACACACACTCACACACACACACACCGGATCCCCTGGTCCCCTCTGAACAGAGCACTCACCTCTTTGCCTTCACCAGAAGAGATGAGCATACTCAAAGGAGACACCCGGCTTATGAGTTTAGGTGGGATCCAGAAGGCTCCCTGTCCGACTCAGCGGTTCTCAGTCTTGAATGGACATCAGAGCCACCTGGAGGGCTTGTTAGAGCCCGGCACTCTGGGATCACTTCAGAGTCTGACTCAGTGGGGCTGCGAGGGAGCCAAGCATTTGCCTCTCTAACCAGTTTCCAGGAGCGGCTGTTTCCTGCTCCGGGATGCCCCTGGAGAACGGCCAGGTTAGCTGTAGGTTCTGAGCACTAGTAGCACTACCTGAAAGACTGAGCAAAATTAGAACAGCTTTCTTACACTTCCTTAATGCCCAGCACCAGCCACACCTGTAATCAAATCAGCACCCTCGAGAGGCAAAGCTCCCTCCAGCCCTCTCTGCCCACCAAAGCATTAGTGAAGCCCTCACCAGGATCCCCCACAGACACAGACACGTGAGGGAAGCAGGGAAGGGAGTAAGCACACGTCGTGCGCTGCCAGGTGCTGTCCCCGAAGGCTGGCTGAGAGGGACAGAAGCTCCGCTGGCATCTCTGGGGCTTAGTCCCCAACGCAAGAATATGGATCTGGCTGTGGGGCAGGAGCAGCACGAAGATGCAGCCCCAGAGACTACAGCAAGGCAGAGCATGATGGGAGAAGGTGCAGGTGTGGGCGCCTTCAGTAGGGGAGCCCTCTGCCTCGTGCATTGTGAGGCTGCCTGCATTTATTTGCTCCATTAGCACATCATTTCCCTGATAGAAGAAGCACTACAAGGGCACTTCGGCTAACAGGGGACTTCATGATCTTTGCCAAGCTCTGGGGCTGGCAAGCCCACGCCAGACCACTCTAGTTTATAACTTTCACCTTCCCACCCAGCCTGACTCGACAGCTGTCTTGGTTGGACCCTCCATGTGCATGATTTCCCTGAGTTTAGAAACTAGAACCTTCTGTTCTCCTCATTTTTACAAAAAAGCCGAAGCTGTTAGTACCTGTGAGCTTCCCTAGCTTGCAGACCACAGTCTCATCAACCATATATGACAGACAGTCCTTTCCCTGCAGGTTGCAGGCGGTGGCTCTCAGCACCCTGACCCTGCTAACCAGCACTCAGGGGGCATCTCTAACTGCCAGGCCACTGCCCGTTGCTGGGTTCTTCCACCAGCAACACCCTCATGCTACCCTTGAGCCCGAGGGACTTAGCACTGCTCATCATACTTAGTCCTTTCCTCATGTCATTCTCCCATCTTGAATCCTGAATCGCAGCCCTCTGAGATAGATACAAGAGCACCAATCTGGCAGTAGGGAATCCCACTCCTTGTCTTATCCTTTGTGATAAGACGTTGTCACATTCCAATCTCAGTGTCCTTGGGTATTGGATGTTGACAGGGGCCTTCAGGAGAGCAGTGTCAAGGAAAAAGTGTATCACACAAGGTTGAGCAGGCAGGGAAGACTTTATTCAAGACTATTGAAATAGGGGAGAGAGGCTGAACTCCACTCTGCTGAAGCAAAAGCTGGGGGGAGTTTCTAAGGGCCGGGTGAGCTGGTGGAAAAGTACGGAGGACGCTGGGTTGGACACAGGGAGGCTGGTCAATGGGATGTGTTCATCACATTGCGTTAGTTCTGAGTTTGCAAATGGTTTCTGGGTTTGGGCCACCTTTGTCTGCTAATTGGAGCCCATCATCAGGCTCCTAACTCTTCCCCCAGAAACTGGCAGATAAAGCCACTGTGCTCCTTGATGATTACAGTCAAAAGGATGGCTCCCAAGTCCTTGAGGAAGATTTCCTCGTGTAGTAAAATTGGGAAGAGGCTGGAGAGTTATACACAGTTCAAAGGAGCAGAGAAAGAATTTCCAATGACAAGTTTTTAAAGTAAATGCTCTGTGAAAAGGGAAGCTAGGGGCATCGAGTCGGGAGAAAGCCCTTTTGAGATTGAGCTGAGGGGAAGGAGGAGAGGACTTGCCAGCCATCTCCCACCTCTGAAGCCACAGGGTCCTTCCCAATCTGAGGAGCCTCCTGGTTGTGACATTCTGTCTCTCGGTCACTAGAGGGCACTGCAGCAGTGTTTGCTCCTGAAACCTTTGGAAAGGAAGCTCTCAGTTCCAGGCAGGCCCCAGAGGGCAAAATCAGGTCTCCTGTGTCCATGCGAAGGACCAGAATGTTCTCTCTCTAATGGTATAGAGAGACAAATGCTCAACCGGAGACCAAACCAGAGAAACATGTTGAAAACAGGTCATCAGTCCTAGTCTGTTTGGCTCAGTGAATAGAGTGTTGGCCTGCAGACTGAAGGGTCCCAAGTTCGATTTTGGTCAAGGTTACATACCTCGGTTGCAGACTCCATCCCAGCCCTGGTCAGAGTGTATGCAGGAGGCAACCAATTGATGTGTCTCTTTCACACTGATGTTTCTATCTCTTCCCCTCCCTTCCACTCCCTTTACAAATCAATGGAAAAATATCCTTGGGTAACGATTAACAACAAAAATAGGTCACCAAAGTAAGTGATATTGTCAAATATCTTTGGCCCAAGGAAACTGAGAACAAAGAGCAACAAGGAGAGTCAGTAACCAAAACAAATTCCAGCCTGAGAGTGTCTTGCAGAGGGTCCCCCAAGTCAGGCTGAGAGGCAGGTTCCCAGGCTGCCTTCTGACCTGCTCCCTCCAGGGACCTGGGTGTGAGTGCTGGCTGTGGTGACCCAGGAAATCAGCACTGTTCTGAGCTATTATTGCAGGTCATCTGGGCTGGTTATGGGGTTTGGGGTGGGCAGATTTAACAAGATAAATCCCTTTGCATGGTGCAGGCACAAAAGATTTTGGCCATCATTCTTTTTCTAAAGTGTACAGTATTTCTATTGGTAACCAGGGGGTCCTTCTTTTGAATTGCTACATGCCTTTAACCCTCTTGGGGTGTTGGCTCTCAGAACCCTGTCTAGCATCAGGCTGTGTCCTGGCAAGGTAAGATTCAGGCAAGAACTCTACCTCTGCAGCTTCTTACCCTCAGGTCCACGGACTCCTCAAGCCTCCAGCTGTGGAATTTGGGGAGTCTATTAAGTTGGATGGGAAAAATTACACCCTTACTTTCACTTCTAAATGACATTTAGTATTTCCTACAAGAATCAGAGTAGATAACAAACCATGGGAGATGAAAAGTACCTATACCTTTGTCATCAATGGAAATCACAGATCGTTTTTGCCATATCGTAATTGTGGCAGATGTTTTGCAATATTACCTATACTCACACAACTTTGAAATTATAGTGATTAAATCCATCACATACTTAATCCATCACAATTAAAAGGTAGATGTATATATTTCTAAATTATAAAATGTGTGTATCTCTAAATGACTGGGTTTGTGTATAATCCTATGTATTTTGTTTTACACATTTCTAAAATGTTATCCTATAAAAGGTTAAAAACCCTTGGCAGGCCCTCAAATGCCAGGAGGTACAAGGTCAACCCAGGCTGGCATGCACGGGGAGGTATAGGTACAAGGCAGCTCTGATCTCCCCTGACTGCTCTTCTTCCCCTTTCCCCAGGATTCATGCCAGCATTACAACCCCATTTTCTTTGAACTCATTTCAGAGGAAAAGAGCAGCAGAAATCAATGTCAGGCGCCAGCAGGAGGTGCAGCTGCATCACTCTGAGCTGCCTTCAGAAGACCTGACACCCAGGGAGCACAGACCACATCCTTTCACACATCTAATCATCAACACCCCACCCCACCCCACTGCACACGCTGCCACCGTCCTTGGCAACCATGGCAACCACTCCACGCACCAGGGACAAACTGAGCTGTGGGCAACCCAGGGCGACTCACAATTCTGTCCTTGCCCACCACACAGTTAGTTTACTATCTTCTCTACAGGTGCCAGGATGAGATGCCCATGCATTGAGGAATATAATTCAAATGTCCACCAGCGGGGCACTGAGTATGCAGGTGCCAGAAGCACCCACCTGCATTTCTCCTTTCCTACAACAGATCTGCCTGCAAAGACAGACCTGAGGTGACCAACCTGTTCTCTTCTGTTTTTCTCTTGGCCTGTCAATCTCACTCTTACCTCTCTCCTCATCTGTTTCTTTCTCTTCTTGTCGCTGTCTCTGTCTCTTTGCATTTCTCTCTGAATGTCTCTCACTTGTCTCCTTCTATTTTAATTCTCTTTATTTCTTCCTGTAGTTCTGTGCTTTTTTCTTTTTCCTCTCTACATATGTGTCTGTTGTCTTGTCCTGTCCCTTTCTGCCCCCCTCCCATTCTCTCTTACACATACACCCCCATTTTTCCCTTCTAAGGCTGTAGGCAGCACTTTGGGGCCGGGGGCCACCCTGCAGCTCATGATGCAGGGACTCTGCCAGGGATTGCAGTGGGTGGGATGCCCTCGCGGACTCTCACAGGACCGGTGGCTCCTTCACGCAGCCTCACTGTCCATTTGATGCACCTGCAGCCTGGCTGGTGGTGTGGTTAGACAAACACAGGTGCTGGTGTCACACAAGCCTTCCCCATCTACCACCAATGACAGGTTACTTAACCTCCCAGGGCCTTAGTCTCCTTAGTGTCCCCCCAAAAAATGTATATGCACTTTACTGGCTGATAGCTATTGCATTTTGGAAATGAAATGCCTTTTGATAAACTGCCTTTATGGTGTGTATACATTTTGGGGGACACCCTGTTTGTGTGGCAGGCAACTTTTGAGTGATTGCTGCCTCTCGGCATCCAGGCCTTTGTGTATCTCCTCCTTGAGAGTGGCCAGACCGCCTGACTGACTTCCAATAAACGGAATATGGTGCAAGTGATGGGGTTTCACAGCTGAGGTTGGGTTACATGGGATTGGAATGTCCATCTTGGAGCTCTTGCACGTTCTTGTGTTCTCACTTGCTTGCCCTGATGGAAGTTGCCCATGTCACCAGTTGCCTTAAAAGATCACATGGCAAAGATCAGAGGCCTCTGGTCTCTGGCTAACAGCCAGCAAAGAACGGAGGCTCTTAGTCCAATTGACTCATCCCAACAACTTTGGATCTTGGAAGGAGATCGTCCCTCAATCGGGCTCTGAAATGACACAGAGCTAGCCCACTTCTTCCCTGAAACAGAGGAGCCAGCTATGCTGCTTCCAGAGCTGACCCACCAGAGCTGTATGCTCACAAATGTGTTTTTGTTGCTCATCATTGGGATCATTTCTGATGCAGCCATAGATAACTAATACAATATGCAAAGGATCTCGTATTAGCTAGCGTCAGCTAAAGTGCAGTAACAAATAGACCCAAATGTGGAGTCGCTCAACAAAACAATCTTGATTTGGTATTCAGGTCAGTGAGAGGTTCTCTTTCATTCAGTCATTCAGGACAGAGAATCCTTCCACCTTATGGCTCCACTATCCCTGAGAACCCCCGGTGTCTGCATCCAACCCAGAAGGGAAAAGGGAGCATTGTGGAGGCAATCCCATGTCTGAAAAAGCCCAGCCCCAAAGAGACACCCATCACATCCACTTATTCTCTTAGGGAAAATTTAGTCACATGGTCCCACCTGTTTCCAAAGGAGACTAGGAACTGTATCTAGGCATGGCACTAGAATCTTGAGAGAGAATGGATATGGGTGGTATAGGCCTGTCCTACAAGCCTTAGTATATATGCTGGCCAACGAGAGCCTGGCCCAGGACTCCTCTTTTCCTGACATGAAATTGTCAGGGGCTGATCTCTGAGAGGTTCTTGCCCTTCTCATTCCTGGTCCATGTGCCCTAAGGCTGCCTAACCAAAGCCTGGTAGTCTCCTCTCTCTTATGACCTGCTTCTCCTCAGATTGTGGTTTCTAGAGGCTATTTGGCCTGCTTCAGGGAGCGGCTTTTGCATTCTGAAGTCATTGATTTATTCCTAACTCACCTGCAAAATGATGAGCTCCACCAGGTTCCCAAATCACCACATCTTCACCTTCGGGGTTGACATTGCTCCAGATGTGTTAGACCACAGCATTTCCTGAATCAGCAGAAATCCTGTTTCTGAATCAGTCTTTACTAATGGCATAAATCAAGAAACTCAAATAAAACTCAAAATAAACAAAAGGTTTCATTTTCTCTTTATTTGCCATTCTTCTGTACAGATTTGCCTCTTCCCCTGGAGAAGTTTTAAAACAACAGAGTCTATGAAAACTCTTTCTCCTCCTCCTCTCATTGGTAGGCCTAAAATAAGCCTGTTGCATTTTTTTTTAAACAAAAACTCAGGGATGCACATTTTGACTTTGTGCATGACTAAATATTAAGCAATTAAAAAAAAAGATGCCTTTGATTTTTCTCCTTGTGAGTCAGTCACCCAGTTAAATAAACTGTGAACTGTCAAATCTGCTCCTCCTCTTCAAAGGTGATATGTAACCAGTATACTTCCCTCTCCCAGTTGGCATGGGCCACTCCAGGAAGAGAGGGTATACTCAGACCCCCTTCTGTCACCCCAGCCCAGCTCCCATTCTTACCAGGGCTAGAAGCTTGGACAGGAGCCATCAGGAAGTCACCTAAGAACAGCAGCATCATGCAAGTACAGGCCTAAAGGCTATCCACTCTGCTGGAACCTCCCAGGAGCAGAGCTCGCTCCTCGCAAGACCTCTCTCCCCACTCTGGGCGGCCGCTCTACTAGAAAGCAGATTCCGACACTGAGCTCAAAGCCATGGCCCGGCTTCCACCCACGCGGCCCCATTCTGAGTTACTGAGTCACCCAGCACAAATCCAAACCTTGGCTTTTCTCCCATGGGTGTCTAGCCCCCATCCCCACGCCATGGCCCACTGAATCTTTAAGGCGGTGACCATCTCCTCCAAGGCCAACACACTCAGTTTCTTCCTTGATGTGATTTCCAGGTTCATCACCACCCAGCCGCTCTCCTCTGCATGGAATCCAAAGTGGTAGGGCAATCACTTTACCCTGCTTTTCCCACTCCATTTCCAACTGGCTTCTTATGGATACTGCTAACCCAGATGGAGATGACTATTCAATAAAGCCCATTTCGTTTTATACTTCCCTAGCATACACTGGTGCAGCTGGCTTTGGGGATCAAAGTGCAGGAACTTCTATTTATCCCATTAAATTTAATCATGTCATGGCCCATTGTGTATTGTATATATGAAGTTATAGGGATCTTTATGCAAGAAATAAATAGGAAAGGATGTTCATAAACATCTCTGGATGGTGGGATTACTCGTGTATTTTCCTTCTATTATTACTTACTTGTAAATACCATCAATTATTTTTTTAAAAATATATTTTATTGATTTCAGAGAAGAAGGGAGAAGGAGAGATGGAAATAGAAACATCAATGATGAGGAAGAATCATTGATCAGCTGTTTCAAGAACGCCCCACCCTGGGTTTGAGCCCATAACCCAGGCATGTGCCCTGATCGGGAATCAAACCGTGACCTCCTGGTTCATAGGTCAATGCTCAACCGCAGAGTCATGCCAGCCAGGCCATCAATTAATTTATAAATAAGTATTTGTTTTCTCTTGCTCTTGTTGGAGCGAGACTATTTTCCTAGATTGCTGAGGACTCATTGAACTGTTTCAGGCAGAACCGGCCACTCTTCCTTGTGAGATATTAAAGTATACACATTTGTTAGTTGGCACTGCAACCTGAAAAGGGGGTCAATGTCTGAGGCAGGAACGCAGGGCTTCAGGCAGCACTGGCTGTTCTGAATCAGCAGCTGTCTTCCTGGGACAGGTTTTTCCAGGGCCTGGGGACTTGCTAAATGAATCTGCTGCTAAATCAACCTCTGCTCCTCTCTGGTGTAGGGTGCATGGCAGAGGACCTAGACATAGTCCTGTAATGACTTGGGCCCCCTCCTCCTTTCATATCTGAGGCTTTCCTATCAGAAGAGAGGTGTGGAACAGAGTGGTCGGCGAGGCTGTGTTGATGGAAGTGGGAGTGTCTGGCTCACTGGATATGAACAAGCGCTTCTGAGTGACACAGACTGAGTGTGAAACCCACATCTGCCACTTACAGACTCCGTGGCATTAAGACATGTCCCTGATCTCTCTGAGCTTCCGGGTCCCCAGCTGTGAAGGAAAACCATAGTCCCTGGGAAGATGTTCACACATGCTAGGTGGTGCCTGGCACACGTATGTGCTCAAATGATGGTGGTGGTTAGAGTTGTGGTAACAATTACCCTCTTCTACCCCCTCCCCAGGCACGGCGCTGGCTCTGTCCCACCAGCATATTCCATCAAGCATCAGCAGTGAGCGCCTGGGGAAGAAGCCAGCCCACCAACAACAGAAGTCCCAGAAAAGCAATAAAAACAAAACAAACCCACCCTGTGTTTGAGAGAAACCCTTGCCTATACTTACCTTCGCCAACCCCTAGCCACTGGTACCAAGCTCCTTACTCTTCTGGATCATTCTTTTGGGGTAAGAAAGATTTTTTAAAAAGCAGAAAATTAAACCAAAACGAGAACCTAAAAACAACACATAATTAATTTCCCACTACAATGGCCAAAAGCACGGCTCTTTCCTCCTCGGCCAGAGATGGCAGCTTTCCTCCACCGAGCGGTCCAAGTCCGTTGTCACTCATGTTTATGTCGCAGCATCAAGAGGCGGGTTTACGTCACATCCTGTGTGATGTGACAGTTCTTGGAGATGCCACGTGCACTGGGAGGGCCCAGGAGAGCACAGGCCCTCCAGTGAGGTCAGGGGCAGCTCATGGAAGCGGGAGTGTGGGGCTTCTCTCTCCCGGCTCCTGCAGAGCAGTTTCCTCTGTTGTCACCTGCGCTGAGCCCAGCTCTGTGCTTAGAGCCTCACAGAAACTCTCCGGGGAGAACACAGGTTCATTCCAGGGGCCAGAGCAGCAACCCCACCCTCTAAAAGAACTCTAGAAGCAGCCCTGAGAAATGCTTGGCACCTCATTCATTTAGGCAAATTTGTGGTAAGTTAGGGTTGGGCCTGTCGGGGCAGAGAGAAGCCAAATTTTAAAACGGTGGCAAGGAAATACAGTTTCAGTGCACATGGGCCCAGGACTGCCGTCTGGTTTCTGCCTTGGCACCGGGTGAGGAAGCCTCTTGAAAGAATAGCCAAGAAGTGGGTACAAAGAGCAGAGTGGTATGACGCAGGTCAAAGGGGAAGGGGCTCTGAGGCACCTAGAAGCTGTGCAATTAAATAGCTTTGTGTGCAAACTCTTCATTTTTTAAACCTTGCTCATTTGAGCAAAGACACGGTTGACTTCAACTTGTCAGGAAGTTTGAATTGGAGAGTTCGGGACTTCCAGTGACTCAGAGTCAAAAGCGTGTTCTGGTGACCTGTGTCAGGACCGGGAAGTTTCATCTCCCCTCACGGGTTTGCAAGGGCAAAAAGTCTGGGGCAAATGTAAACGCTGAGCAGCGAGTTCAGTCTCTGGTTATCTTCACGACAGGACCCTAAATGCCGTTCCTTGGGAGGTTTCTGTTGAAACCTTAGCATCTGAGGCCAGGCTAGCAGCAGGCCCGGAGGCCGCAGTGGGAAGCTGGTGCCATCGCCACATCTGGCGCAGCAGCAATTTCGCTCAGTTAGCAACGCTGCCACCAGTTTGAATCAATGTTGTTAACTTAAGTCTTACTGGCTTTGGAGATTCCTTTGTATTGACTTGTACATTTCTTTCGAGTTCATAGTTGTAATGGGCCTGTGAGCAAAAGCCATTTTACATTTCTACATATTTTGAGAAACACTAAATTGAAAAATAAGTTAGGTCAACCCTTAAGGTCTCTGAGGGATGTTTTCTTTTTCTTTCGAAGGACTCCATCTATGATTTCTCCTAAGAAATTGTACAGAAGCATTCTCCTCAAGATATGCCCCAATCCTGTGGCCAATTGCGGCATGGCTTCCCTACCCAGGAAAGGTACTCGTTTCTCTGGGAATGAACTCTGTCCACCTATAAACTTGCTGCCTATGGGACAGAGGTTGTTTCTCTCAGAACCAGCAGTTCTTAAGCTTCAAGGCAGGCACGGACTTGGAGGAGCACAGCCGATGTGAACCGCACAGCTGAGGTGAACACACGGCCAGTGTGAACTGAAGCTGATCTTGTTTGCAGAGCTCCAGAGGGAGGGACGCTGGGAAGAAGTTGCTGAGACTTATCCTTTGCTTGAATCACTGTCAGCAAGTTTTCTGCCCTAGAACAAGCTGTCTCTAGGCTTGAGCAAGTAGATATGGGCTGCCTACCTGGACAGGTAGGCGGGCATCCAGTGGGACAGTGGATTAGCTATATTGATCCTGGAGCAATAGGACCTCCTGACCATTTGTTAAAGATGCTGATAACAGCTGGCGAGGCCTGGCAGTCTGCGTGTTCTGGGACCAGCAGCAGCATCGTGATCCTGCCTGGCTTTCTCATCCCTCAGCTTGGCTCTCTGTGCCTGGGCAGTGCTGGGAGCCTGTGGCAATAGGCAGCAGCCAAGTTGAGAGCTACATTGAGAGGTCCAGCCAGCAGCTAGGGCCGCTTTGGGGAAAGAACACTGGAATCTGCAAATACGCTAAGACCCCTCCATTTATGCCAATAGGTATAGACTCCATTTCGTGAATGCCCAGGCTCCAGGGATGGGGAAGCCCAAAATATTGTGTCTATTTCCTTCTCTCAATATAAGCTTCAAAGGCTAAAGGTCATGATATCCATCACGCCTTTGCTCAATGTCCGTCAGCTCCTTCTTCTTGCCTCCCTCCCCGTTTTCCAAGAAGCGAACCCCATGTACTTGTTGAACTGAACTGAATCGGCTCTAGAGTGTGACCCCCTTACCCAGGTCTAGGAAACTTGCCTGATAAGTGGCAGCGTGGCCAAGAACTCAGCTTCCTGATTCTGGAGTGGAAGGGGCAGCGGATTAGGAGCGGACGATCTGCCCACCCAGCTGCTGACCCGGAGCTCAAATCAAAGCAAGAGGCTGAAATGCTGGCCACGAGCAGGGCTGGGAACCTGAGGCAGCCACCTGGCAGGCCCCAGATTTCATCAGCCACCTGGTTCCTGATCATGATCCAGGGCCTCCCAAGCCCATCGCCACCCTGGCCAGCTGTCCCTCAGCCCTCCTCAGAGCAGCAGTGTGGGAGGAGAACAGCATGCCAATCAGAGACAACTCCCTCATCCCCAGCTCTGGGAGAGTCCAGCACTGCCCGCGCCTGACTCCTGCCCTTTGTGAAATGGGGATACTTTATAAGAACGGTGGAAAAACATCAGATGAATAAAAAATGGGTTCAGAAGCCCAAATGAAGAGGCTTGGAGTGGTTAAAGTTGGTGGCTTCAGGCCAAATTGTGTTTTCCCAGCCTTTTCTATTTTCTCCCTTTTCTAGCCACCGGAATGAGTATAAAAACACAAGGGAGAAATAGCACATATAGATTCAAAGACATTGGCTTTGGTAGCTTGAGCATGACTCAGGATTCCCATCTGTGATACTTTTTTGTCCTATACATTGAGGGGGGGGGAATAGAGAAAAGAGAGAGAAATAGTCACCAGACAGGGGAGGGGGGAGGGGTTGGGAGGGGCAGGGTGATGGGATGCGGGAGAGCAGGAGACAAGCAAAGGCTGTCAGAACTCAGCTGCCTCTGCAGTGTCACCTGTGCAGCTAAGAGTGAACTAGTCTAACCTGCTCTTCTCAAACTACGGATGGTGCCGACTTCCAACCAAGTATACGATTTCCCTCGAGCCCCAAACTTAGAGCCTGCTGCCCACAGTCTCTGAAACTTCCCAATTTCCGCAAAGGACTAAGAACCCCAGAGTCCCCCAGGGCCCTGCTTCTCTTCTCTCCTCCGCCTCTGGCTTCATTAGTTCCTCTTCTCTGCCTTGGCTCATGGCCTGCTACCCCACAGCCTCTGGGCTCAGTGGGACCCTGCAGGGCGGAGGGTGCTGACTGGGGATACCAGCCTCATGCTCTGGCCAGTTTCCCAGGTGGCCTCATCTTTGGGAGGAGCCCAGGTGTGAGTGCGGACAGCCTGTGCTGATATGAACAAACAGCCAGGCCCTGTGGATGCTGAACCAGGGCGGGAGCACATACTGGTGCCCTGAACCAGGTCCCCCCACCTCCACCAAACAAGGAGGCCACCCAAACATCCTGTGCTGCTGCTGTCACTCAACAAGAACATGTTTCTCTTGGGAGTCCCAGGGACTTCTGGTCGTATTCTGGAGGTACAGTCTGAGAGCACAGGTGAGCCCAATGGGCCGGGAGCATGCTGAGTGCTGAGGTCTGGGCTCCCATTCCATCAGCTGGACCTGGCTTTGGACCTTGTGGAGGACAGAGCAGGTCCTTGGGATTGTTTGGTCTGAAGCAGTCTTGGCCCATTTCCTGTTGCGGGGAGGATCCCTGGGGCCCACTAAGACGCTCAGAGGGATTTGGGCCTAATCCCAGCTAATGGTAAAAGTGGATAATGCTGTCCTTAAACTCCCGCAATAAGACCCACACAGGAGTGAGAATGGCTCTGTCAGGGCAGGACTCTTCCCGAAGCACCACCTTGTGATATGACCTCAGCACATGGGACCATGGATCTTCATCCAACTTCTCAGTTAGCCTGAGACTCTGATATTTAAGTCTGATGGATTCATTACTAAGCAACAGCATTTTCCAGCAATGTGCTTGTGGACTCCAATTCTCATAAAACCAACAGAAAAATGGCAACTGGTCAGCCTGTCTGTATGTTGTGTGACACCAAAGGAGATGGGCCTTCTGACTTCCTCAAGGTAAAGAGGTGCAGGGATGTCCCAGCCTAGGCACCTCTCATTTCTTCCATAAGCATTTCCAGGACAGAAGGCCTGGCGGCTCTACAGATTTCCCCCGTCCATGAATAGAAGGGCAGATGCTCCCACAATGACTCCACGGTCTCCAGAGGTGGGGGTCAACACCTGGCAGCAGGAGGAGATGGATCTGGATGGCTCAGCCAGGTCGCCCTCAACCCTGCTCTTCCTTAGAGGGTCCTGCACCAGCCTGATCCTCCGAATCTGGCAGGGGGCTAGTAAGCCACTGCTGGCGGCCAGCTTGTCCTGCTTTGAGTTCAAGGCAAAGGCAGGGCAGGCTGGATTTGTCTCAGCTCCAGGCTGTGAGGGTTTTTGTCTGCAATAAGATCAAACCCCCAAACCAAAGGAGCCCTCCACCATATCCCAGGAACTCCCCAAACTCCAGATTCTGGAGAAATCAAGAAGCAAACAAGGCTGCTTTGGGAATTGCTCACATGTATTTATTTCACAAGGAGGGAGATGGAGTGGGCTGATCACCAACAAGATGCCACCAAATGAGACATATGAACCCTAAACTGGACAACTACTGAGTTTGGTTCTGGGCAGGGCTTGGCCTTTGAGGACAGCATGAGCGAGAGGAATGGGGACTGGCAGAAGGACAGCCTTCTGTCTGGGCACCACACGGGCAAAGCTGAGCCACATCCTTCTGGCCAGATGTGTAGCCACCTCCAACCCCCAAGCTTCTCAGCAGCCTCGTCCTGATCCAGGTGAGCGATGAGGCGCAAGCCCAAAGCCATACTTCTACGTCTGCTCTACCACACACTCACACACACCCAGACGCACATGCCACGTGGCGTCACACATGCATACACACACACATGCAGCTGCACACGCCCTGCCACGCGCACCACACAGGCACACATACTCATACGCATGCACACACGTCCATATATTAACTCTGATTTATAAGTGCACCCTAACCAGAGGGCAATCGAAAAAAAATTATTACTCTTCAGAGAGGAATCGACTGCCTTCTCCCCTGTCAGCCAGTACAACGTGGTCTGAAATGAGATGAGCACAGAGCAGACCCCAGGATGTTGGCCCCCTTTGCTATGCTGGCTCCAGTCCAGAAGCTCCAGCCCCCTCACTGCTCCCCCTGCAGCTGCCTCTGAGTCAGGTTCCCTGTTCCCCCGGGGCAGGCGAAGCGGCACTGGTCTGGCTCCAGCCTGGGTCCCTCACAGCTTAGCCTACTCTGTGTGCTCAGCCGATTCCTGCCTCAGCTCTCCAGACTAGGGCAAAACAGCTGGCCCAGGAACACAGGAGCCTAGTCAATGAGCAGGCGACCACAGAAATGTCAGCTCCAGGCCATCCAGAGTTGGGACCAGAAAAATCCAGAGCTGTAGCCCCCAGTGCCACCTAATAGACAGGTTTTGGCTGGAGGCTGCCTTGGTTATGAATGGACATCTGGGCAAAGGCAACCTCAGGGGAAACTGAGTCTCAGGGCTTCACTGTCTCCTCTGAGCAGGGAGAATTAGGATGTGGCTGAGCTCCTCCCCTACTTTTTGGAGGGTTGGGGTGGAATTCGAAGCTGCTGCTGTAAGAAATGAGAAAGGGGAGAGGCCCCTGCCAGTCCAGTCCTGATAGCGGGTGCGAAGGTGACAACGGAGATGTGGGTGTTTTACTTCTCGGTGCCAGGTCCACATCTGGGCTGCAGAAGACACAGCGCCTGGGTTCCTAGAGAAGGGTGGGGGCGGGACGCTTTCCCAGGGTGCAGGAGCTGAGTGCCTGAGGTGGACACAGCGTCTCCATTGGGACCCCCCATGCTGCCCTGGAGAAGCCCAGGTGCCCATGAGCACCTACTGGCTCCCAGCTGTCTCTCCACCAGTGTATCTGGTCCAGAGTACAGGCAGACCCTGCCCTGCAGGCCAGTCACTGGGTCCCCAACTCCTCCCCATTACTTGATGGAATTCTTAATCGTCCACCTCTGTCCCGTGCAGCTGCGGAGGATAAGGTCAATGCCAGCCAGGCCACGGTTCTCCACCTCCAGGCAACGCCCCGTGCCCTTATTCATAATGGCTCCATTCTGGGTAAAAGGAGGCGAGGGAGGGAAGAAAAGAGGAAGAGAGGAAAAGAGAGAAAGAGAGAGAGACTTAACCACATGGCCTCGCAGGAGAACAATCCTTGTACAGGGGAGTGATCACTGGGGCCTCCTCTGGAAATCATTAAGTCAGACAATAAATAAGCTTCATCAAATCTGAGTGGCTGAAGCAGGTGATGAGGATCGATGGGAAATGGTGTCAGAATGAGGAATTTCCAGGGATATTTGAGCTCTGATTTTCTTAACCTTATTGGTTATAAGTACCTAGCTGATTTCAGGAAAATGACCCCCTACACACTCCTCCGAAGATGTAGCAGAGCCAACCAAACCTATCGCTGCTGCAGGGATCCAGAGGGCTATCTCCCATGAAATCCCCCTACTGATTCCCTCCAAATATACTCTGGGTCCAGGCGCCTGGCCCAGGGCTGGGAGACCTTTGGTGCCCTGTGCTGGATACCTGTGGGGAAGCCGGATTGTCCTGTGATGCGCAGCATCCTCACCTGCTCTGGGGTGCCAGCCTGTCCATGGAGCACTCACCTGGATGAAGTTCCACCTCTTGTACAGGCTGCTCTTGACCTTGTCGCAGTCGAGCAGCTGGGGCAACCGACTCTTGGAGTTGTCTACCAGGCAGCGGGTGTCGGGGAGCAGCGTGGTGGTCCCCAGGGCTCCCAAGTGCAGAAAGCCTTCCTTGGTGTAGCGGGCCAGCTGGGAAGAGAGAGCAGAGTGGTAGGGGAGGAGGCTCAGGGGAAATAGGAATAAGAATATGAAGGAAAACGGGGCTGAGGACTGCAGGTCTCACCTAAGCCTCTGTTCATGCTGCAGCCTGGCCACCGTCTCAGGCCTGTCACACACCCACATCCCCAACTCACAGGGGAGCCCTGGCCAGGAAGCCCTCTGGTTTGCCAAGCCAGGATACTAATTCCCTCATCCCCTCTCTGATTTTTTCTTAAGCATGTTCTCCTCAACGTTTCAGGAGGCCAGCCTCTGTCCAGCAACACAGGGAGCAGGAATAAGTAAGCGAAGGAGCAAGATAGCTGATTTCTAAAGCTTGGCTCTGCTCCCGGCTGGCTGGGCAGCCTTGAATAATTCACTTAACCTCTCTGAGTCTCCATTTCCTCCTCCTTTGGATTGGGGATTAATGAAATCTACCCTGGGGATTAATGAAATCTACCCTGCTGCAAAGGACCCAAAGATGCTGTGCACGCAAGAAGAAACAGACATTATTAAAAAGCATTCAACCTCATAGGCTCTTAAATAAGTAACAAGATACCACATTTTCAAAAGTAACTTATTCCTATTTTGTCAAGGTTAGCATAAGATGGGCTGGCAGGAGGGTAAATTACTACAACCTTGCAAAAAGGGGATTTCAAAATATGCACTTTGTGCTTTTAAAATGTTCTCCTTTGACTCAATAAATCCACTTTTAGAAATGTATCCCAAGGAAATAATCAGAACTGTGAACAAACGTTTATGTATAGGGTGTTTGCTGCAACATTATTTATAACATCCTAAATGTGCAACAGCACAGTCCTGGTATTTGCTTTCTGCTCCAGGTACTGCAAGGAGTGCTGGGCGACTGTGGGAAATTGCAAAAATGGCCACATCCTTCACTCTTCCTCCTGTATACCCTTGGTAATGTGCCTCTGCAGCAGTTTCCATCATATTGGTGACTTGCTTTGGCCAACAGAATGAAAAAGACGTGAGGATGTGCCTATTCCTGAATTAGTCCTTGCATACTTCCACCCTCCTGAAACCTTGCTGCTCCCACTGTAGTAAGCTCAGGATGGAGTGCCAGAGAATGAGAGATGACCACCAGCCAAGGGGATGAGGTCATCAGAGGTCAGGGAGTCTCAGCCAACTTGATAGCTGATAGGAGACTCGTAAATGAATCCTGTCAAGATCAGCTGAGCCTGGTCCAGATCACAGAATCATCCAGCTGGTTTATGCACTCATGAGAAATAATAAATGCAGACTGCTTCATGCCACTAAGTGTGGGAGAGTTGTTATGCAGCAATAGCTAACTGATACAGAGATGGTGTTGCCTGACAACCATTCCCCCAGCAGGGTTCCACTCTCCTGCCTGTCCACATTGTTTAAAACTGTATTCCAACTTTTGAAGAAATGGATTCACTTGCCATTCACACTCCTTCAGGGGCAGGGACTATGTCCAATTCATTTCATTCATTGTTAGGAGGGCAATCACAGACCAAGCACTAAAAAATGTGTTTGTGAATGAGCACATTGTAAATCTAATAAACATCCTCATTTTTTTTTTAACTGAAGCCCCATCTACATTTAAACTCTACTACAAGCATGTTTTGAAGACTCCTCTGTGTGCCCATCTTGGGACAGCCTTCTGGGTATATAAGGATGGGCTGTGTTCCCACTGAGATGGTTCCAGTGTAGGCTGATGAGAGCAATGAGAGAGACTAGCACGATCCTCCTGTTTGTTCCTACAGTCTTAAGAGGTACCTAGAGTAGGAGTGATGCCTATTGATATACAGGTTTCTAAAAAAAAATAAAAAAGTAAAATGACTAGCTTGCAGGTAGTGAAAGCGTATTCTGCATCCTTTCTAAGATTGTACACAGGGGTAAATAATGGAATTGTTGAACCAAGATGGTGGCGTAATTGTTGAACCAAGATGGTGGCATATACCTGTACAGGCTACCTCTCACAATCACACCAAAACTACAACTAAAATACAAAATGTCTATCACCCAGAACCATGGGAAAGCTGGCTGAGTAGAAGTTCTACAGGTAGAAGGAAAGAGAAAAGAGCATTGAGACCAGGTAGGACATGCACAGGCATGGAAAAGCAGAGGTATAGAGGCACGCATGCGGAGAGGGCTGGTGACTAGGTGCGTTGTTTTTTTTTCAATCCGAAAGGACACACAAGCTCCCGACTGCTCTGAACTCCAGTTTTTGGTGAGATTCTGGGGACCCAGACTCCTACAGGGAGAAGCAGGACTGTCTGCCATCGGGTCAGAAAGTGAGGGTGGCTTTCTTGCAGAGGTGCACACAGGAATCATTGTTTACTACATAGGGGCATGGGATGCGGGGATGTGGAAACGTGGAGAGAGGGCTGACTGGCAGCCATTGCTGTTTTCCACACCCTAGTGATTTCTTGAGACCCAGCCCTGCCCAATTTACAAACCCACCCAAACTGTACGCAGCAGCTTTTGCATATGAATGGCCTGCCCTTTTGCAGCTTAACCTAACAAACTGCAGCTGGGTCAGCTCCAAAACTTGTACACCCCAAGCAAAGAGGAGAAATCTGCAGATCTTGCTGTAGCTCCTGCTGGGTGGCCTCAAACAGTAACTGACCTGCACACTCTTAGAGATCCAGGAGCCAGTGTACCTAATGGTCAGTGTGAGACGACACCAGATTTCAACTCTTTACATCCATAAGTGACACATTCAAGAGGCAGACTCCGTGAGCACCAAAGCCCCACTGAAGCAAGTCCTGCCCCATAAGGGTGTCTCTAGCACAGCAATTCTTCCATTATAGACACAGCGGGTCCTCACAGCCAATTGGCCTGGAGGTCATTCCTCCCAGGGTACCAACAGCAATCAAGGCTTAACTACAACAAGACTGTGCAATCAGCCCACAAAGGAGTGCACCAAGAGTGTCCACCTCAGGTGATTGGAGAGGCTGAGCCACTGGGCCCTATAGGTCACCAACCACACAAAGCCACTTCATCAACACAGGGAAGCAGCCAAAATGTGGAGACAAAGAACATGTCATGAATGAAAAAAAATGGAAGAAAGCAAACTACTGGATATAGAGTTTAAAACCATAGTTATAAGATTACTCAAGAATCTTCTAGAAACCTTCAAGGAACTTAGTGAGACCTACAAGGATCTTAATGAGAATGCCAAAAAAAAAAAAAATGGAAAAGGACCAGTCAGAAATGAAGCATACACTGTCTGAAATAAAGAATAATATATAAAAATTCAACAGTAGACCAAAGGACCCCAAGAATCAAACCAAAGATTTGAAATATGAGGAAGCAAAAAACACCCAATGAGAAAAACAAGAAGAAAAAAGAATCCAAAAGTATGAAAATAGTGTAAGGAGTCTCTGGGACAACTTTAAGCATCCAACATCTGAATTATGGAGGTGCCAGAAGAAAAGAGAGAGAGCAACATATTGAAAACCTATTAGAAGAAATAATGACAGAAAACTTTCCTTACCTGGTGAAAGAAATAGACTTACAAGTCCAGGAAGTACAGAGAACCTCAAGCAAGAGGAATCCAAAGAGGACCATATCAAGACACATCATAATTAAAACAGCAAGGGCAAAAGACAAAGAGAGAATATTGAAAGCAGCAAGAGAAAAACAGTTCGTTTTCTACAAGGGAGTACCCATACAACTGTCAGCTGATTTCTCAACAGAAACTATGCAGGCCAAAAGGGAGTGCAAGAAATATTCAAAGTGATGGATAGCAAGAACCTACAACCAAGATTACTCTACCCAGCAAAGCTATCATTCAGAATTGAAGGTCAGATAAAGAGCTTCACAGATAAGAAAAAGCTAAAGTAGTTCATCACCACCAAACCAGGATTATAGGAAGGGTATTCTTTAAGAAGAGGAAGAAGAAGAAAAAGGTAAAGATAAAAATTATGAACAACAAAATGACAACAAATACATATCTATCAACAACTGAATAAAAATCAAGTGAATAAAAAATCTGATGAACAGAATAAACTGGTGAATATAATAAAATCAGGGGCATAGAAAGGGAGTAGACTGACAATTCTTGGAGAGGAAAGGGGTGTGAGGGTGCAGGAAGAGATTGGACAAAAATCTTACACTTATAGATGAGGACAGTGGTGGGGGTGGGTGGATAGGGGAAGATCGGGTGGAGGGAAGCTATGGGGGGCAAAAGAGGAACATCTGTAATAATCTGAACAATAAAGATTTATTTTAAAAAATAATGAAATTGTCACAAAACCCTGTGAAATGGGTGCTACTATTCACCTATTTTAAAGATGGTGAAACCAAAGCATGAAAACATCTGGCCACCTGGTGGCCCTGGCCTCCTGCTGGGGCCCTAGAGATCCTATGGGTGGTGGCCCTGGCCCAGCAGCTGAGCAGCAGAGGGGCCCCTCCCAGAGGACCTGGGCGTTTCTGGCCATGGGATGGAGAAGAAAGCAGCTCTGCCCAGAAACATGAGTGCCTCTTCTCAGAGGATAAGATTCTCCTTGGGCAGCTCAAAGCTCCTGATAGAAGCTGCTCATAAACCCTCTGCTCTGATCCCCAAAGGGAATTCTGCCTGGTCTCCCTGAAACAAGTGGCAGAGAGTTTATTGAGTGCCCTTGAGAGAGATGCAGTTAACATGTGCTTTAAACTCAAATTAATTCCAAATCAGAGTAATTGTTAGAGGCAAAATGATAAGAAAATCAGAAACTCCCCCTTAAACAATGTCTTTGAATATATTTAAATTCATCAAATGCAAAGTGATGAATGACAACAAGCTGCCTTTATGTTCAGGGGAAAGATATACACAGCTGCTTATTGAAATTATGAATCAATCTATTATCCAGCAGGCAAATGAGTAGTGCTAAGAACATTAATTAATTAAACGTATCTGTGACTCAGATGTTTAAAGAGTGACGTTAAATGTCCCTGGGAGATAACGCAGGAAACAAGGAGACCCAAGCTGCTAGGACCTGCAAAGGCCACACACCAGCCCCAAGCCCTGCAGGCATCAGGGTGGGCAGGAGACTGACGAGGCCTGCAGGGTTTCTGTCTTGGGGGAAGGCTGGTTCTCATACTGGAAGTACCAGGCTGCGTGTATAGGCTCTGCTGACCCCGCCAAGGGGCCAGGATCTGGGGAAGGACGCTGTGGTCTGAATGGACCATGGGGCTTAACAAGGGAGAGCATGTAAGGGCTGAGACCTGACATCCCTCTCCCCTTTTCCTCCACTCCTAGATTGAGAGTCTGCCTAGTCCACTGCCTCCCACTTTTCACCCCTCCTTATACACCTGTGCTCCCTGTCCTCTGTAAGTCCAAACAGGCTCTCCATCTCCAGGGCCTTGCTCCAGCTGTCTCCTGCCTGGAAATGCTTTTTATTGGCCTTCCTGAGCCTAGGACCTTCTGGCTTCAGAATTCCCAGACCTCAATGTAGGTCTCTCCATTCCACAATGTCTTTCTTCTCTAATGCATTCTGTCATTTCCCATCAACTCTTTGGCACAACACAGGTTTATATGCTGGCTACTTGGGGTCCCTTGCATTTTCATATGAATTTTAAGATCAGCTTTTCCATTTCTGCAAGCAAGGCCTTTGAATTTTGATGGTGATTGGACTGAACCTAGAGATTAGCTCAGAACTGCCATCTTCACAATGGTGGGTCTTGAACATGGGAGACCTTTTAATTTAGGTCTTTCATTCCTTTCAACAGTGTTTGGTTATTTGTAGTGTACAAGTCTTACACTGCTTTGGTTATATGTGTTCCTAAGTATTTTCTCTTTTTTGATGCAATTGTAATGGTACTGGTGTCTTCATTTCCTTTTCAGATGTTCATCGCCACCAGCGTATGCAGTACTGTCTTCTGTGAACCACAGGCTGCCATCTGGTACCTCCTGGTCACCCAGAACTTCAGGCTAGGAAAGTCCCCTTAGTTCCTGCCTCCATGGACCAGGGCCAAGTACCAGCTGCCCGCACCCACTGCAGACCCATTCATATTCTACTGGGCCTGGGCCTCTCTCAGCTTTTCCTTCATCTCTTGTGACTCTCTGTCAGCCAATATCTCCCCTCACCCCTTCAGGGTCTAGATTTTAAAAATGTGTCCTTCCTCTTCCACCCCTAGCCCAGTGTCCTGGGCCTTCTCGGCCCTCAGGGGATCTCGTCCCCACCTTTGTTTGGAAGTTATGGCTCTTACCCCTCAAAAGCTGACTTCCTTCATATTTCCTCACTTCTTTTCAGTCTCGGCCCTCCTCACTCTGCAGGCATCTTAAGTTATTATTTCTCCTGTCTCTTTCATATTTTCTAAGCTACAAACATAACCAAATCTTTATGTCCTCCCCACCCCCAAATCCTCTCCAGTCACAGCTCTTATTACCTCCTAATTTTGTCCTTGCAGTTCCTCTGTCCAATTCCTCAGTGCCTTGCAATTTGGCTTCTATCCCCACTACTCATGGCAATTATCAACAACATCCATTAATTATCAACTTCAGTTGCTTTTTCTTAGTCTTTATATTAGGCACCAAATGTGGGACAGATGCTGTGCTGGGTGCAGGTGATACACATCTTTTCTTAGGGCTTTCATAACATCTATATGGTAACTTTTTCTGATGGTGCCAAATTTCTATCTCCAAACCAAACTTTCCCCTCAGTTCCAGATCTGTATATCTAACTCCCCACTTGACATACTACTTGGATTTCTAATAGCCATTTCAATTGACATGACCTAAACCAAATTCCTCTTTGCCTTGTCCCTTCCCCCTCAGATGCATCCAGCATCTATCTGTTTCATCTTGATAATGACAACTCCAAACTTCCAGTTGTTTAGCCCAAACACTTTGTCTTCACCCTTTATTTGTCTTTTTCTATGACATACCACACTCAATCTGTTAGCAAAGCATATATAGATTTCACCTCCATTATGACCTCCCTGTTCCAAGCCATCTTAATCTCTCAAGTAGATTAGTACAATGGTCTCCTAAAGTGTCTCCCAGCTCCCACCCTTACCTCCCTTGGTCATTTTAAATATAGCATTCAGAATAATTTCTTTTAAAATATCATAACATTTAAAATTATATTACCTTAAATTGGACTTAGACCATGCCTTTCCTCTGCTGAACATCTTCTAGAGCAGTGGTTCTCAACCTTCCTAATGCCGGGACCCTTTAATACAGTTCCTCATGTTGTGGTGACCACCAACCATAAAATTATTTTCTTTGCTACTTCCTAACAGTAATTTTGCTACTGTTGTGAATCGTAAATATCTGTGTTTTCTGATGGTCTTAGGTGACCCCTGTGATGGAGACGATGGATCCCCAAAAGGGTTGTGACCCACAGGTTGAGAACCGCTGCTCTAGGGGTTTCCCTTCTCACTCAGAATAAAAGTCCAAAACCCTTACTATGGACCACAAGGCCAACGAAATAGCTTCCCGAGCTCAACTCCGACCACTCTTCCCCTTGCTCACTCTATTCCAGCCACACCAGCCTCCTTGTTGGTCTGTTAATAGGACACCTTTGCTCCTGCTCAAAGCCTTTGCATTTGCTGCCTCTTCTCTCTTGGATGCTCTTCTTCCAGACACATGAAAGGGTCACTCCCTCACCTCTCCCCAGTTTCTGCCAAAATGCCATATTCTCGGTGATTGTTTCTCTTGACCATCTTATTTAAAACTTCACTTACACTACCTACTCCTTATCCCTTCCCTTGCGTTATTTCTCCCCAAGAACATTATCTTCTAATAGGCTATATTCGTTTTCCTTATTCATAAAGTTTGTCATCTAACTTCCTCCACTAGAATGTGAAAGGCATGAGGCAGAAGTTTGTAGTTTTTTGTTTTGTTTTTGTTCACAGCCCTATCCCTAGCTCTTAGAACTGTGCCTGGCACAAGGAGGTGCTCGATAAATTCTTATGGACATCATGAATGAATGGCACAGGACCTGCCGTCAAGGAGTTCACTCTACTCTACTTAGGTAGGCCAGGAAGTAAAGTGGTGAGGATGACATTGTGTGAAATAATGCTATGAAACATACTAAACGTCTTTTTTAGAACCAGAACAGGAGGGCCCCAGTCCAGAAGAGGGAGGGCAGAGTCGTCTTCCCAGAAGAGGGAGCATTTAGGACAACCAGATGCGTAGGAGAAGGCAGACCAGACCAGACAAAGGCATGAGAATGTTCAAAGGCCTGAAGACTGATGGAAACTATGGAGTGTAACAGCTGTGCCAGGGCAGAAGTAGAAAGGGATGGGCACAGTGCAGAGGAGACTGCACTATAGGGACACATCATGCCCAGGGGTCGGGGTTTTGTCACGAGGAGCCATCTGGATGGTAGGAGGGCCACACTGGCTGCTGAGGGGAGAATGAACTGTGTGGGGCCTGATGACAGCCCAGGGGCTAATGAAGAACTGAACAAAAGTGGCGACACTGAAGGAGGAGCAAACATGACAGATTTGAGAGGTGCATTCAAGTTAAGAATGACTCTATCTTCCTGATGAGATTCGTCATCATGAAATGACACACTTCATCTTCAATCATTCTTTGTGTGTGGAAGGCCATTTTGTTTGATATTATTGTAGTCACCCCAGCTTTCTGCTCTTTTGAATTGCCTGCCATTCCATTTTCCATCTTTTTACTTTCAAAGTTTCTCTCTCTCTGTATTCTAAATGTGTCTCTTGAAGATGGAAGACTCCTGTAATTTAAAAAATGTAAGGTGACAGTCTCTGTCTCTTAACCAGAAAGATTAGTTCATGTGCTTTTACTGTGATTAATAATATATTTGGACTTATTTCTACTATCTTTCTGTGTGCCCAACCTTTTTTGTTTCCTTTTTCTCCTCTATTTGCCTTTGTTTGTATAGGTTGTGTTTTGGGGTTATTTGTTGAAATCGTATTTCATTGTTTCCCTCTACAAATTTGGAAATTATATGTCATTTCTATTTTTTATTGTTCACTCTTGAAATGTTGCCATTAACAACTTAGTAAAATATGAAGTTATTCAATATCTTAACATCTACTTCCAATCAATAAAATTCAAGGACATTAGCATATGAAATCTGATCATCTCTTTCTAACTGTTCAGTCTTTTGGATATATTTCCACAGAGGAACAAATAGACACCATTCTTTTTTTTTAATTAAATCTTTATTATTCAGATTACATTTGTTTTTTTTTCCCCTCCATAGCTCCCCTCCACCCAACTCCCACCCTTCCCTCTGCCCTTACCTCCCTCCCGTTGACCTCTTCCATAGGTGTATGATTTTTGTCCAGTCTCTCCCTGTACACCCCTAACCCCTTTCCCCCTGATAATTATCAGTCCAATCCCTTTCTGTGCTCCTGATTCTATTATATTCACCAGTTTATTCTGTTGATCAAATTTTTAATTCAGTTAATTTTTAGATTCACTTGTTGATAGATATGTATTTGTTATTCATAATTTTTTGTTTTTTACCTTTTCTTCTTCCTCTTCTAAAAGAGTACCTTTCAGCATTTCATATAATACTGGTTTGGAGTTGATGAACTTCTTTAGCTTTTTCTTATCTGTGAAGCTCTTTATCTGCTCTTCAATTCTGAATGATAGCTTTGCTGGATAGAGTATTCTTGGTTGTAGGTTCTTGCTACTCATCAAATTGAATATTTCTTGCCACTCCCATCTGGCCTGCATAGTTTCTGTTGATAAATCAGCTGACAGTCGTATGGGTGCTCCCTTGTAGGTAATGAACTGTTTTTCTCTTGCTGCTTTTAATATTCTCTCTTTGTCTTTTGCTCTTGGTATTTTGATTATGATGTGTCTTGGTGTAGTCCTCTTTGGATTTCTTTTATATGGGGTTCTGTGTGCTTCCTGGACTTGTAAGTCTATTTCTTTTACCAGATGTGGGAAGTTTTCAGTCATTATTTCTTTAAATAGGTTTTCAGTATCTTGCTCTCTCTCTTCTTCTGGCACCTCCACAATTCTGATGTTGGTACGCTTAAAGCTGTCCCAGAGGCTCCTTACATTATCTTCACATTTTTGGATTCTTTTCTCTTCTTGCTTTTCCAGTTGAGTGTTTTCTGATTCTTTATATTTCAAATTTTTGACTTGATTCTTGCCTTCCTCTAATCTGCTGTTAGGACTCTGTATAATATTTTTTATTTTAGTCAGCATATGTTTAATTTCTAGTTGGTCCTTTTTCATCTCTAGTTGGCCCTTTTTCATCTCTAGTTGTTTCTTTTTCATCTCCTCTTGGGTTTCGCTAACTTTATTCAACTTTTCTAGGATATTCTTGAAAAACCTTATAAGCGTGGTTTTGAATTCTATATCCAGTCGTTTGTTTTCCTCCATTTCTTTTGTTTGTGATCCCTTCCCTTGTCTCGGCATTTTCACTATGCCGGGAGAACTTCTGTGTTGGATTCAGCCTTATGATACCAGACTTGCAAAACTGCAAAAGCCTCTCTGTTGAGCTTGGGATGGGTGGAGTCTCAGGGCTTAAGCAACCACCTTGCCTTTCAGTCGGCCTCGCCCTCCACGGCCCCTGAGTTTCACATGACTGGGTAATTGCTGGAGCAGTCCTTGTGCTTGCATGCCTGCTTGCAGTGCCTCTAGACCCTGCCTTTTCGGCTCCCCTGTGCTCCGGGACCACACGAGTTTGGGTCCCCAGGGTTTCACCTGAAACTGGGGCTTAGTGGACTCCGAAGTGGCACAGTTGGGAGGGTCTGTCTCCCGCCCACTTGCGAAAGCCAGCGGCACAATCAGCAGTGCTGTGCGCGCCATTAGACCTCTAATCTTTTGCGACTCCCCTAAATTTCCGTGCACCTCTCCCTTTTCACAGTCCAAACTCCCCCGGTATGAGTTTCGGCTGGATCTGGGGTTTAGTGTCATAGGATAAGGGGTTCAATGCTGTTGGGAGTCTCCCTCCCACCAGAGAAAGCCAGTTAGATACTCCGGCACCCACTCTCTCCACAGGCGCGAATCCGTACCTCAGCTTTTTGCAGCTCCTCTGGGTCTCTGAGCCCCTCTCTTTCCCTCTAGTTGTAGAATTTCTACTCAGCCAGTTTCCCTGTGGTTCTGGATGATGTCCTTTGTGTCTTTTAGTTGTAATTTTGAAATTGTTGTGCAAGGCAGCAGTGTAGGTGTTTACCTATGCCACCATCTTGGATTCTCCTAGACACCATTCTTATTATTCTATGTAAAAAATATTTGTTTAGATCTACTTATATGTTTATAAATTTCTTTGATTTAATTCTTGCTTCAAGCCATTCTTCTGGGCTCATCGTCCTTCTTGAAGTACATTCCTTAGAAGTTCCTTTGGTGATTGTCTGTCATGGTAAATCCACTCAGATTTTTTTTTAATATATTTTATTGATTTTTCACAGAGGAAGGGAGAGGGATAGAAAGTCAGAAACATCGATGAGAGAGAGATATCGATCAGCTGCCTCCTGCACGCCCCCCACTGGAGATGTGCCCGCAACCAATGTATGTGCCCTTGACTGGAATCAAACCTGGGACCTTTCAGTCTGCAGGCCGACGCTCTATCCACTGAGCCAAACCAGTTTTGGCAATCCACTCAGATTTTGTTGATGTGAAAATGTCTTGGGGTGATTTGTTACTCAGCAAAAGCTAATGGATACAAAGCTTTTGTGCACCTAAAAAAGTTTTTAAGTTGGATTTGTTGTAGATGATCTATAATCTAGTTATACAGTACTGGGGAGACTCTTCAAAGTGTCTAACCTGCTCTATTGTTGAGAGCTATCTCATCATCTGTCTATATACTCACATACAAAATTACGGCCAAGCCAGTCTCTGTGGAATTTGTCATTCCAGGATGATGCTCACTGTTGCCAAGGTAATCCTGAAGCATGTGCTGCTGAGGGGCCAATAGGTGAAACTTTCTCCTCTGAGTTGGTGACTGCCTGGAGCATGCTGACTCATTCTTCCAGTTAGGGTCAACAGACCACTTGCTCCCATAACCCTGATCTCTCCTAGGCTCTAGGTTTGTAAACTTGAATCACCTTTGCTGTCTCCCTCTGCCTCATCAATAATGTTAAAAGTCTTACAATTTCTGCCTCTGTAGGTCTCCTTTACGTATTTCTTCCTAATAGCCTGATCTGGTAGCACCTGACTTGCTGTAGTAGCTTTGTAACTGGTCCTTCTACCTCCAGACCTTCCCAGTTCCTATCTGACCTAATCCTGCAGGTTCAAATCATAGTATCCCTTGCCTCAGCCTTCATTGCTCCCACTGCCCACTGATTTAAGAGTAAAATTTTTACCATGACATTGCACTACAGGGTTGCAGCTTATGTTTTCAAGCTCAACTCTTAGATTCTTGGCTTAGCCTGACAGATGACGAGATTTCTCAAAAACAGCCAATAGTCTTCCCTATCTGGAAGATATCCCCATCCTACCTCTCCATCTCCACTGGTACACAAAGCCCCTACCCAGATGCAAATCTCTTCAACTTACACAATTGTGTATTTTTATGAATGTGTCTTTCCTTGCTACTGGTTTTCATTGTGGTTGTTTTAGGACATTAGTGTCCTACCCCCCATTTTTTTTTACACAGCATAAAGACCAAGAAAATTATCTTGGAAAAAAGCAAATGTTCTATAAATGTTTTTTGAATTGAATGGGATTATTCTATGTTTGGCCACTGGAGCCGGGAGGAGAAATGAACATCATTATCCACAACACTAAGGCATTAGGTAGAAAACCTCTGAGCTCAAATACGGTTAATTCTCATTTAGGCGAGAAAAAAACCACCAATTTTTCTATTTGAGATGATCTAAGAGGCACACACAAGTATTAACCCAGATTTAACAGCCTTGAGGGAAAACTAAAACATTCAGGTTATGGCCAGATAAACAAGAACCAGTCAAATAATTGTGGAATGGCTCTGGAACACAGAAAATCCATCGGAATGTCAATAAAAGTCTGGCTTGCAATTGCTTTCATATTAAGGTCTTTCTCATCACTTTAAAACCAGGCCTAGTCAGTGCAGAAAACTATGTCTAAATGAGGAATGTAGTTCACCCAGCTTCTACTCAGCAGGCAGAGACGTGGGTTCCATTGATTCAAGCCTGCTTTGGGATGGATTTCTTTGTTGCTTTTCTGAATGGTTTCTTGTAACTACATGTGTGCATGTATATTCTCAAAAACAGCCTTTCTCCACCACTGTCCGGGGCATGCCAGATCCCAAACTGAATACAGAAAAATATGTCTCCATAGTGTATCTCAGAGTGGTTGAGTGGTCGTTCCTTGGGAATGGGGGGTTAGAGAAAAGGGGCAGGAGCAATCTTTGTTGTATGAGTGGGGTGGCAGGGGGAGGGAAGTGGAGGAAGGAAGCGGGGGATGGAAATGTTTTGTGTTTTGACTGGGAAGGCAGTTCCCAGATGTATATATATCTAACAAAATGCATCAAACTTATACTTTTTTAAAAATATATTTTATTGATTTTTTACAGAGAGGAAGGGAGAGGGATAGAAAGTCAGAAACATCGATGAGAGAGAGACATCGATCAGCCACCTCCTGCACGCCCCCTACTAGAGTTGTGCCCGTAAGCAAGGTACATGCCCCTGACCGGAATCAAACCTGGGACCTTTCAGTCTGCAAGCCGACGCTCTATCCACTGAGCCAAACCGGTCTCGGCCAAACTTGTACTTTAAATAGATGCACTTTATTGTATTTACCTTATACATCAATAAGGTTAATTAAAATATATATCTGGAAGCTTAGAGGAAACGTTAGAGAGCCAGCTGTTTTTTTGCAGAGAGCCAGTTCCTAGAGGTGGGATGGTCCCAAGAGCCTCCCTCCTCAGTCTTCTCTGTTCTGCCACTCATCACTCATCATGCTGGATTATGAATGAATGGGGAGATGTATTTGTGCCACAAAATTTTGGGTCAGTTTTCCTGCAAAACATGTGCAGAAGGGGATGGGTCAGGGTGAGTGCCAATGATGGTGGGAGGGAGCAGGGTCTGGCCCACATAGGTTTATGGAGAGTGGGGACTTCTTGGAAAGGGGTCTTAAATGTGAGGAAGAGAGAGGAAGGAAAAGGGAGAGATAGAAACATCAATGATGAGAGAGAATCAAGGATCGGGTGCCTCCTCACACCCTCTACTGGGGGTCCATCCTGTAACCCTGGGTATGTGCCCTGAGTGGGAATCAAACCATGACCTCTTGGTTCATAGGTCAACGCTCAACCACTGAGTCATGTCTGCTGGGCAAGACTTTATTTTTCAATAAACAAATGCACTTCTTTCTGACTTCTGTGTGTGAAATAGAAGTTAAGATTGCATCCTAGGTACAGTGTGAAAGTGCTGCAAATACTTTGCTCCCTATTACACTATCTCAGTTAAAATTGCCTCACTTTCCCATTTGCCAGCTGAAGCAGCATCCTGGGTTTTGTGCTGTGTCATCAAAATGGCAGAATATGATTTGGCTCAGGACTTGGACTTTGAAGTAGCTTGTGAAATCCAAGCTCTGCCACTTGATGACATTATGATCCTGGGCCAGTTACATTAACCCCAGGGAATTGTTTCTTCATCTTTGAAATGGGGCTAATTATCGGATTTGCCTCACAGGGTAGTTATGGAATTAAATGAATGAGTGAGAAGAGAGCGTCGCACATAGTAAGCCCTGCATATGTGCTATTATTTCCCTGACCTTGTGCTCCAGTAGAGGATGGGCCTCACTTCTGCCTCACTGCAGACTTCTGCTCTTCCCTACTAGCTCCCTGTGGCCACAGGTGGCATTTCCTATCCCTAGCTCCTTTCAGCACTCAGTCACTTTAGGCTTTCTGTCCTCTCCCAGAGCCACTGGAAAGGACAGGGGTTGCTGGCCCAAGCGCTTTAGCAGGACTGCTGAGCAGCCAGTACCCGAGGCAGCTATCCAGCCCATCAGGCTCTCAGGGCTGGCACAATGGGTTTCCTGTGTTGGACCCCTGACTCAGGGAAGGCTGGGGGGCTCTGCTCCTGCCCTTTTTCCTTCTCCCACTTTACTTCCCTGGTTTGACCCAGAACCCAAGTGCCCTTGCCTGGATCGGGCAGATTCCCAGAAGGCTGCGACCTTGCATTGGGCTGGTGTCAGCTTATGTCCCCAATGCCACCCAGTTGCCCCAAGTCCTTAGCTTTCATGGTGTCTCATCTCTGGCTCCTGCCCCTCCTTCACACCTCTGCAGTGGGGACAGAAGGGCTGTGCCTATTTTCTGCTCCTGGCATGTTCCTCGAGAAGTCCCAGGCCAATCACCTACTTCATCAGCCTCAACGACTGGAATTCAGAGCCTTCACAGAAGAGTCAGATGTGGGCCTGGGTATGACCCTCAGGTGTGAGAGCCAAGGGGAAGGTGCTCTGAAACAGAACCAGCCCTGAGACTCACAAGGACACCACACAGCCTTATTTTCCAGGCCTTGGTCTGGGTCTGTTCATTTGCATAATGTTATTTAACCGATGACAATGACCCTAAAAAGGTAGGAGGCATGTCTCCATGGAAGAGACTCTATTTTTTACTCCTGATTCTAGAAGCCAAAACTCCCACCAGCACAGTGGCTTTACTCTCCTCATTTTGTGGACCCCTCCCACTGGACTGGTCCTCTCACCTGTCTCCACCCTCCCACCTGAGCTCAGGGTCCCATCTTGGGGCTGGTGCCAGGCTGTGGCCACTCTGGGCTTACCTCATGGCCACAACAAAGGCCTGGCCGAAGCAGCAGGCCCATTCCACCAGCAGCAGATACACCATTTGTGACTCCTCATTTAGCACTAAACATCTGCAGATGGCCCACCACGTGCCCAGCCTCCTCAGTCAGAGAGAACATGTCCGTGGAATTTGGGGCCTTCAGCACTGTAAATTGTGCCAAGTAGGCTAAAAATTGTGGTTCTCAGAGGGGTGAATCCTAGCTGGCAGGTCAGCCGATTCCTATATTTCTGTCAAGATAAATTCACACATTTCTCTCAGAAAAAAAGAGAAAGTCTTAAATTTCTGCTCCCATATCCCATAATTTGACCCAGGGGAAATTTAGTTTTGCTCAAATTAAGGCTACAGAACATCTACTTTCCAAGCATTAATCCTCAGTGTTCTCTACACTTTCCACTAATGTTTTAGAAATGTAATTAGTTCCTTTCTGTTTAGTTTTCCACTTCCTTACACTCTGTCTTAACTGTACTTTCCAGTTCTGGCCCCCACTGCCATCCACCTGTCTCCTCACTTCTTCTGAAAGTCAAGCTTCCAGAGCATTCTCTCCATCATGCCTTTGTCTCCCTGCCCCCCTTCCTTTCCTGGACTCACTCCAGTCTGGCTTCCACACTCCACCGAGAGTCCTCCCTCCCTCAGTTTATTTGTTGCTACATCTAACCCGAAGTGTGGTCTACCTTACTCTTGACAGCAACATTTGATGCTACTGTTCCTTGGTTGGGGTGACTTCTCTGGCTCTGTTGCCTACTAAACATAGAGATGCCCTAAGGCATGTCAAACTCACAGCCGACAGGCCGCATGTCTTATTTCCCTAGGGTCTTTCCCAGGACTATTGCTCTGATGTCCCTCAGTACATACCCTGGAGCCCCATCTGTCCTCAGCACTGGGTTGGAATGTTTGGCTGCCTGGAGGACATCACCATTGGGATTCTCAAAGCCCACTCTTCCGAAAACTCACATTTCTCCAAACAGAACTCGTCTTCCACCCTGAAACCTTGGTAAGTCCATGGCCAAACCAACTATGTACATGGAGGAGACTGAGATTGAGCTGACAAGAACCCATCCTTGTGCATGAATCCTTTCTGCAAAGGTTCTTAGGATTCACCTTCAAGATGTGGCTGGTTGACCTTCAGTCTCCATGGAGGGCACAGACTAGGCTCTGCAGGAATTTCATAGATATGAACCTAGCTTTTGGGAAGCAGTATCAGGCAGTCAAGATGACTGATAGGAGTCCCCTGAAAGCAGGACACTCAACTCCCTGAAGCTATAGGAGGAAGCCATAAGAAGGCCACCCAAGCAACCTCAGTGTGTATATGGCACCTCAGTGATCCCCATGTGGGTGATATTCCAGCATGATTTCTGATGCATGGCACTTTACATAAACCCTAGCATCTGAGCCAGGCAGGTGGTAAGATGAGGACAGTCTAAGACATTCTGATCCCCACATCTGGCCTTCCTCTGACCTCCTCCAATGGGAATCCAGATTCCTGAGGCCCTAACATCCTGTACCAGTGGTCCCAACTCCACCTGCCCTAAACTATTCCAGATGCACCCTTAATTCTGATTGGCTATGATCTCAGATGTCCTTTATTTCAAACAAGGAAGATATTTTCAAATAATCAGTCAATGGACACCACTGAGCCAAAGAAAAATCAAACCTCTGAAGTAAATGACCAACTGACATTTTGCACTAACTCTGCTGCACCTTGGAGTGCTAAAGCCCTAAAGGCCTTTTCACCTGCAGCCTTCTCCTCCCCCTTCACGTCCTTCAGAAGCAGTGGCATTGTTTCTTTATTAATTCTGTTATGAAAACAACCTAAAAAAACCCAAAGATGTTTCTAAAAAAAAGGAAGAAAAAAAAAAAGACTAAAGCAAGCTTCCAAAATAATAATAAAGGTTTCAGAATGATAGGATTATGGATGATTTAAAATTTGTATGTTTTTAAACTCCCTGTAATGCTGCTGTATCTTGAGCAAAAAAGAAAAAGATTAGCCATGACTTTTTTGAATTTGACAGCTCTGGACAAGGTAGGAATGTAAGAATATTCAGTTGGTAATATGGCCACCACCACGTTGTTCAGTCTGGGTTCCTTATTCCAAGCCTAACATTAACATAAAACCTGCCTGGATCCCTCTGTGTGTCTGGAGAGAAGTCAACTAACATTCTAAAGAGATACAAAATTTTTAGATTAATAATTTCTACTGAAAAACAATTTATGGTGGTAATTCAGATTTTTTGGAAAGAACAGCTCATCAACCCATTCTGGCAAGAAAGAAACGCACAGTATTTCCTCCTTAACCTGGAGTGTTCCATGAGCAAGGTCAACGGCGCATGTGTTTACTTCTGTATGCCACTTAGGAAATCGAGTTTGCCAGGTCCCTGTGTGTGGACTTTGAGACCCACTTTCAGGCATAATTAGAAGGAGGGAACTGGAAAATGGAACTTGAAAAGGGAAGCAAAGCAGATGATGGAGACAGAGGCTCAGGTCCCCCATAGACTTCCCCAAAGCCTCAGGAAGCAGAGGCTACCCCTGCCCTCCACGGAAGTCTGCAAAGAGGGCAGGCATCAGGGAGGCACATGTGGGCTGGATGGAGTCAGGGCCCAGGAAGCAGGAACTAACAACCCTGAAATAATAAAATCAGAAACATTTAGGATATTTTTACAAAAGATGAGGCAGAGAAACAAGAAAAAAAGGCTTTTAAATATTCCCACTCTCTGCGAAAAGGCAAAAAGAATGTATGAGTGTCTCATGGAATGTGGTGGGGGGTGGGGGGGGCTGGGCTTTTAAATATTGCATAAGAGCTAGGGAATGGAACTGAGCAGCACAGAAACTCCGCCATGTCTCCCACAGCACAAGTGTCTTCTGTCCTGTTTTCCCCTCTCTCTGGTGTATGAGGCCAGTTTTCCTAACATAAAATGTCCCTGCCCTCACGCCTCCAACCCTGATGGCCCTGCTTTGACCTCATGGTGCTTTCCAGAAATTGGAAGGAATTACTGGGTTTGCTTGCTACCAAATGTGGGAAGCCCTTGCCCAGAATCATAGGCTTGTTTTATGGGGCAAAGCCATGGCTGGAGGGGTGTTAACGTCAATGTGCTCTCAACGGCTCCATCCCCTGAGCCCCAACGCCTATATGAGTTTGTTTGGAAGCCATGAGGCTGCTGGATGTCATTAGCTTCTGGGTTTCCAAGCGCCTTCCACATGCTAACAGCGCCAGAGCCTGCCACTCCAGCGGGGCTCTGCGCCTCACTGGCACATGCATCATCGTGACAAGGCTGGGGATGATGTGTCGCTGAAGGGATGAAGCCATCAGAGAGTAAGTCCACGATCAGATTAAATTTAATTATAGGATAGAAGAATTCTCATCTGTCATTCTGGTGATGAATTAACTGAGGGGAGGGAGGTGAGCTTCTCAGAAAAGAGGGAGAGGAAGAATAAAATGTATTGACAGAAGGACAAACAGAAGGGACCCATGGTGCCCTCTCCGGAGCCCAGAGAATCTGAAAGGTCCTTGGCACAGAGCCTGACAGCCCTCAATTTCTCCCCATGGTGCACACCTTGTCTTAAGAATGCCCCACTGCTGAGACCAGTTTGGCTCAGTAGATAGAGTGTCGGCCTGCGGACTAAAGGGTCCCAGGTTCAATTCCGGTCAAGGGCATGTACCTTGCTTGCGGGCCCATCTCCAGTGGGGGGTGTGCAGGAGGTGGCTGATTGATGTCTCTCTCTCTCATTGATGTTTCTGACTTTCTATCCCTCTCCCTTCCTCTCTGTAAAAAAATCAATAAAATATATTTAAAAACACAAAGAATGCCCCACTACAGAGTAGATGTTTCAAAGTTCTCCCAGAAGTCCCTAGGGCATCACTTGGACCCTGTGCTGGTCATGTCCTGTCCACACATGGGCACCTGGAGAGCTATGGTCCTCACCCAGGAGGAACCTGTAGCGGGGACATTCTATGTTTGTACATGGGCAGCATTTATGTGAGGTCCTGTGCCCACTCGCAGTGAAGTGGGTCTCAGACCTGATGTGTGTAAAGCACCTGGTGCAGAAGCAGGATTCACTCCAAAGGGGTCAAGGAATAGAGGGGGGAAGGGCACAACTGCTCTATGTTTTGACTGTGGTGGGGTTACTTGACCACATGTTTGTCAAAACTCACAAAACTATACATTAGAAAGAGTGAGCTCTGGCCGGTTGCTCAGTGGTTTGAGTGTTAGCTTGCTGAACAAAGGGTCGTGGGTTCAGTTCCTGGTCAAGGGCATGTACCTTGGTGCTAGGCTCAATCCCTGGCCCTGGTCTGGGTATGAACTGGAGGCAAACAATTGATGTGTCTCACATCAATCTCTCTCTCTCTCTCTCTTTCTCTCTCTCTCTCTCTCTCTCTCTCTCTCTCTCTCTCTCCCCCTCCCCTCTTTTACCCTCCCCTCCCTTCCCCTGCCCTTCTCTCCTCTCCTCTTCTCTCTTCTCCCGTCCCCTCCCCTCCTCTCCTCTCTTCATTCTCCTCCATTCTCTCTAAAAAGTCAATGTAAAAATATATCCTCCAGTGATGATTTTTTTAAAAAGTGAATTTTATCTTAAAAAATTCAATTATATAAAAACTGAAATAGTATTATGAATTTAAAAAGTTAGGCTGGAACAATAAGCATAACCTGGACCTGCCCTGGACAAAGAGATACATACCTTCACTACTATCTGTCTAACACACAATTTTGCACATAAGAGATGATCTATCGATTAGGAAAAAAAGGCACTTGGAGATGAGTATTAACATACAGATTCCCAGGCCCCACTTTCTGTGTGTCTGGGGCAGGACTCAGGGATCAGCATTTGTCAGGAGTTCCTGGT
The DNA here is from genome assembly GCA_011751065.1 of Lasiurus cinereus. NCBI lineage: Eukaryota > Metazoa > Chordata > Mammalia > Chiroptera > Vespertilionidae > Lasiurus > Lasiurus cinereus. The sequence goes on from JAAGEH010002525.1 coordinate 19,474,007, forward strand.
GGCCAGCAGTCCCATGGACCACACCTGAGATGCTCGGTGGGAAGCCTTAGGGCTCTCAGTACTATTCTCCCTGTTGACCACCCTCGATCACTTGCCACAGCCAATTAATTGCCTGATTGTCCATCAAACATGGAGTATGTACCCCCGACCTCCTCTCCTTTGTTCTGACATTTCACTTGCCTAGCAATGGCTCTATGCTTGCTCAGTTCTTTCTACCATGGCGGGCTATGGGCTAGAGAACATTTGGGGGCTCGAGGAATGGAGACATGCTCCCCAGATGGCAGAGCAGAGTGCTCAAGTTCAGGAGTCACAGAGCTAGAGTTTGAAGAGTGGGACAGAACTCACTACATGAGTCTTTCATCAGTAAAGGGGCAGCACTACCTGTGTGACTGCACTGAATGCGTCACTACAATAGAAATGGGTTTATCAGCAGCATCATTTTGGTGCCCTGCCACAGCCCAGCCAGGCCTCTGGCCTGAGTGCTCACAGCTGTCTGTAGGCAGGGCCCCAACCTGTGGCTCTGGACCTCACTGCAGCCTGTTACAGGGTGGGGCCGAGGGCAAACAGCTCAGCTTAGAGCAGCCCCAGGGCTGTTGGAAGTGTTAAGGAGTCAGTAAGATGCTCCATGCCCCTGAGCCTCTTAGGGCAGGACTGCCCACCTCTTTCTCTCAATTTGACCTTTGCCACCAAGGGAAATCAGGAGCAGTGGATGGGGAGGTTAAGTGGGTTGGCTGAGAGAGAACACAGGGAGGGGCTTCCAAGAAGGCCATTCCCATGGCCTCTACCCCTGGGGGGTGAACTTGGCTGCTCTAGCTTGGGGACCCACCTGACCTGGGCCCAGGATTGCAGCAGCCTAGAGCAGGGTGAGGAGCTGTCACATCCTTGAATAAGACTCTACTATAAATGGGGTCAAGCTAACACCAAAGGCTGCTGCTGTGTCCTTGATATCCTATTTTTAAATGAAGGTTAGGCTCAAAAAGAAATTAATGTTTGTCAAATCCGAATTAGTAACCAGACCAAACCAAGGCTGGTCATAGCTTGCAGGCTCTCAGAATGGCTGGGAACCATTCCCATCTTGTTGACAAACACATGTTACAAGACAGGAAATTACCCTCCTCAGTGCCTATTTTATCTCCGTTTAATTGCTGTTTGACAATAAATTACAACAGAGTCCATTAATTAAGCTAACAATGTCCATGGAACACCAATTCCTTCTTTTGGGAGTTGCCTTATTACAGAGGTTTGAATTAGTCTCCATTAACCCACAGCACTTTATGAAGCAGTTTAAAAAGATGCCACGTGACTTGTGGGGAACGAAGGGTAGTTCCAAGAGTGCACTCTAATTCTGAACGCGTGGTGGAGCAAAACACACCATTAAACTTACTTTACTGGTCAAGTATCACCTGGCCGGCATGGCTCAGTGGTTGAACATGGACCTACGAACCAGGAAGTCGTAGTTCGATTCCGGTCAGGCACATGCCAGGGTTGTGGGGTGTGCAGGAGGCGGCTAATCAATGATTCTTTCTCATTATTGATATTTCTCTCTCTCCCTTCCTCTCTGAAATCAATAAAAAAATATTTTTAAAAATCAGTTGATGAAAGACAACCATGGCCGACTTATATGCAGCCTAGAACTGGAGGCAGCAATGAGCAGCCTAATTTGGTCTGCCAACCCATAATCAACTACATGGCAAGAACATCCTTCTCTCTCTGGACTCCTCCCGGTCTCTGTGCACAGTCTAAACATATCATTGCCCAAGGTGAGCCCTTCAGGGACTCTCCATTGCCCTCAGGGTCAAGTCCCAGCATCCTTGACATCATCTGGGAACTTGTTAGAAATACAAAACCTCAGGCCTTACCCCAACCTAATTCAGAAACTCTGGTGGTGGGGCCCAGTACTGGGTGTTTGCACAAGCCTTCCAGGTGATTCCCCAGCACACTGACGTGTGGGCACCTGGGCTGTGGGGCACTATCAGGCCACTGCAGATCTGCCTCTGCATCTCCCTTCTCTCAGCACTTCTTTCCCTCTTGCATTCTAAGCCCCGGGCAAAGAGGGCACCTCTGTCTCCCAGCACCCAGCACCCTGAGCTATCTTTGCTCCTTCCACACTTACTATGCTGTAAGTTTCCTGCCTCTTTACTTGTCTCTCCCACTCAAGTGTAAACCACTTGAGAACAGGATGGATATCTTATCAGCTATCAAATGCAATTGTGACTAGCACCCACAGGAGGTGATCAAGATGTATCTGTTGAGAGAATGAGTGAATGAATGGATGAAGTCACTCACTGGATTCTTTAGTCCATGCTGCCTTTGATGCCAATACCCCATTTCCCAATGGGAAGGAGCCCATCTATCCAGTCATTCTCCTGCTCCCCACAGCACTTTTAGCCAATTGTCAATTCTGGCAGGGCCCAATAATCAATTTTGAATTAAATAGACTAGGTTTGAACTTAAAATGCTTTGGTTGTGCTAGAGGGCCTGGATTCTAGCCTGCTTTGCTAACAGGCACTTGTCCCTCCATGCTTCAGTTTCCTTATGCTGTTTCTACTTCTCAGAGTGGTTGCAAGGACCAAAGGATACAGGATTTGACCTGTCTGGCATTTCTCCATCAAAGGACCCATCATCTTAAAAGGCCGAGGGTCTGGACTATAAGAACTACCTGTGGTATTGGCAGAGGGAACAAAACTCTTCTTTCCAGGTCCTGGCTTAGCAGGAAACAAAGTTCTCCAAGGAAAGCTGTGAGCCTTTATGAATGCATGCATGAGTACGTGTGCATGAATGTAAATTTGCATGTGAACAGATGTGTTCATAGGACACGAGAGAGACAACAGAAGGTTTCAGGGAACTTTGTCCAGTGTCTTCCTTTCACAGGAGAATCTGAGAGTCTGGCTTTGAACCAAACATCTAGTACTCCTCTGGAGTTGAATAATAAATGTTTTCCCAATTTGTAGCTTGCCTTTTATTGCTATTGATTGACATAAAAATATTTTAAATTTTTATGAATGGCAAGTGGAATGACATTTTGGATATGCTTATTCCCAATCTTTGAGAATTTCTGCTAAACTCTGTGTGTGTGTGTGTGTGTGTGTGTGTGCACGTGCATGCACACACACACACCCCCACACACACACATCCACACACCCCCATTGGCTAGCACAAAATTGTCAAAGGAAATTCATTTACCAGGCTCTATTTTCACTTTGTTGGTTGATCATTCTATCCTTTTTGAGGTATGTGTTCTAATGAGCGATCAGAGAACACATGTTCTCTGAAATGTACTGCAAGCACCTTCCTCCTTCCCAGTCAGCACCTGGCTCTCGCACCAACACTTACAGACCAGGTCATTCTTCCGATCAAACTGTTGGTGGCCTTCCAGGGTAGACATGTCAATCAGGTTTTCACCAGGGAATCTGCTAACTCTTTTCTTTGAAGTTGTAAGCAGGCTTTTGTTTATAATTACAACACACACTCTTCCCTATTAGCAAATGATCCTCCAGTTTACATTTTCCTTTCAGTATGGCCCATGCCCATTGAACCTCTCAATATCTGTGCTGATGTAACTACCGTGTTTGTGAACCTCACAGAGAAACAACCAGAACTCTCCCCACAGAACAGGTGACAACCACCCAGGTAGAAGATAACAGAAGTCCACAAATCCCCTGTGGGCCACTGGATTTACTCATTTCCTGGTCAGGGATGCTCCTACCTGGGGTCCCCAGCCGTGGCATGGGTACAGTATTGCTGTGTGGTTCTCCAGCGGCCCTTGGTCCAAGCAGACATCTTTTGCCTTGTTGTTGCGAAGCTGCAGAAAAAAGGAAAACATCATCCATCAGAGTTCATCTGGTAGAGCTGCTGCTGCTCAGCTACCATTTCACCATGTCCTGGTCCCAGCCACTCAATGGGAAGGGCAAGCGATACCCCACGTGGACCAAGGCCTGCGTCTGCAAGGGCTCTATCAGAGGCCTTCAGAGGATGCCGTGGGCCCCAATCCTGTGTCTGTGACCCTTACCCACATGGCTCTCCCTCCCCAGCATGAAAAAGGATCTCAGGAAACATTTGGACAAAGAAATACTAGTCAGCCATTGGTTTTCCAAAGTGGGTTTCAGCACCAATACTGGTTTTAATAACATTAGGAATCTCAGGTCAGCTTCTCAGTTCATTACTGACATAGAGGCATGGAAAACAGTCATCAAAAAGCAAACAAAGACCTTTCCTTCATGCAGAACTCTAGCAATATTTATTTGTATATTAAAAAAAAAATCTACTGAATGCATACACCGACTCAGGCAAATATTCAGAATGCACCTTCAAAGGAACAGACAAAAGTCCCCTAATTTGGCCCTCTAGGTGCACTGGGTTCTATGTGGGTGTCCATCCCACCCATCACCCTATAGTCTCAACCAGCAGGAAAACAACAATGCTGGCCTTCTCCATGTACACAGTCCCCCCCAGATTATGTTCTCCATGGAAACCAAACTAACTGGGTAAATCAAAAAGAGGGGTTCAGAGAGGAGGTGGCTCCTGAGCTAAATGCTAAAAAGGATAGTCAGAATGATACTGGCAATGTTCTGTTTTTCAGCCAGGTGGTAGCTATGTGGATGTTTGCTTTATATTGTTACGGTGCACATGTATAATTTATGCACACTGTATATGTGCTATATTTCATATAATAATCTGTAAAGGAAAAAAAAACCAAACAAGTGCCAAAGTGAACTAGGAGCTAGGGCAGTCCAGGCCATGAGGGTAGTATGGACCAGTCATAGTACTTTGAATAGAGTAGTTGGTGGCCCAATGTTTCGTGTACACTGACATGCTTTTTCATATAGGAAGGCAGTGTCTTATACATGCAACTGTCAGGATATAAGCATACACATACCTTTCTTTAAAATTATTTTAAGACATTATAGATAATAGAAGTAAAAATATTTTAAAATGAATGAAAAGTTAATTATTGCCTAAGTAAGCATGGACGCTGGCACTGTATGTCCAATGAGGCAGAAATGCCAAAGCTGACATCTGCTCAAAGGGTTCTGTCTCCCTTCGTCACTGGTTGGGGTCTGGTGTGGTGACAAGAACTACTAATGGTAAGTACTAAATTACACTTATTTGAATATTGGAAAATTTTGTCACTGAACTGAATTTGATTACAAAGTTATACTTAAAGAATGTATGAAATGCAAATAGCCCAGCTGGTGTGGCTCAATCTATGAATCAGGAAGTCACAGTTCGATTCCCGATAAGGGCACATGCCCAGGTTGCAGGCTCCATCTCCAGTGGGGAAAATGTAGGAGGCAGCAAATGGTTCTCTCTCATCATTGATGTCTCTATTTTTCTCTCCCTTCCTCTCTGAAATCAATAAAAATATATTTTAAAAAATATTGGTATCTAAATAATAGTAGATTTTGTTACAAACTGAATTTGACTAGTGTGACTTTTTTCATTGAATGCGATAGTATATCTGAAATACATTTCAGTTAATGGTAAGCTCAGCAACAGAAGATGCCGAAAATGTTAACAATGTTTGGGAATTAGGAATTGAAGTAAGTTTTGTTTTCATCTTTATATTTTTCTACAGAATGTATGCATTAAATGTTTTACTTAAAAGAGGAGATTTTTGCATATGTAAAACGTCCCCTTCCCCACCCCCAAAAGCAACTACAATCTCCAAGGCTGTTGGGCTCCAGAGACATCATTTCCTCTGTCCTGGCCATCTTCCCACATTTTCCCATTTTTATTCTTCCTTTGTTAATACTATTTTGTTCTTCTAATTATAATATTATCACATAAACACTAGTGATACCTGGGAGACATGAAAAAGTCCCCACACAAAACTTGCCTGTCCCACTTGCTTTTAAGAATTACATTATCAATACTTTTCCCAAGTCATTAAACTTTTGTATAAACCTTTTGAAATAGCTACAAACTATATCCAAACTATTAAGACAGCATATTTAACTAACCTTCAAGTTAGATTCAGAATTTTTGATTATAAAAAATAAGTCACTGTGATGAACAATTTTACTCTCAAATCTTCGTCCTCATTTCAGATTATTTGCTTAGGAGAAGAGTGGAATGGCTATCATTAAGTCCTGTAATACATGCGGTTCAAATTGCTTTTTAAAAAGCTCATTTCAATTTGCACTCTCACGAGAGGATATGTGGCTTTTCATATTACCAAGACCTTGCTGGCAAAGTCCCAGCACATATTCTAACAATGAGTATTTGTTCACTTGGTAGTAGGAGAAAAGCTATCACAATGTATTTTAAAATTAGTTTTTACTTCTTTGATTATAAAATAAATTGGAAATTTTCAGGAAACATTTGGTCAGCCATTGGTTTTCCAAAGTGGGTTTCAGCACCAATTATCAATTATTGTATTTTCTTTTGTACTTAATTTTTCTCTGGGATTTTAAATTTTCTTATTTAGGTTAAATTTTTTATTTAAATCAATTTTCATGGCTCATTATGTATTAATGATACTATCCATTCATCTACAGTACTTATGACATACCTATTTCCAGTTTGGCATATATTTCTCTATTTGGTTGATGTATAGATTATTTTAATATTTATGAGCTCAGATCTATTATCCTTTTCCTTTGCATTTTCTTTCGTGGCTTTCATTCTTGGAAAGCCCTTCCTTCTCCTTTTAGAGATCAGATTCATATCTATTTCCCTATGGTTCTATTATGGTTTCTTTTCTTTCATTTAAGGCTACAGCTCATCTGAAATTCACTTTGGGATATGGACACTGGCACTGGATGTTAGAATCTAAATTGTTTTCTTTTCCAAAGAGTTAGGCAATTTACCTAATTATCTTACAAATAATCCACTTACTGACCACCATTTTCCAATTCTTCCTTTATGTTTGATCTTACTTTCATAACAAAAAACAAACAAAATACCCCAAATCATGCTTTTTTTTTATTTGAAGAAGAAAAGGCAAGGACCTATTAATAATTACTGCTGTGTGCCAGTTACTGTTCTAAGAACTCTACACATCATATGTTTCATCTTCCCAACAACCCCATGCAGGAAGCATTTTCCTTCCCCCATTTCACAGATGAAAGAATGGAAGCTGAGAGGAGCCAGCCAGGGTAGTGGATTCATCCAGCAGGCTGTCTCTGGAGTCTGCATGACACAGAGGGCCCTTGCACAAAGCAAGCTTCCCTTTCCTAATTCCCGCTCAGGAGAGACACTTCATCTGGACCCTGATGGTTTAACCTGGAGCTGATTACAATAACCAAGATCTGGAAGCAGCCCAAGGGCCCATCTATAGATGAGTGAATGAAAAAGCCGTGGTATATTTACACGATGGAATACTACTCAGCCATAAAAAAGGAAATCTTATCCTTTGTGACAGCATAGGTAGCCTAGAAAACATTATGCTAAGTGAAATAAACCAGAGAGAAACAAGTACCATATGATTTTACTCATATGTGCAATTTAATGAATAAAATGAACTAACAAGCAAAATAGAAACACTCATAGGCTGGCCAACGTGGCTCAGTGGTTGAGCATCCACCTATGAACCAGTAGATCACAGTTCGATTTCTGGTCAGGGCACATACTGGGGTTGTGGGCTCGATCCCCAATTTGGGGAGTGCAGGAAGCAGCTGATCAATGCTTCTCTCTTATCATTGATGTTTCTCTCTCCCTCTCCCTTCCTCTCTGAAATCAATAAAAAAAAAAAAGAAAAGAAAAGAAACAGACTCATAGAGAACAGACTGACAGCTGTCAGAGTGGAAGGGAATTGGAGGGCCGGGTGAAAAAGGTGAAGGGATTAAGCAAACACACACACACACACACACACACACACACACACACACACACAACCCCTCACAGAGACAGATCACAGTATGGTGATTACCAGAGAGAAAGGTGGGTGTGGGAAGGTAGAAGAAGGTAAAGGGATAAATAGTGATGGAAGGAGATTTGATTTGGGATGGAGAACACATAATACAATATACAGATAATGTATTATAGACCTGTACACTTAAAAAACTACATGCTTTTATTAACCAATGTCATCCCAATAACTTCAATAAAAATTAAAATAATTAAAGGCACCAGGCATAAAGTAGGAAAATTCATAGCTATAGAAATAGTAAACATGCTAAATCAAAGAGAGCCTTGCTAGCTTTAGTCTATACTCGCAGATGGAGAATGTGTGTATAAAAAGCACATATGTGTGTATATAAAATATATATTTTTAGTAAAAGGCAATATATACACACAATAAAGAAGACTGCACATCAAAATGTACACATTATCTATGCCTAGATCCAATCCTGGCTACATGACTGATCGGCTGTAAAACTTAGGCAATTCATTTAATTTCTCTAAACCTTAGCTTTCTTATCAATAAAATGGGAAAAATGCTATTACCCATAAGGTGACAGTGAAATGAATTCAATGTAAAAAGCACTTAAAATAGTGTGTGGCATTTTGAAAGTACCCAGAAACTGTTTATTGTTATTATTATTATTTTAAAACTTTTCTAAAATCGGTATTTATGACATTTGTAATAAGAAAAAAATTCAGGTATAGGAAGGTGCTTTCTTTTCATCATAGGAAATCTGAGAAGTGCATCTGCATCCTTTCTTTGGTGGTAAATGTCTCTGGGCCACAGCATTGAGCAATGGAGAGCTTCCCTTCCCACCTCACTTTATATGCCACTTCCTAGTGAATGTCCCATTTACAGGTCCCAGGGGACATCAAAATCAAAATGTTCCAAAGAGAACTCATTAGCCATCCACACCACAGGCTGAAGGGTGGCCTATGCCCCATTGTGACATTCCTTTTGTCTCTTCTACCAATTGGTGAGACCTGCTGTCAGGAACTGCACCATCCAAATCCACTCAATGAATGAATGAATGAGTATATGAATGAATGACTCTGTTCCTTATTTTCCCCCATCAAAGCAATATACAACCCATGGTTCAGCCATCCAAGCTGAGAGCAGGTATGGTCTTAATTACCTCTCCGTATGCAATGGTGTTATTGTATCTTCTCATTTCTGGGTAAACGTGGTCTAGGTACCACTGGAAATTCTTACACTTCAAACTTTTCCTTAAGGCTCTTCTTTCAGAGACGTCACCTATGTCGATTCCCGGGTTCTGAAAGTAGAGAGAAGCAAAGGGCATTAGTGACTGGGAGCTCTGGCTAAAGTGTCACTCTCGGGAAAACTGTCAAAGAAAAATCTTAATTTCTCTGCAAGCTTACTCAAAAGGTCGAATTAAGGGTACCTATTTGATCATCTATCCCCAAGCTAGACACTACTGTCCTCTGAGAGCATCATGCGGTCCCCAAATCAACTGCCCTGATCATCGCTGTGCAAAAGGGGTCCCAGGATACCCTTATGTGGCACCCTGTAATCCCAGTTGCGCCTCTCCCACATTTTCTGAGTGACTATCCGAGCCAATTATCAGAGGACTTATTTGATTAAGACAAGGAAATAGATGCGTCTACATCACCTCCTGGCTTTCTTTTCTGCACAGGTATAATTCTTCCCTTTGTTGGCTCTTTGTGGAGTTCATTTATGCAGAAGTGAAAATAATTTTCCTTCGAAAAGCTTGTAATAATGTCCTAATGAATAATTCACTCTGCTTTTACAGAAATGAACCTGTAATGGGCTGCTGTGTGCTGACGGAGAAATAAAGTAGCTGAAATATGACTCCACAGACTCAGCCACAAGATGGCCCTGAACTAGTGGATATAGGCTGCTCTCCACAGAGGTAGGGAAGGCAGGCAGCATCTTGAGGGTCCAGAAGAGGTCAGATGATTTCATTAAGATTTCTTCTTCAGCAGCCAAACAATTTCCAAAGGAACAGCCCTTTAAATGTCAAACATTAAAATTCAAAGGCAAACCTGGGCTCCAATATTTAACTCTTTGTTTTAATACACTTAACATGATTAATAAGAATGGTCACTTGTGAGAAGTGTAGTAGGGGACACTGGCATTAGCGACTAGATGTGGTTTGTGATGATGGAGAAGGCATTGGGATAGTCGGCAGCCCTGAGATCTTAGGACTCTAAGTTACACCACCATTCTAGGTCACAGCTCCTCATCTGCAAAGTGGGAAAATAACACTTATTCCACTGACATCACAGGTGTGGGCAGAGGTGAACGAAGACTGGACTTTGTATCCCTCCCAGCCACATGCTATGTACAGGACCTTAATAAGCAAGTCACTTTTAACCCCCAGAGCTTCAGTTTACCCATCTACAAAATGGAGATCACACTAGGTTCACATCAGGTTAGTATTTATGGAGCCCTTAATTTTTGCCATGCTCTATTCTAAGCCTCATTTTTAGTTTCACAAGAGCCCTAGAAGAGAAATGTGAACAATCCCTGTTGTACAGATGAGGAAACCGAGGCAGATGGTTCCTAAGTCTTGAGGTTGTTTTGAGAGCTAAATGAGATATTACAAATAAGGAACTCATCTAGCATCTGGGACCTAGTAAGCACTCACCAAATGGTGCCTATCTTGATATCATAACATGTAAAATCACTTACCGTGTCACAGCTCAAAGCACTACATTGCCATGGGGGTTTTCAATACTATAGAACCTTATTTCCACAACTGTAACAACAATGATGTAAATGCTTCACTTTTATCCTTGTTATCCACAGACCTTGCACATATTCAACTACATTCTGCTGTTTTGGGCTCCAGTTTCCTGAAACACAGGGACTGCTATTTCTCAGCAGAATATTCTAGGCAATCTTCTCAAGGGCAAGGCTTGGACATCTGGCTGACGAGAGGTAAACCCAGCTGTGGTTGGGGGTTCGGCTCACCCTACTGTGTGACAGAGAACAAACAGCACTCACCGACGTTCCCATATTTCTGCCAGGCACTGCTTAAGGATGTCACTGGTACTTAGAATTAGTACTTTAGACGTAGTTCTCATAACCACCAGGAAGGAGGACCTATTATCCCCAGTTTATAGCTGAGAAACCCAAGGTATCTTAGGCTGTATAAATGGATTCATTCAAGATCTCATAACTAGTGAGTGGCAGGGCTGGGGTTCAAAGGACTTCAATAACAGGAGCATTTTCCTAGGCTACCTTCTGGGCAGAATATGGAGAAGAGCTGAAGAGCCTTGTAAACAAGGGATTCAGCATATAGTGGGGGCACATGTCACAAGGCAGCTGGAGCTCCACGGGAGGGCAAGCCGTTAGAGCAGATGACAGGGTCTGGTGCCAAAAGTTTTGGGCAAGGATCTTCTGAACAGTGCTTGTTCAGAAGCAGGGCACCCAGATGCCTGTAATAAGACTGGGACTAATCCAACACGACCCTTCTAGTCCTTGTAAATGGATTTTGAGGTTTCTGTTGTTACAATCCCCCTGAACAGTAAGGGTTCCAAAACCCAGAGCTCTGTGGACCCCTTCAAGATGCGTTCATAATTTTGCAAGTCTATGCATCTTTCTGGGGAGGAAGCATCAGCTTATTAAAGGGATCAATGTCCCATCCAACACTAGGATCATTGTTCTAGGGAGATGGGGAGGGCTGCTGGGCCCTACCTCCAGCGGCAGGTTCCACGCTATGTACACATGAGACTTGTAATCGTCCATCCAGACCTCAGCCACTCGGAGAGCATTCCTCTTGGTGTAGAAACCGATGTTGCTATTGTATGGCTTCTTCTTTCGCTCGATGTGGGCCACCCGTGAGCAAGGCAGGACCTCCATGCTGCCACCGCAGAGCCATACCTGGAGGTACAAGGACTTCGTCAGCCTGAGAGAGACATTCCCAGAGGTCACTGCCCCTCCCCGAGACCCCAAGGCAATAGTTCAAGAGACCTAGCTTGAGGGAGAAATACCATTTTAACATATGAAGCCATATGAGATTTCAGGGTTGGTTTGTAACCGCAGCCCTAACCTAACCTAACCTAACCTAATTAAAACAGGTAGAAGAGACGATTTGGGGAATTTTTATAGATATACTAGTCTAGAATATTAAAATCCAGCTCTGGATAAGAGTGCCCCATCAAGGTGCTACCAAGGATACATGGCTTTCTCTGTTCTCAGTAGTGCATTGGCATCCATGAAAGTCCCTCCCCATCTCCCCTCCCCCTCTCCCCCCCGCTACACACACATCTGCTGGAACTGTATCCTGCAGATCTAGACTGGAAAATTCAACTAAAAAACAGGCCATCTTTGTTCACATCAGCACAAAGTACCAGTATACAGGGGTCTCATTTTGCATTAATATGTTCCAATGTGGAGTCCGGAGAGCACAGATGCCCGGCATTCTGGAAGCATCCACTCCAATAAGATCATGTACAGGCAACACTGTTTCTGGAATATTCAAGTGGAAGACTGAAATGATGGTTGTCTTCGAGAGATGCAAAAGCCCAAGGAAGATACACCTGTGGTTCTCTGCCTGTGTATAGCAGGTGTCCAGGCTCCCAGGCCCTGCTTCTAGGGGAAAGCTGGACCATCCAACCACTCTCAGTCCCAGGCAGGAAAAAACAAAGCATTTCTGATTGCCCAGAAGGATTAATTTGTGAAAATGAAATGTCCTGCTTTTTGGGAAAGGAGGAAGAAGACACAGAGAAATTTCAGGGACCTGCAAGATGTCCTGCTGTTAGCTTCTGTGTACTCCCCATAAATGACAGTATGCTGGTGAACTGACTCAGGTCAACACAAAGTATGCTCATCCCAGACAGGGTCATTTCAAGGCATTTTATCTTTAGTCTCCTGGAAACCTGTATTCTTGAGTATCTGTCCACCTCTCCTGTGCTTTTATTGATTAAATTTGGTGGCACAATACATATGTGTGTGATCCTATGTTTCTATTTCCCAACTCTGGTTATATCACAGAGAAATCATATACCTCTGGAATATTCTCCTCATTACCAAGAATCCTCTCTCACTGCTCATGCCTTCAATGAGGCGACAGTGAGCTAAGGGATTTGTAGATAGACAATGGTGGTTCAGACTAGTTTGATTTGGAACCTGATAGCTAGGTGTCCCCTTGGGTTGATACAGACCCATTAGAAGGAAGCCAAGTCAGGGAGGCAAAATATTGCAAAAGATCTGTGGGGAATAGGAGCAAGATATCTTGCAGGGTAAAACAAGGCAGCTGAGTTTCTAGGGGCAAGGAAAGACAGAGTTCCACAGTTATGTGGCATTTGATAGTTTCAATAGTCAGGGGGCTCTGGCTGGGTAGCTCAGTTGGTTAGAATGAGCCAAGATTGTGGGTTTGATCCCTGATCAGGGCATATACAAGAAACAGCCAATAAGTGCATAAATAAGTGGAGCAACAAATTAATGTCTCTCTCTTCTCTGACTCTCTTTCTCCCCGCTTCCTTTCTTCTATTCCTCACTCTCAAGTCAATAAATAAATATTTTTTTAAAAGATTCAGGGAATAATTGAAAAGACACTCATTTCACCAATGAGAAAAGTTAATATTGTTAGGATGGCAATACACCCCGAAGTGATCTAAAGATTAAGATTTCAACAAGGGTGCCAAGACAATTCAGTGTGTGTGGGGGGGGTAGGGGTGAGGGGAAGAATAGTCTTTTAATTATGTTGGACAACTGCAAAAGAATGCCTTTGGGCCACTACCTCTACAAAAATGAAATGTAAATAGATCAAGGACTTAATGTAAAAGCTAAAACTGTAGAACTCTTAAAAGAAAATACATGAGCATATTTTCATGACATTGGATTACACAAATGTTCATCAACTGATGAATGGATAAACAAATGTGGTATATCTATACAATGGGATATTATTTAGCAATAAAATAAGTGGAATACTGATATATGCTCTGATATGAATGAACCTTGAAAACATTATGCTAAATGAAAGATGCCATTCACAAAAAACCATATATTGTATGATTCCATTTACACGAAATGTCTAGGACAGTGATCGGCAAACTCATTAGTCAACAGAGCCAAATATCAACAATACAACAATTGAAATTTCTTTTGAGAGCCAAATTTTTTTAAACTTAAACCTTTTCTAATGCCATTTCTTCAAAATAGACTTGCCCACGTCGTGGTATTTTATGGAAGAGTCACACTCAAGGAGCCAAAGAGCTGCATGTGGCTCATGAGCCACGGTTTGCCGACCACTGGTCTAGGATAAGAAAATCCATAGAGACAGAAAGTAAATTTATGGCTGCCTAGGGCTGGGAGTGGGTTTGGAGAAAGGTAGAAAGACTGCTAGTAGGTATAACATTTCTTTTTAGGGTGAACAAAATGTTCTAAAATTGTGTTTATCATTGTACAACTCTAAATACACTAAAAAGCCACTGAGTTGTATACTCTAAATGGGTGGATTATAATGGTATGTGAGTATCTCAACAAAGTTGTGACAAAGCAAGTAAACTGACAGATAAATAAGTCCACAGAGCAATGGAGAAAAGAAATTCTAGGGTTGCATTCTGAGTTGGGGAGGTTCCGGATGACTCAGGAAAGCCAAGACGGGATGGGTACAAGCAGAGAACACAGGTGCAGGTATATGAAAAGCCTCAGCAAAAGCCAGGAATCCAGTTCCAAGAACAGAGCCACAAAGTGGAAACAGAACCTGCAACCAGGCCTATTTGGTGCTAATGCTTGGTTAGCTATCCAGACGAAGGTCAGTATTGCTTCAAAGCCCCCAGTGCCATATGCTCACGAGAAAGCTCAAGTGGTCTTGTTAGAAGTAGGGGCGAGAAGGGACAAGAAGCCAGGCTGCAACCTGTGTCAGATCCCAAATCTCTTAAATGACAAAGGAGCAATGATGTACCAGGCCGAGAGGCAAGCAATGAAATACTCCTGTCCTGTGTGGCAGGAACCTGGCTTCCTATGCTGGGCTCTGGTATGTGAATATGAGCTGGCATGCTCAGTGAGAACCAACTCACAGACACTCGGCTCTTCCTGTATAGTCTGGGGTGGGGCAAGGGACTCTCACTCTGTTGGACCCAGAAAAGAGAGTGAATTACCATGGCAGGCACTGGCCCAGATTCCTATGACATCATCACTGTCCCTCTATGTCTGGAGAAACCTGGGTGTCAACTGATAGATGAATGGATAAATAAGATGTGATACATATATACAAGGAAATACTACTCAGTCATAAAAAAGGATGAAATATTGCCATTAGCAAGAACATGAATGGATCTAGAAGGTATTTTGCTAAGTGAAGTAAGTCAAACTGAGAAAGACAAATACCATATGATTTCACTTATATGTAAACAACAAAAAAAATAAATACACAAAACTAAACAAAACAGAAACAGACCCATAAATAAAGAATACAAGCTGATAGTTTCCAAAGGGAAAAGGGGTGAGGAGATAGGTAAGAAAGGGAAAAGGGAGAGAGAGAGAGAGAGAGAGAGAGAGAGAGAGAGAGAGAGAGAGAGATATCAAGGGTGTGCTGGTTTAATTCCATCTGATGCATGTTTCTTTCATTCATTCAACTCATACCATTTAATAAATATTTCACTAACTCCTTAGAGCCTTAAGGATTGTGAAAAGTTTGTCATCAAACTAGGAAAATTTGGTATTGCAAGAATTACCCCTGGATCTCAGCCTCATCAATGGTCTCCCTGATTGTCCTCTATATTTTCTCAGTTGAAGTCTCCCATCTTTTCTTCAAGGACAGGATGAAAAATTGTACTACATTGCTGGTTCTAAAGGCTGGCTGTGCCTTTGAATCACTGAGAGAGTTTTTTAAAATTATAAATGTCTGGATCTCACCCCAGGACTAAGAATCTAATTCTCCAGGGGTGGAGCTGGGTGTTTAAAGAGTTTCCTCACTTTTTATGTTGTGACATGTAACCAGGATTGGGAACCATTAGCCTAGGGCTTTTCTGAGGCTGTGGTGTTATAACTTTATATCACAGGGACTGAAAGAAGCTAGGATGTGCCTGGCCAAAGCCGGTTCAGCCTGGTAGTGGTTCCAGGTGTAGATAAGAGGCAGGCATCTAATGTGCCAGGTGCTGCCTAGATCACGCTCTCCCAGGGCCTCTGTCCCTGAGGTCAGCAAGGGAGGAAAGTGTGGGAGCCTGAAGCCACTGCCAGGTGCAGGTGAAAAGCTGTGGGGGACGTCAAGGAGTCAGAACCAATGTGACTGGTTTGCTTATATAATCTATTCTTGTAGGTAGTGGCCTCCAAACGTTTTTGATATTCATTCTCCTCTGGAAAAAAATTAAAGCATATCCTTCAATATGTTTAGTTTATCCATTTAAAATCATATGCACATGCTACTGTACTAATATATTTCACACGTGATAAATTAACATACACACACACACACACACACACACAGAAATTGAAAATGATATGAAAAGGGAAACATTATTATATTCCTCTTGTACCCCAGTGGATTTTCCTATGTGGCCCACTTTGGAAACAACTATAAGAATTTAAATATTCAAGGTCAAATCTTATCCCCCCATTTTAAGAGACCAGTTGTTTATCATGGGAAGCGAGAAGTATTCAGGAATGAGGAGGTTTGGGCCAAAGTACTCTAGGGAGAATTTTCAACTCTGTCATTGAGAGCCATGATTATGTGAAAGCCATTTTTCAGAGATGCTCCAAGCACCCCGGGGCATTGCAGTTTTGGAAAGTGCCTCAGATGCTGTTACAGGAGGAAGCCCAGAGCCCTCTCCCCACCCTGCACCACAATCATTCAAATTGAACAGGAAGCAGCAGAAGTCAGAAAATAGCCCTGGTGCTCTCCTGAGCACTCCATTCCTCAGCACTGGCCAGTCCACCACCAAGTCCTACAGATGATGACTCCTCCCCATGGCTAAATTCCACTCACTTCCCATCACACATGCACTTCAGACACAGGTCTGGACATCTGAGGGGAGATTGGTAGTCTGGAAGAGCCAGAGCAGCTCATTGGCATGCCAGTCTGGCCCATGAATTCAGTGTTTGATCGTGGAGAAGCCTTCTAGAAACAATCCAGCACATCCTCTTCTCAGAAAACGTAAGGGGTTGGAAATGTAGCCTGGAAGTAATGATAATAATGATGACTCAGCTAATTGGTGTCCTCCACACCCCAATTCTAAGCTACCCCTTTGAGTTACTCCTTTCTGAGTTCCTCCCAGGTATATATAAGATATGCATGTTAATAAATATCTGTTTGATTTTCTCTTGTTAATTTATCTTTTGTTACAGGGGCCGCAACTGAGAATCTAGAAGGGTAGAGGAAAGATATTTTCTTTTCTACACCATCTTCACTCACAAGGTCTGTAACTTTTCTAGTGGTAACTATGGGTGCCCCACACTGTCCAGCCATGCCTCTCAGCCAAAGCTAGCAAAGCAACTCTGCAGTACTGAAGTCTACCCAATAATGATGCAGCATCCTACTCTGATGTCTTACAGATGTCACTATTCATGAGCTACTTTATCCTCACAAGTTATGTATAGTTTTTCTCTGATGAACATAAAAGGGATTACACAGCAGACCTGACAAACTCAGTGATGATATGCTGTTCTGATCATAAATTCCTAACTGGGTAGGCCACAGCTTCCTAAGCAAAGGTCAATCTTCACCCTACACGAGTCCAGTACATTGTTCTTATGCATCTAGGATAACATACCTTTGAAACACCAGAGTAACCTTTTCCAGACCCCTTAAGGCACAACTGCTGTCACTAGAGCACAAGACCATGAAACCTCTTCATTGTTATCCTACTGCCTGCACACCATCTCAATATGCTTTACATGTTAAATGTTAACTATCCAGTACCCATCAATGAAAACAAGTATGTGATTCTTTATTTTCCTTTTTAATCAAATCCTTGAGATTTCCCTTATTACTTTCTCCTGCCTCCTTAACCTACCACCAATGGATTTCATGTATCCCCCCTTCCATTTTATCCCTTGATTCTGATGTATAAAGTAACCTGCCAAATGTCCATTCTCCAGAGCATTTTTTCAGTCCACTGAGATCTTGCTTCCTAGCATGTCCTCAGATTTGGCTCAGATAAACTCTTATAAAGTTTTTTTCTAGGTTTGGACTTTCTTTCATTGATTAGATGAAAGAATGACAATTACTGAGACTCAAATGGGAGAATTCCAAGGGAGTTAAAACTGGTGAGGCAGCCAGAAAGGGGCACAAGAAATAAATCTCTATGAAGGCCTCCAGTCTGTGTTCAGTGAGCTTTCTTCCAAATTTACATACCGGAAGGGACAGGAAATCCCACTGACATCTCTCAGGGGAGGAGAAAACACAATTTTCTCTATATTTTGTCATGGAGATTTGGAGTAGAAGAAAAAAAAAAGTTTACCCCTTTAAAAACAGATGAGAGGAGGGAAGTCAAAGAGCCCAGAATTAAATAAATGCTCTGATGGCTTCCTGTGGTTTGTGACCAGCAGCTCCAGACATTCTGGATAATGAGGTGTTCTCGGGCCACAGGGATTCCTGTAGCCCTCAAGGTCACTCCTTAAGAAGAAGTGGAGGCACCTGCCCTTCAACCCCAGCATCTTTCCTCCTATGACCTCATTTCAAGGTTTAACCTATGTACCTGACCCACAGAACCTGGAAGTCCTGTCCTGGGTGGGGTCTCTCCACTCCTTCCCCTTGGGGGTGAGGGAAGATCTGCTCATTCAGAGTCTTTCAGCCATCTCCTTACAGGGACAGGAATCCTTCCTGGTAGCAGATTGAAGTCACTTCAGAAACTATTTAAATCCATTTACATTGTTAAAAACAACATCAGAGGAACATTCAACACAGAAAAAACTCCATTCAGTAATGCAAGTGCAGGCAAATTTAAACCTTTTGTCTGCTGGTAAAATCTGTTTAAAGCAACGCATATTTCTGGCTAAGAGAACATCTGATTTGTTATTCACATCCTCCCAAACATTTTAGAGACTACCTGGTAACCCACCTCTCAGAGGCCTGGGCTCACCCTCCTGAAGATCAGGACCCCCAGAGATACTCCTGGTCCTCAGCACCTCCTCTGCCATGCTCAAGACAGCGAGCTGGCTTTCCCCAGTTTAGATGCACATTCTATCCCACGAAATTGGACGATCACGTAATGGCTTTGCTCCTGCAGTTCTTTTGTGAGAATTCAATTTTAATTCTTCTGCTTTATTTATTACTGTTTCTCAGAAATGGGGATTTACAAATATGGACCTCAAGACATATCTCAATTTAGCTACCACAATGACAAGAATGCTTAAGTACCTGGATTCTCTTGCCAGTCGATGCCAGTCTTTTCTCTTAATACCAGATGAGGAATTAAAATGAAGTCTATAAGAGACATGTGATTCAGAGGGGAGATGTACATGGGGAAAGCAGCTTGATTTATCGAGCCTGGAAGAAATGTTGGGAGAGCTTGCTTCTTTTGATTTTTGTTGCCATTGCTTTTGCACTTAAAAGGATAATATTGAGGAGAAGGTGGAATATTACTGGCTCTATGCTCACCAGTTTAAAATTTACCTCTGTCTGACAGCATGATATTGTCAGAGAGCCTGGGCTTCTGTATTAGGAAAATAGTCCAACGTAGCCCACTTTTAGGTCAGCTGGCCCTGACTTCCCTTCACTTCTTTGCCTTCATCTCTTTTCCACCACTCCCTCTTTCCTGACCACTTATGAGTGAGGTCCCCATGTCAGTGTTCTGTGCTCCTTTTCTGTCCTCCTATCTTTGCCCTGTTCACTGACTCCTTCCTTTGGACAGTCTCTTCTTTTGCAAGAGCAGCTCCGACTAAGTAAGTGTTAAGCATGTTACCTGTCTTTGTACCCAGCCTGATTGATGCCTTTAACTTGTAAATAATTCACCTTCTTCAGTCATTCCATTCAATACCTCCACATATTTACTAAGATCAGAGCACAGAGCTAAATGCTGCCAGGAATAGAAAGATAATTTAGACAGGGGTTCTACTCATTGTCTTTGCTCTTTCCTTAGAGCTTAAAATTAGAATTACAGGCAAGTGATGAAGATCGCTTTAGAACCTTGATGAGAAAGCAGCCAGAAGAGGTGCTTTCATTTTCTGATCTGTGCATCCAGGATTAAAGAGGAGCTGGTAGGGTGCAATTACAGGTGAACTGGGCTTAACCAAAGGAGAAAAATGAACAATATTTAATTGTGTTTTTAACACCTAAGGGCCAGAGCTTTGTATCATGTACAGAGACCTGGGAGGAAACTGGAATGTCCTCATGTGTCAGAGTGCATCCTATCACCATGGTTCAAAGGCCCTCATAAGTGATTGATCTCTCTAGTGCCTGAGCTCCCTACCTGAAACCAACGTAGTCAGGGCTAAATAAAAGGCCTTGCCAATTATCATTTCCAGAAATCTGTAGAAGGGAACAGTGGCTGCAGGCTTGCCAGAAGTTTGGGACTACAACTAGCCCAGGACTTAACAGCCCACCAGAGATCCACCAAATAAAGCATCTGCCATTGGCCATCATCTAACCCTAGTAACCACCTTCCATTCATTACAATGCAGCCCAGAGGGCCTGCCTGAGACATGCCTTGGAGAGAATGTTGGCTGGCTACTTATCTACCTCTGCTCTCTTCCTCCAGGGAAGGCCCAGTCTCCCTCCTCATTGAGGATAGAGATGTGAGGAGCCCTCACTCAAGGTCACAAAGTTTGGAGTCAGAGAGTACATACCAAAGTCTGGATCAGAGGAGATACCCTATTGATGCAGAACTTGAAAAGCCCCACACAACAAGCGGTCAGGTGCAGGCACCCAAGACCAGGATCTGAGGCCAAGACAGAGCCAACAGCAATGGGAGAGCTGAGAAATTGAGAGAGAGGTATGGTGGTGAGAGCTGGTGAAGGGAGGGCAGGGACCACTTTTGCAGACAGGAAGTGGGCATGAGGACCCTATAAGGCATTGCTAAGAACAGAGTGCCAATATCCTTTTGGGCCTACTGGCTCTCTGCTCCCCAAAGGCAATTTCTGGGCAACTGTAGAGCATGGAATCTTGAAAGGTCTGTGTTAGATGAGGAGCACTGGGTTCACATCCGGCTCTGCTACATGGCAGCCTGACTACTCACATCCCCAAACTTTGGTTTCCTCAGCCTTGAAGTGCAGCTGATAACTTAGAGCACCTGATTGGAGGGTTGTTGTGAGAAAGAAATAGGGTAACTAATGTGCACTTTTTGGTCAGCCACTAATAGCACAATGATGGCTCACAGCAAATGCTGAAAAAAAAACGACACCAAGTTAGCTATTAATGGCTGACCACAAGTGCAGCTATGAAGTGAGCTGTGTCTCAGAGGGAAGGACAGCTTGAGATGATGACCTGATGACTGTGGTGAGAGTGAGGCCTACTGATTCTGGTGCTGGGTTGCAGGTCTTACCATCCAAGTACCATGAGCCCCTTTGTGCACATTCAAGTTTTTGCCCAAGGTAGAGACCTGCTATTGGATGTGGACTCTTCAGTGGGCTGGGCTCTACCCTACCTGGCTGGGCAGATCCACAGACCTCTTTCTTTTCCCCAGAGGGCCAGGGTCAAGGATTTCCTAGAGTGGAAGGTGGTTGGGCATTCACAGAGGCTCAAAGACTAAGGAAAATCACTTAGGAAAAACTCAGAGGGACCCTGAGCATCACCTGGAATTCCTGCAGCATTGGGAGTGAGATGCTCACAGAAAGAGGAGGTGTGGGTTTCTGGGTCCTGTCCCTGCTCAGCTGCCCTAACCTGGAGTCCATGTGGACAATAGGTTCACTAGGTTAAGAAAAGGCATCAACAGAGAACATGAAAAGTTGTCACTCATGCTCTTCTTCTCCCATTCCTGTGGGAGCTCCAGGAATTGGGCAGCGTACTAGGCCTCCAACCTGTCGCCATCCATACATAGCAGATTTGGACATCCCTAACCAGAACGGCATCACCAGCACACTGCCTTGGAGGTAGAAGATCATGAAGAAGCAGTGTCCAGGTGTTGGAAGGTTTTCATTTCTCCTGCAGCCGAGAGGAGGAGCATGATCCACTTGCTTCTTTTGTCAACTGGTACACACAGGGGACCACAGTGACAAGTGAACACACACGCAGGTTCCCAGGCTTGGCAAAAAAAAAAAGAGTAAGTTAAACTTAAACAGAAGGTGAGTCCACCTTCCATTCCACTTAAAAGATGGAAAGGCCCTGGAACCCTTGCAGGCAGTCAATTAAAGAGAAGGCTCTTGGCCAGGGCTGCTGAAGCATTGGGAGCACTCTGGTTCTGCCTTCCTGCGCTGGGTCACCCACTGCTTCCTTCAAGACTGACACCACCTCAGAATCCTTCTGATGGTTCCATACCAGCCTGTTCTTTTTGCATAAACTGTAACAATGTCAATTAACTTTTAAAATGTTAGGCTAGTTATTGGGTTAGATGCCATGGACATGGGGGATGTAAAGGATTTCTGAAAATGATGATGAGCTATAGGCCGGCAAAGGGACAGAGATGATATTCCATGTTGCAGAATAGAGCAGGACCCAGGAACTTGGGGCAAATGGCTGACAGTGAATAAGCACCTAGGTGGGGGTCCTGTGGGTCCATAGGAGAGTGAAGACCATAAATTCTAGGTCTTCATTTGATGCAGTGCTCTTGGGGACATTGGATAATTTAAAGCAGATCAAAGACAAACACAGATCTTGGTTTGCTTGGGTCTTGGCACAAAAATGAAACTTCAGAACCATGAGTCTCCTCAGGGAATCTGGGCCAGCAGCTGGAGGCTGGCCGTTTGAAGAGTTACAACATCAGTAGATTTCACAATCTCTTTAATTTTTTAATGCAAACATTGGGGTTTTGATCAGGAAAGAATCCTAACAACTGGAGGGGATACTGAGAAAATGACGAATCTCAGTTCTTGTCATTGAACTCTAACTTCTAATTTAGTCCCTGACAGAACTAAAATCTGGGCCAACTTCTCTGGGGCACAGGCTGCAATGTGGGCACCCACATGGCAGCCTCCCTTGCAGCTAGGTATGCTGGAAGACTCCTCATGTGAGCCTAGAGGAGGTGTGCCACCCAAGATCTAATGTGCTTGAGGAGCTGGTGTGCCTTCTCTACCTCCCTCCCAAAGCACAGGGACCTTGGAAGTCATCTGTTGAAGGTGGAAGAACTATACAAGGAAGAAAATAAGGGCCCACATAACCACAAGGAAGGCCACCTGCCAACCATAAATATCCTCAATGGTTTTTTACTAAACTCCAAGTTAAGTCATTGAGATTTGGAGGTTTGCTTGTTCCGGTGGCCAGAGTCATCCAGCTACTCTCCCTTCTGTATTTTGCCTTTCAAGTGTGTAGAACTTTAAAATGTGTCCCGGAATCCCACGCTTTGCATGGATTAGATGTCCTGAAGCAACTGGCCTCCCTGAGGTTCTTTCTAATCCAGTAATCATATTTCTGTTTCTCTCCCAGAGAACAACTCATTCCTCAGCTTCCATTGAGGCTGGCTATTGCACCTGAATATTGAAAAATGTCACCGATCTGCCTCATTCTATTCTCTGCCCTGCTTGGGGCCAATTTCATGTTTTGGAAATTGCTGGAATAGTAGCCAGCAGCGGAGCTGATAAAGAGAAATGGTCTTTTAAATTTTTAAACAGTTCTTCCCAGTGCTGCTTTGTTCGTGCTCTCTGAACACTGTGTCCGGCATCTCTTCCAGGCCTGTGGCCTATTTGAACAATGCTAAAATGTCATCTCCCACCTGCTGGCTTCTGCTGCTGCAAGCAGCTGCCAGCTTGGCTCCCACAGAGCCTGGGAGACGGAATGCATGCGTACACTACCCATTCACAGAACACAGTAAAAAAGCCAGCCGGCTTGAGCAAAATATGTCTACCCACTGTCTAGCTGAGAGAAAACATAGGAAAGACACTGTGTTATCTTTAATGCACTCTCCTTTTTTCCTTTTATAAGAAGCCTGGGGTGTGTGGGGTTGGATTGTGTTAGTTCTTAGACAGAATAACATTGAAAAGCATTGATCTGAAAGCTTAAAGAACCATCAGCTTAAGGTTCCTTCAGAGGCCACCCCAGGCCTTTGTCCTGAAGAATTTGAAGCACAATCCATCCTATGATTGAATTTTATCAGGTCTGATGTTCCCAACAGATGCCATGTGCCCCTATATCTTCTTGCCACCCCTGCATCTTATGAGAAGTACTTTAAGGGCAGAAAGAAATCATGTCAGAGTTCAATTGTGTATTTCCAAAATTCATAGGTTGAAGCCCTAACTCCTAGTCTTTCAGAATGTGATGATACTTGGGGACAGGGCCTTTCAAGAGGGCATTAAGGTTAACTTAGATCATTAAGGTGGGCCCTAACCAATGTGAAAGGGGTTCCTGATAATAAGAGGAGATTAGGGCTCACACATACAGAGGGAAGACCCTGTGAGGACACAGAAAGAAGTTGGACATCAATAAGCAGAGGACAGAGGTGTTAGAGAAAACCAGCTCTGATCTTGGACTTCCAGCCTCCAGAACTCGGAGAAAAGAAATTTCTTTTGTTTTAGACACCCAGGCTGTTGGTGCTTTCTTCTGGCAGCCCGGAGCTGATGAATACAATATCCTTCCTACATTTTCCCTGAATTTCATGACATGACACTGCCTAGGGCCATTTGCTGCTTGGTTGACTAATGAGTTTGCCTACCAATGGCCTACAGAAACCCAGCTTGCACTGACCAATAGAACATTCTAGAGAATTTAGAAAAAGGTCTGCAAAGGAAAATCTTGCTTCAAAGAATCTCATCTTGAAGGACTTGGCAGTCAGTTGCCCATGGAACTACAGCACCTTCTGTTATTATGTCGGAGGTCTGCTTTAGGAAAACATTCTAAATTTCTTCTGGGAAACAGAAGAGATTTAAAGTACCTGCAGACAGCAAGGGGCTGCTTGAGCAAAATGGGACACTTTGTTCCATGCAAGGACTGGGGCCAGTCATACGGTACTCTCAGAATCACCAAATGGGCATCAGCAGACAGCTGGTCCTCCTGGTGACATGGCAGCCCCATCCCGAAGGGTGGGGGAGAGCTGACACTGGGGACCCTGGAGCAGCTGCTCTCACTCAGCTGCTCTGTGACCTGCAGAAGAAATGCCCAGGCAACGTTGGAAGCCAAGTCTCGCTGCCATTCTGGAACCACCACATCTCTTCTCAGCCTCAAAATCGCTGCTGCCTCACAGTCAAGAACATCTTGGAAAGTGGCAGCTGAGACTAACTATGTGTCAGTCACTTCGCAAAGTGATCCGGGATATTTTATTTCATTCTCACAACAGACCAGTGAGGCAGGTCCTTCCCGAGTTGTAGATGAGGAAACCAAGACTCAGAGAAATACGAACTTTGTGGGGTCCAAATGCCATTTGACCCTACTTAGATTCCACACACTTTCCCACCACGCATACTTCCAGAAGCCTCTCTACAATGGAGCCTCCCAGCAGTGCCGCTAACCCCCTAATTCTGTAGTCCTGGTTATTGGGCTACATAATCTAAGTCAAAGGTCGCCAACCTTTCGGACCTCATGGACCACCAGTGGTCCACGGATTATCGGTTGGCAACTGCTGATTGAAGGGAGAGGTTTTCTCTGGCCTGGGCTCACTGCACCCTTCTCACCTGGGGAGCTTTTCAAAAAACACAGTCCCTGAGATCCTGGTTTTGCAGGTTTGGGGAAGGGTCTGGGCATCTGCATTTTGTCAGGGTTCAGGAATCTTCTTGTTTGGAGCTGGGCAGAAAGCCTTAAACATTTGTTCCAGAGACACTTGCGCCATCTGGTGCAGCCTATGGGTCCCGTCTCGTCATGAAAATGCTTTAAATACAACAAAATGCACAGAATCACAGACAACCCAATTGTACTGAAATGTAGTTATCAAATTTATAAAAAGTCATAATATAGTAACACGTACTTCTTTAACACATTGCATAACAAGATCTAAGGTGGATTTGATCACTTTAATATTAAAGTAGACAGGAGGGTACGTAAGATTTCAAGATATCCACAAGAACTGGGATGTGATGTGCATGCATCTATGATTAATGCTGGAGACAGAAGTGTAGGTGTGGCTAATGGGATGGAGTTGTGTGGTCTCCATTCATAACCGAAGCAATCACCAAAGTCAGCCTGAGATGAGAGAAGATCAGCATGCATTTTCTATCCTGACCAAGTTTATGGACCTCTTAATTCTATTATAGCTTCCTTATAGATGCATGGACTCTTGTTTGGGGACTGAGGTTAATTAAATTTTTTTTTAATTTAGAATGTTTTTTAAGAGATATTTTTCATGTCTCCACAAAGATGTTTTCCAAGAGGTAAACTCAAAAGGTGCTTGATTTTCATCGGCAACTCAAAGTCTGCATGGATATTTCTATCTTTTCTCCCAGGCCAAGAGACTATTAAATGACTGATTTGAAAATTAACCACCACTAGTGGAAGAGTAACTGTAAAAAATCACATTAATGCAAATCTCACAGGGGAAAATGTTGCATGATTTATCTTCCTGTCAGCATTCTGGCAATCTAAGATTAAAGTTATTTTTCCCCAATCTTGCTTTGTTTTGCACTTATCTTAATTTTCTAAATAACATGATTTCCAGGCTGTGAGAAATGATTATCCTTACTCTGAGCAAATGGTGCCAAAGATATATTCATGAAAAAGGCTGCGTTCTTCCTGTAATCAGCCACCATCTCCCTGGCCTCGATGAACTAACCTGAGGTTCAACTGGGTAAAGCAATAATGAAAAGCTCCATGTGACCACTAGGAGCAATGCTTCACCAGCACCAAGAAGTGTGCTGTGCTTAGCAGATACCAGGGTAACATGTGCATGCTCACCAAGCATTTAATAGCTGAAAGCTACAGTTTAGGTGGCTTTTGATGTTTCTCAGGCCACTCACAGTGACTCGTATTCATGGCAGAGATAACAGGGAGATCAGTGTTTCCTGCTGGACCAAGCTGAGCTGTGCCCAAGATCCTCTAGTGGTGGATTAGAGACACCAACTTAATGAGAGTGATGAACAGCTATCATCTCAGGATACTGGTGGGTATAGCCCAGATTACTAGGGAGAAAGTAGAGTCTTTGGCCCACGTGTGTGACTTGGAGATGAGGGTGAGCTTCACGTAGGCACGGATTTGTCCATGGGAGGGTCTTATAAAAGCACCCAATGCCCTTCCAGTCTCCTCAAATCTTTTTTCTGTGGATTCCTTTAAGCAATGTTCATCCCTCACACAGCATCATGGGCCAGAATCCAGACTTCCAGCCCTCTCCTATACACCGAGGGCAGTACCAATCAAGAAAAATCAAAAGGCCTGTTTCATTATTTCCATCTGTTATTTTGGCCCAAGCCTCCACTCTCAGACTTACCTCCCCCACCATCCCAATTAGACTTCCTGACCATTCTAACTTCCTGTCCACATTTCGACCACACCAGGACCATCCTCTCTTGCCTCCTCTCTATCCATCCAAATCCCACTTGCCTTTCAAGGCCCAGGGACCTTCTCTAGTAAGCATTTTCCTAACCCTCCAAGAAGTGACAGCCTCTTTCTTCATCTATTACAGCATGCCATATTTGTGCCACAATTTCACAGATGGAGCAGATGGCCTAAAATGCCGCTGTGCATGGGGACATTGTGTGTGATTCTAATTGGTGAGCTGCATACAGAGCCAGTGCTGAGCAATGTCCCAGCTGGCCCATCTCCACTGACCCTCATCCTTCATGGCAACCCCCTGTTTCCACAGTTACACCCTGGCCACACTGGGAAACCCACTCTGACCACAGGCTCCTTTTCTTTTCTACTAGTTCTCTCATTCACTTACTCCCACCAAACCTGCTCCTAAGGAGAGCCTCAGCCATACAATGACTATAACAACAACAAAGTAATTAGAGCTAACACTTAACTGTGTTTTAAGCTCTTTACATTTACTAACTCAATCACATAATGAGATAATCACATTATGAGAAATGTACTAATATCCTCCCATTTTAGAAACAAAGAAATTGAGAAAAAGCAGTTTAGTAAATTACCTAAACACCTAGGTCCCAACTGCATTTTCTTGGGTTCTGTATCTGTTTGGTAGCCATTAATCATAGGGCCAAACTATTGGCCAAATTGGTTCACTTCTCCTCTGCGATCCCCAGTGCATACTCTGAACTACCTCCTTATCTAACTCTCACTTGCCAAGCCAATATTCTCCCCTGCCCTAAATCACCCAGGGCCTAATACCAGGCAAGTGGGACAAGTGTTCTAGAATTAGTCAAACCTGTCAGTCCTATGCTGCTTGCTTTTCCTGTAGAAACCCCCAATGAAGGCTCTGGCCTACATGCCGCCCTCCCCTTGCTTTTTCTACCTTCTGACCAAACCTGAGGTTTCCCCTTAGGACCTCATTTCTAGAGAAACTGTGAGATACATTAAGCTTCTCTTTCAATGGCACTGACCTCTGTGTTGTCACTCAGCCACCTTTATAAATAAAGACCCAAGCACAAACCACCCAGCTAGGTCATGGCTGAGCTGGGATTTGAATGCTGGCAGTCTGCATATACTGGCCTTCCTGCTTTACTTAAGGTGAGGGCCACAGGATCCAAGACATCTTCGAACAATCCTGCGGCCTATGAAATGGAGCAAGGTGCCAATGCTGAGTGCAGCCAAAGGTGGGGGCAAGTCCAGGCCAGAGGTCTAATGGAAAGTGTCAAAAATGCAGGGGCCAGTGTACTGGGAAGACTCACCCACCCAAACAGCCACTCTGGCCAATGACTCTGTCCACTACCCAAGGCAGCACATTCCCGGGGAGCTCACTTCTCATCTGAGGACTCTGTTAAAACATATTCACCTGAAAGGTGTGGCGATGGCATGGGCTTTTCCTAGGGGCACAATTCTAGGAGAGTCTAGGTCTGGGTTGAGATCTACACTGGATGGGGAGTAGGACTGGGTGGGGTCTAGGACTGGGCAGGGACTGGGACTGGGCGGGGGCTGGGACAGGGACTGGGTGCTATCTAGGACTAGGCTTGTGGGCCTGACAGCCTCAGACCTAGGCAGGGAGTAGAAGGAGCCTTCTAGGGGAGAGCCCCCTGGATGCCAGTGTCCCCAGCAAGCAGAGGGTAGGCCCTACCCACAGGCTTCCCTCCTCTGTCTCTGCCTTGCCCAGGGCTGCCACCCTCCCAATTCTTGATGCAATTGAGCATTGGGCTACAAGTGGAAAGAAAACATGGGCTTTCTCCTTGAATTCTTACCTGCAAATGCCAAGTATGCCCCGGATTTACCATCAGCAGACTTGCCTCTAATAAGACTCACTTTCTGCCTGGTATTTCCAGGGGAGCGATTAAAAAGCAACCAGATTTCAAGAACAAATTCAACCAAACAAATGCTACAAGACACCTCTCCAGGGTCTTCAGAGGGCAATGAGGCATGTTATATGAAAATTAGCAGAGGGAACCGCCAATCCTGCTAAATAAATAATGAGGTGACACATAACGGCAGCATTCATTTCTTCCCTGTTGGGGAAAAGTACTTTACTCTGGGTTCAGATGGATTTCGGGGTCACCCTCCCCAAATGCATCTGCTGACTGTAGGACTATCTCAGCCCTCAGGACAAATGGTCTAGCCTCAGTCTGCCCTTTGTAAAGGTCACGTGAGCCTCGGTTTGCCGACCACTGGGCTAATGTATGCTATCCTAAGCCTAAATGGAAACCCCTTTAGGAAACATTCTTACCCCTCAGAGTACACAACACTGCTTCCCCTCACCAAGGGCAGGGACTGGATCTTGTTCAATATTGGAACACCAGCAGTGGCAAAGAACCCCATAGATATCAGGATCAGGAATGAAAGGATGCACAGGAGACTCTGATTTGGGGTGGCTCCCCCTAGCCAGAGCCTCCCACCAGGGGGTTTCTTGGGGCCTCACTTCCAGGGCAGGTGCTCACCATTGCCACAGCAGCCTGTTCTGTGGTGGGAAGGTGGGCTAGAGCCATAATAGTTCTCCTCGTATGGGCATCTCTTCAGGCATTTGAAGAAAGGGCTCATAGTCCCCAGTGCTTTTTCTTTCTCTCTTCAGGTTAAACCTCTCTGGCTCTTTTAAAGGATCCCCATTTGCTGAGGCTCCTGGGCCCTGCCGAGGTAGATGAGGGTTATTTCAGGCCCTCAAAAAGTTAGCCTGGTTATGGACTAATATTTCCCTTCCTCAGTTTGCCATCAGCCTCCAGCACCTACGTACTTGTCCATCTGAGTTGAAGCACCTGGTGATCTCTCGCCTGGATTGCTACCACATTCATGCCTAGCTGGGCCCCATTTCTGCTCCTGTCCCTATGGTAGAATTCCCATAGAACAATGAAGGATCATTTCAGAATATAAGTCACACATGTCACTCCTTTGCCCCAAACCCTCCCAGGCGTCCCACCTTACTCAGAGTACACACCATAATCCAAATGATGAGGGATGGTCTGTCTGCCCTGGTCTGTCATCTCCTCTTACCTTCACACCCTTACACATGTCACTCCAGCCACACTGACCTCCACCTGTGCCTCAATTAAGCCAAACTTTATCTGACATCAGGGCCTTTGCACTTGCTATTCCTTCTGCATGGCATATTCTTCCCCTAGAAATCCATGTCTTGTCCCTTTACTTCATCCAGGCCTGCTTAAATATTTTCTTAACCCACGAACATTTCATGTCTATACTATTCAAAAGAGACTCCCCCATACCCTTAGCCTCTGTCCACTTATTCCATAATATTTGCTTATTGTCTGCTCTGCAGGGAGAGAATAGGCCTGTTTTGTTCACGGCTACATTCCCAGAGACAGAACAGGGCCTGGTACACAGTGAGTTCTCAACAAGCAGCCATTGAATGAGTAAATGAATGAGAGAACCTCCACCTAAATTTACAGTCCCAGTGTTGACACAGGATTCATGGGTATGAATTCAGCAATGTGGCCTATGTCAGATTTGCTTCATTTCTTTACATCCCAAATGGCACCTCTCTCCTGAGTCCTCAACCCCAAGCCCCATGATTTTAGACTGCGTTGGAATATCCAAACATGTTGTCCTTGCCATTTTGTACTCTTGCTGAGTTGAGTCCTTGGCCTGTCTTTTTCAGTGCTGCCCCGGTATTTTTAGAAGAGCCCTTCCTGTGTGTTTGCAAGGGCCAATTATCCCAGCTGCCTCTCCGGGCACATTTTCACTTGCTAGTTCCTTTTAATATTCTGTATAAACCCTGATGAAATTGCCCACTAAATCTGTGCCAGTCCTCACAAACTTCAATGACATTCTGGTCTTGAGTGGTTTTGGCCTCCATAGCTCATCCGGCGGAAGCTCACAGTAAGTCCATGAAAGATTAACATGCAGATTGGTAAGACATGGAGAGGTTGGGAAGGAGAGGACCAGACTACACTGGGGGGTTGTCAGTGTGTTAGGAGCATGCCCAGCTCCTCATCCTCACAGGATGTTCTGAGTCACCCCTCCGCTCCTCTGGCCTGATGCTTTACTAAGGGAAGGGCCAGGCTTTGCCCCCAGCCCTCTGGAACCCTGGGCTTTCAGTCACTCTTGGTGGTGACTGTCCCCTGTGTATCTAACAGGCCGTATAGGACTGGAGTCAGCATGCAGTTGTAATGCATAAACAAGGGCTGAATGAATGAGCACACGAGGCGTGTTCAGAGGGATCAGCTCTGAGTCTGGAGACCCTGAATGGACTTTTGTGAAACCTTCCCCTCAGGCTGTCCATAGATGTCTTGAGTCTGTTCAGTATTTGGGAAGGGGTCTATTGGTGTCACTAGAATCTCAGTGACCACTGACCCCCAAAATGTTAAGGGCCACTTGGTTAGAACAGGGTGTGAAATGCAGCCCACAGAGCTGGATCCAGCTCTTGCCTGGGGCAGTATGCACTGCCTTCCTGCCAGGCTTCCCTCCCTCCTCTGGCCCTCACCTCCTGCTGGAGCCATCTTGCCATTGCCACCTTTACAGTTGACAAGTGATTCACACCTGGTGTCTTTGTCCAGGTTGTTCCTCTGTTCCCTCCTTCCCCACCAGCTAACTCCTATTGTGTTCCTAGACCTTTTTGGGGTGCCCTCCTAAAGGCCTGTCCTAGGCACCCCTGCTTCTCTCCCACTCAGGACCCCCAGATCAAGACCACTTAAAGTGCAGCCCAAAGAAGGCGGCTCCCTGTCCTCCAGTGGTCTGCAAAAAGATTCACAGGGAAATTGTGAGTAAGCTTTAAAAGCAATTTGGCTGAGCAATTTTGTATTAGTCGAATCTAATAATAAAAGCTTGCGTTGTTTCCTTTTTCCCCATTTATTTTTCTAGTAATTCATTTTTATTGCATTTTATAAAAGTATCAGACTGTGATGGACTGAATGCATCAGTGTTTCTCAACCTTTTTCTCATTATTAGTCCCCACCCCATGGAGCATTTTTAGATATCCCTTCTTCTTGATAGCCAGCCACCCGCTCTGCCCCCATCATGAAATTTTAATAGCAGGGATATTCTGTAAATCTGTTTGTGTGTTGTATGTGTCTGTGGTGTATACATAAAAAGAGGAGTACTCTTTTGAACCCCCTCTAGGAACCAATTTCCGCCCTGCTGGGACCGTGCAGATCAGAAGGCATGGCATAGATGTCTGAGAAGCACTGCTGCAGGAGGGGCTTGAAAACCTGGGGGCTGTTCCTGCCAGCTAATAAAATATACATATTATTATAAATCACCTTTCTTTTCTTTCCCTTTTGTACATTATAGTTAGGATATTACACTGATTTTTTAAAAAACTGTGGATGTTGGTAAATCTCCTTATCTATTATCTTCCTCTTGGGTCTTAGGACTCTATGACAGATGAGAAGGAGGAGGATAGTCATTCCTAGTGTTCTTGCTCCCTTGGTCATTTGTCTGGTGACCACTCGCTGATTGGAATCTGGACATTTCAGGGCAGCTCTGGGGAGCCCCGCCAGCCACCTGGAAGGCTGCTTCTGGCATGCGTACATGCAGTGTAGCAAGCTGCTCTGCAGCAAGCACCAGTCTGTACTCCGCCTGGCACACCTGCAGCACTGTCAGTGTGGTAGAGCTGAGAGCCTGTCCATGCAGCAGTGACGCCCGCTGGTCTCTGTAAGTCAGAGGCTTCCAACTCTATTGCTTCTACTTTCATTCAACTCCTTTCCCTTTTATAGAAGGCCTATGATGACCCAGGGAACTAGCATTCCAAGGGACACAGTTTAGAAAAAAAACTGAGCCTAAGGTACGATTCCTAGTCCTTTGCCCCAAGGTCAAAGGTCACTGGAAATCAATCGGTATGAATCAGAACCTCTTCCTTGTCTGGGCTGATGCGGAAAGGGTGGTGGTTCCTGGGATGCCAACACCTGTGCATTCAAACCCTATACTCTGCTTTGAAATTCTTTCCATCATGGACACTGGAGAAAGTCTGAGGAACCTCATGGTGTCTGAAGGTACATGTCCTCGGCTGTGGTCATTCTCTCTTCCCAAGGCTTAACACAGACTTGGCAGACACTGGAGATTCAGATTCATTTCCTGATTTCTCTTGAAACAAAGGTGGATTCATTCTACTTGAAGATATTGAGAGTTTCTCACTTTCTCTCTACTTGGGTAGGAGTGTCATGGCCCCAATTAGTTCTCAAGTTCCCTGCACACTCGCTGGAGCTGCCCATTGGAAACTGTGGCCATGCACCCTCTTCCAAGGGAACTGTTTTAAAAACAAAGAAGTTGGTCTAAGTTCAAAACAACATTCTCTTACACTGTTGGATGCAGGCTTACAGAACACAATGGGTGGTGCATTAGGCTGCTAGGGCTGCCATAATAAAGTACCACAGATGGGGTGGTTGAGCAACCAAAGTTTATTGTCTCACAGTTTAGGGGCTGCAAGTCCAAGATCAATGTGTGTCGGCAGGTTGGTTTCTTCTGAGGCCTCGTATCTTGGCTTGTTGACAGCCATCTTCTCCCTGTGTCCTCACAAGGTCTCCCCTTTGTGTGTGTCTGTGTCCTAATCTGCTTTTCCTATAAGAACACCAGTCATACTGGACAAGGGCCCACTTTGATCACCTCATTTTAACTTAGTTACTTCTTTAAGACCCTAACTCCAAATACAGTCACATTTTGAGTTGCTGGGGGTTAAAGCTTTGGCGTATAAAGTTGGAAGAGGAATCATTTAGTCCATAAAAGGTGGGAAAGACATTGGGCCTCTCAAGTTTAAGTCACAGAGAAATTTTGGGAGCTTTGGAAACTGTTGCTCATTCACTTTATTAACTGGAAAAATGAGGGCCAGGAAAAAGTCACTGCCCACAACAACCCAGCCCCAGCCCTTGGGCGCAGACCTAGGGTTCCCAGGACCGTTGTCCAGTAACCTTCCCAGGCACCTTTCCTCGCTGCACTGCCACTCCTACCCCCACTCTTACAAAAACACCAAAACACCAAAACATTGTAAGCAATTCAAAAAGAAGTAAGTAAAAATAAGTCTCTAGGGCATGGCAAATGCTTTGACAAAGAGTATTTGCTTGATCAAACTAGTCAGGCTCCTGAACGTCCTCCTAGGCCCACCTGTACACTTGCTTGGGAAATCCAATGTTAGCAGGAATCCCGCTAAAGTCTGTTTGCTGACAACCCCCTGGTTAGGTCCTTCATCCTCCACTGTTCCTCAGGGGATGTGTAACACCCTGGCCTATTTTTTAGCAAGAGTCCTGGAAGGCTGATTTATCCCTGAAGTAATCCTCTTACTAATTTCCCATCCACTGATCCCTACCCTGCTCCTTGGCTATACATCCCCACCTACCTGTGCTGCATTCAGAGTTGATTCAAATTCTTTCCTCTACAGCAAAACCCCAATTAAGTGGCCCTATACCTATGGTGATGGTCCTTGATAAAGTCTGCCTCCCCATCTTTAACAAGTATCATTAATTATTTTTTCTTTAACAACTCGGAGGCTTATTTTATAAAGTCTGGAGTCCCCAGAAGCAACATTAACTCAGGTTCTTCAGCTGCAGTTTTCAAAGTATGGTCCTCAGGACCCCTTGGGGGTCCCCAAGAGCTTTTCAAGGTCCACAAGGTCAAAGCTATTTTTCTAGTTATAAATTATTTGTCATTTTTTTTTGCTTTCATTATCTCATTAGTGTGAGAATTTTCTAATGCAGTTTTCCAGAGGAGATATCACACAGGATGGTGTCATTGCTCTGACAACTAATGGAATGCATGATGCAGCTATGAGAATACAACTACTGATTAAACCAGTCATGGGGAGATTTGCAGCAAAGTAAGACAATGCTATTCTCCTTCTAATTTTTTATTTTTCTTTTTGCTTCAGAAAATACAGTTGTTATTTATAAAATGTATTAGATTACCATAAAATTGACTTATTATTGTCATTTTTAGGTAATTAAATAAATATTTTTTAAATTTCAGTTTTAACTTCAGAGATAGTAAAAATCAATAGAGAGGACATATATTAACAAAAGCTGTTTATGTGTGTGGGGGGAAGTGGGGGGGATCCTCCATAATTTTTAAGATTGTGAATGGGTGCTAAAACCAAAAACTCTGAGTACGAGTCCTCCAAAACAATGAATGAAGCTCATTGATGACACCAGTGGGTATTTTTCTTCATTTTGCTTTGTGTCATTTTCTTCCAGTTCATTTCTTTTAAGATCTGACTTAATTTCCCCCAGGCACTCATAGAAATAGATTACCTAGAACCTAATGAGCACCTGGGCCTAAGGGTTGCTCCTTCCTACACTGATCTCCTAAGCTCAATGGGAAGTGCTACTCAGCCCTACCTTCCCAGAGCTCACATCATTAGTCTCTGATGGGCCCCCACCTTGTGGGCAGTGACATCTGTGGGAAATCAGCACTTCACTGCTGACATAGTTAATAAGCACAGAGCAGAACAGCAGACAACATCACAAAACCATAAAAAATTGCCCAACTTGGTGATATTGGCCACTATCCTTGCTGGAGCAAATTCTGGTTTATGTGGTCAGCACCTGCACAGTAGCTTGTACACTGTGGTTGAAGTTGATCCTCAAAGAGGGTCAATTCTACACGTAAATGGGTCAATAGTAGTCAAGGCTCAAGGACAACAGGAGGGCTCACACAACCCACACAAGGGAAATTCCCAGAAAACTCAGCTCAGGTGTACAAAGAGACTGTGCCACTGAGTCCCACAGTACACCTACTATTTAAAGCCACCCTATCAAGAATTGGAGTGATACAGTCACATCTAATTCATAGAAACAAACACAAAGAAGCAGCCAAAATGAGAAGACAAAGAAACATGAGCCAAAGGAAAGAACAGAAGAAATCTCCAGAAAAAAAGCTAAATGAAGTGGAATGAGCAATTTTTCAGATATAGAGTTCAAAAAGTGGATGTTCAAGGAACTTAGTGAGAACTACAACAGCATGAAAAAGAACATAGAAAACATAAAAAGAACCAGTCTGAAATGAAGAATACACTAAAAGACATCAATAGCAGAATAGATGAAGCAGAGGATCAAAACAGGGATTTGGAAGACAAGATAGCAAAAAACACTCAATCAGAGCAGCAAAAAAGAAACAAGAATTAAAAAGAATAAGGATTATTTTAAGGATCTTTGGGACAATGTGAAGGGCAACAACATCTACATCTTAGGGTTATCAGATGAAGAAGAGAGAGAGAGAGAGAGAGAGAGAGAGAGAGAGAGAGAGAGAGAGAGCGCGCGCGCTAGGGATTGAGAATCTATTTGATAAAGTAATGACTAAAAACTTCCCTAACCTGGTGAAGGGAAAGACACACAAATCCAGGAAGTGCACAGTCCCAAATAAGCTGAACTCAAAGAAACCCACATCAAATAGGTGAGAGCAGGTCTAGAGAAGGTGTGCAGACAAAGGCCACTCATCCTCAAAATAACAGGACTGTGTCTGAAGACCCAGGGTTCTAGCTATTCTCAGTAAGTTTTAATGACCTCTGTGTCCAGTGTTTGAACTGATGTTCTTACCACTTGGGAAAGCATGCTTGTAGTTTTTATTATAATACATAGTGAGACCATCCTGTTGTGCTCAGAAAGCCCCAGGAAAAGAATACCTAGAATAGTCTGATTAACACAATGGAGCAATTTCATAACGTGAGCTGCAAAACAAACTTTCTACCTGCACAATGATAAGGCCACCACATTGCACATTCCAGGGACACATTCACGTAGATTCTATGTTGGGTCCTGTTCCCCATATGGTATGTCCTGAAACTGTACAGTCTGTGGCCCTGCCCATCATGCTTTTTTGCTGCAGAGCCATCACTCCAAAGTACCAAGTGTCAGAAAATCCCTTGTAGCAAAGGAGCTGGGCAGGCTGCAACTTGGCATCTATTGATTTCTCATCTCCAAAAAATGAAAGATGCATTCCTGGCCATTGATCCAAGAAAGACATTCTCTTTTCTTGTTGACAGATGAAAAAAACTGGGACCCAGAGACCATGATCAAAGAAAAGATACTTTGCTGAACTTTACTAAAGAAAAAGAACAAGAGTCCTTCCTTAGGGACATAGTAGTTGGCCAATTAAGAAGAAAGCCCAACGGGAACCTTTATGCACAGCAAAGGTTCTATTTCCACCCTAGGATGCTATGAATTTTTTATGGTTTTCAAAAATAGAAGGCAGGAAAAATAAATATTTTTATCCATTGCCTGCCCATCCATCTATCCATCCATTTGCCCACACATTTCATAAAGGCCAACAACATGCCAGGCACCACTTAGGTTGGTCAGAGGATACACTGATGAATAAAATAGACACAAACTCTCTTCTTATGGAGTTTACCATCTAACAGATAAGGGAGCTGATGAAGCAATTACAAGTATTTCTAGTAAACTGAGAAGGACAGATGTCTGGGTGCCACAAGAGAGCACAGATGTATGGCAAAGGAGAAAAACAACAACACACAAACAAAAAATACAAACACACACACACAAAAGCCAGGCATTAAAAAGGAAGTGTGTTCACAGTGGGATTGTTCACCCTGAATTAAAACCCTGCTCAAACTCTCTTTACCTAAGGATTCAATTAAAATGTTGGAATGGTGTATCTCTCATATTTACATTTGAATATATGACTTAAGCCTATAATTAGCTGAATTTTTAAAAAATGCAACCCAGTGAAACTCTTGGGCTATTTACTAAATCCCTAATTTGCAATCAGACAAAGGCCATTGTCCCAAAGGCAGTAATTTAGTCTTAAGTGTGATCTGAATTTATAAGCCTATGTGAATTGCGAATGAGAATAAACCTGGTATTTACTCAGAGAGGAAGAAAACAGTTGCTGATGTCAGAAAAGAATGAACTAAAATAGCTAGAGAGGTCAGCAAAAACTTGACAATGATAAGGCTCTGTGCTTCTGACAATTATTCCTTCTTTGTCAAACTGCAAACAGGTTTGCTGCATTTTCCTATCAATTCTCTCTACCTTGTTTCAAAATTACTCTTTGGGTGAGCTGAATGACTTAAAAAAACAACACAAATTATGAAGAATGAGCAATGTATTGATGAAAGAAGAAAATGGAAAGGTTCGCATTTCTCCACATATAACCCCAAAAGAAAAGTGCACACTTCCAACTAATTTTAGGATTCAAGAGGGAAGAATGACACTTCAGTCGCTTATTGTGAATCTCATTCATCATTATGAATGACAAAAATCATGACTAGGGCCTCACCTCAGGCTCCAGGTGGAATTCCCTGGACAGAAGTGGCTCTAAAGCTTGTGTTTTTGGTTGACAAAGGCAACTTTCATGGTCTACTCTTCAGGGAGGGGAGTTGTGGCCAAATACATGCGTTAAGTACCTGACCCATGATGCAGTCTCCACTTAGAGCAGCAGTTCTCAACCTGTGGGTCTCGACCTGTTTTCTGATGGTCTTAGGCTCTACAGCAGTGACCCACAGCCTAAGACCATCGGAAAACACAGATATTTGCATTATGATTCACCACAACATGAGGAACTGTATTAAATGGTCGCGGCATTAGAAAGGTTGAGAACCACTGACTTAGAGGGAAAAGTCTACTGGACAGGGTACCAGCAGTCCTTCCTCTAGGCCACTGAACTTGGACACCTAGTGACTCCATAGTCTGTAAGAATCAAGCATTGAGCACACAGCACAGAAGACACCTCTGCAACCATATTCCATTATCATGGCCAAGAGGCTGCTGTGGTTGAAGGATGAGATTTAGGTGACAAAGACATGATCTACGACACGTGTGTGTGGGGGAGAGGGGGCGGGGGAGGAGGGCGGGAAGAGGATGTTCCAATTCTTAAATGAGGCATCACCTTC
Source organism: Lasiurus cinereus (assembly GCA_011751065.1). Taxonomy (NCBI): domain Eukaryota; kingdom Metazoa; phylum Chordata; class Mammalia; order Chiroptera; family Vespertilionidae; genus Lasiurus; species Lasiurus cinereus. The sequence goes on from JAAGEH010002525.1 coordinate 19,513,121, forward strand.
TTTCCCATAGGAAATCTAGATGTTGTGCTTCCTGACCTTCAGCCCCCTACCATAAAAGTTCAAGAACAGGACATCTTTAACATTAATAAGGAAGAATGATTAAGCCAAACCCTTTTGGTTGGTCCTTAAACTACAAAGCAGATTCCCTGAGAAGAAAGAGAATGATGGGGTGGTGGTGGAGATGGGGGACAGTAGGAAAAAGGAAAGCCAGGGTGGCTCAGTAGGATAAGAACTCAGATGTTCACACAAAGTCTCTGGTGACTGTAGGGAAAGCAGTTTCAGAAAAGTCACCCAGGTGAGGCAGATGGAGAAACAGTGAAAGGAGAGGCATTGTGTGGGGACAGGAAGAGGGAAAGAGAAAACCACGGCTAGAAGGAGAACTTTAATCTGCTCCAAAGGCTGGAAAAGCTATACCTGAGGCTGATGACCTAGTGACCTGGGGGCTGGCTACTGGATGAAGGGCTGGGAAAGTAGTGGAGTAACCAAGCTTGGGACAAGGGGGCAGAGCAGGCTATCAGGTTAGAAGCCACTCTGGATAAGGTACCAATTGAACAATTACATCTAAAATTAAATTTGACAAACAGCCTGTTCAGATATGTACAGTACTGGCAATGAGGTGAGCTCTGTGTTCTCTCCTGATGTTTGGGCCTCATCACACCCCCACCTGCTGCTGGCATCCTCTCTTCCAGGGCAAAGAAGCACTATGGTGATGCTGGAAGAGTCTCACTGGCCATACTGGTCTTAAAACAGGCTGTCGTGGCACTTTCTCCTGAAGGAAAACTAGCAGTGTGAAATTGGAAATGACCCCAGAGGGGATCTGTTGGCTCTCTCCAGAATAAATATTTGAGTTGATCCAACCTAATATGATCATAAGTAACTAGAAATCAAGGGGCATTTTTTTGTTTTGAAATACTAACTTTATTGGTGATGAGGTTGAATGGTTTTATTATAAAATCATAGACACTAGATCTAAAATAAAATTAGCTACTTGTAACTTCCAGAGACTGCCCAGAGAGATTCAATGACTTACCCTAGGTCTTAAAGTGAATGAGTTAGCCCTGAAAAAAAAAATCAGGGCTCTTGACCCTCAGTTTTATGATTTTTTAAAAATTGTGTGTCCTAGAGCCAAACAAGATGGAGAGGATTATTAAAAACAAAACAAAGCAAAGCAAAACAAACAAAAACCTGAACACAAGCATTCGGCCAGTGGAGGAGACTGCAGACCATGATCTGGAGCTGCTTTAAACTCCACGTCCTAATTGGTCCTCTCAGAAAGCAGAGCCAGCTCATGGAGAGACAGATGCTGATTCGGCTGATGCATCTGCAGAATGACACTGCTTCTCTGGGCTGGTTAATGCTGACCCTTAGCATTTTACTCATTTGATTTCCTTAATGTGATTGCTCTGTTTTCTTGCTGTCTGACAAAGGTCAATTCCTATTTGCCCTCTAATAAAAGGGCTGCTTAAAGCTAGGGGGAAGGCGGGAGGAAGACAAACAGAAAACCCTCATTGTTGTCTATGAATAATTCCAAAGTCAATTGTCTACTCTTGGTTTCTTCTTTGAACTTAAACATTTTTATCAGATATAAATGTACCATCGTTAGCCCTTCCTGGCAGCATCTATCCCTTTATGGAGTAATTTGCCTCTCAAAAAAAGATCATGTTTTTCTGAACATGCTGTATTTTTGGCCGCAGCCTTGAACTGCTGGGAATGCAATTGCTTTTTAATTGGGACCAACAACCAGTGCTGGCTTGGAGTCAGAGCTGATCCTCCTGACATCAAAAATATCTGCTGGAGCCTGGAGATCAGGGAGCAGGTGGCCAAGTCATCCACCTCCAGGTCCCAAGGGATCTCTGTCTGTACCTGGGGACTGTGCTGGCTTAAAACACAGGATTTCCCTTCTCTTACCAGAAAAAGAATTTGCTTGTCATCCATACAAACAGAAAATAAGTGGCTCACACGGGAAGTGTTCACCTGCCCAGCGGATGTCTGTAAATGTGTGAATGAACCAGAAGCTCAAAGGAAAGGTAACAAAAGAATCACTGAGAAATTTTTTAATGTTTTCCAGCAATCTGCCAGGCCAAAATGTCCTACTCTTTCCAAAGGGAAACCATTGCAGGAACGGGTTCTCTTGCCCTCTGTGACTGAGGGGAATCATCAGCATTCTGGAAGCCCATCACCTTAGCTTTTCATTATATCAAGCAATTATTTAGCATTTACAGCTTATTAATACAGCAGTGCGTCTCATTGACATGGTATGCTAAAAAGTTTCACTTAATCAGAATATCAGACAATAGCTTGCTAAACACAATCTCTTCTCCATGCATTCCTTTGATTTAACTAATTTTAACTGAGCATATGAAGGGCAGGGAGCTGAAGGCCAATCGTCCACATTGAAATGCTGGCAGAGTAATTATGCACAATATAGAGTGCCTAATCCTAAGTGTCTAAAGGGCAATTTCCATATGCAAACACTCGGATGGGCTATGTGTTGTGATTAAGCCGCTGTGCAATGTGGGATGAAAACCAAGAGGGGAAAAATCCAAACAATTCCGTAACATTCTCTCCTCCCCCATTCACACAAACTCTGGTCTGACCTCAAATGCCTTTACTCTCTTAGTGTAATAATTGCAAACAATAGATAACGTCTTCCATGTTGGGAGAACATTCCACTTAAACTTATAGACATTGTTAATTCCAGCTGAGTAAGGTTTCCAAGAACAAAGAAACCTACATTGGTCCTAATGGTACAAGTAGACTGCTTCAACCACTGATGTGAGATGGGGCCAACTCTCACCCAAATTGTGGCTAGAGGGTGGGTATATGGCCTGTCCAAACTCATCTCCTGTGCTCCTCATTGGGGACTGTCTACAGGTAAGGTAGACCCTCCACTGTCCCCACACTCCCTCTATTTGCTTTGGGCCCTATTCCTCCAACCAGCAATTACAGGCCATGAGCTCCTTCATTATTGCAAGGTTTTCCCTTCTACAAAGCCAGCAGCATATCAGGATATCCTGGGTTATTCCACACCATTTTCACTGAATTCCTTTAGAAACTTCATGGCACTGGTTAATAATATTATTTCCTTTTCCCAAGAGTTTAATATATTAACACCGATGAGCAAGTATATATATATATTTTGAGTGCCTATGACTGCTCTAGGCCCTGAGAAGAATTCTCTACCATGTAGCAAATATGTGTCTTAGATTTCTGTGCTGATAGTGTTGTGCTGGGACACAGTGAGGATGAAGAGGGGAAAACCGGTTTGTGAAGGCAGCAGGACATAAGAAAGAAGCTTATAAGTTACAGGTAGAAAGACAAGTCTTTCTATTATATAATACTAGAGGCCCGATGCATGAAATTTGTGGAAGAATAGGCCTTCCTTCCCCTGGCTGCCAGCACCAGCTTTCCCCTGGCTGCCAGCACCAGCTTTCCTTGGGACCCTGGCTTCCCTCGCAGCCTGGGCTTCATCCAGAAGGTTGTCCAGAAGGATGCCTGGTAATAATTAGCATATTATGTTTTTATTGTTAAAGATAAGTCTTTCTATTATATAATATTGTCTATAATATAATAGAATCACATCAACTGTGAGCAAAGGTGGGTGGGGAGTATTAGGCTGGAATGCATGATTACTTGTAAGTAGAGGTCAACTGGCCCTTGAACTGGATCTTGAGTTCAAGTACATTGGACAGAGGTTGTCTGTGGAAGAGGCCTTGAGTGGCCACCCACTGAGCCGTATGGACACAGCTAATGTTTCTGATTTAGAAAGAGGGAGTGGAAGCAATGGTCTAAATGAGGGAAGGCAATGAGCACAGACAATCTGAGGATGCTCTGAGGGAACTCCAGGATGAACTGGATGTGGAGCAAAATAAAGAGGTGGGACACATGGTTAGAGGCTTGTGGCCAGTGGCAAAGGGAATTTTTGACTGAGATTGAATATTCATGATTCTCTCCCCACACTCCAGGAGTAATTATAATGACTTTGGTAAAAGCTGTTAATTTACCTTTGAGCATTACTTTGTCAGCATTCCTTGGGTCTGATAGTGCTGTTTTTATTTTGTATTACTTTTAGTAGCCTGTTAGGATTTTCTTGGTGTTCTTCTTTGTCCAACAATGCTGTATTTAGGAACATTTATAAATGTCCAGGACGTCTTTCCCCCAGGGGTCTTTTTATTCAATCCTACATTATTACTTTTTGGTTTTATTACATTGTAATCAGAGAATAAGATCTATAAAATGTCTGCTTTTTAAGATCCATGATATTTTGCAGGCTAGGACATAATCAACTTTTGTGCCTGATCTATAAACATTTGAAAAAAAGTTTTGCTCTCCTTTTGGAAGTCATTCAAGTTCAAATACATGCCTTTATTAATATTTATTAATATATATATTAGAGGCCTGATGCATGAATTTGTGCATGGGTGGGGTCCAGCCAGCCTGTCCAGGGGGAAGGGAGACATAGGCAGTTGGCCGGCCTGCCTGCTGGTTGAACTTCTGGTTGAGGGAACAATTTGCATATTAGCCTTTTATTATATAGGATAAGAGCCAGGATCTCTAACGTCCACAATGACCAAGGCTCCACCGAACACCAGAAGTCAGGGTTGCTGTGGCGATCCAGCACTGACTGCAGAGGAGGTTGCAGATCAGTCCCAGAGAGAGGCCTGCAGAGAAAGAGGCAGGGTCTGATCCCCAGCCTCCATGGCAGCTGTTGATCAGCCGTTGTCTTTCTCTCCCAGTTTCACCAGCAGCCATGCCTCTGTTTCTCTCTGGGTCTCCAAGGGGGTTGCTGATTAGCCCGCCTCTTTGATCAGGCCCAGAGATGTTGACTGGCATAGAAACCGACCAATCAAAACTTAATCTTGGCGAAGTGTGAGGAGCCAATGGCTGCCTACGAGGTGGAGCTTTTGACACTGACTGGCATAGAAACTGACCAATCAGAACCTAATCTGAGTGAACTGCAAAGGCAGAACCTAAGGTGGGGGCTGAGGAGGGTTTTTAAGGACAATAGCTGTTTGGTGTAGGGTGTAAGAAAGTGGTTCAATTTTATCATGACCTGTTTGGTATTATAATGCATATGGCTGGCTATCAGTCCAGATATAAGGATTACATGTTTTTGTCTGCCAAGAGAATTTCCTCCTGCTGAAAAAGGCTTCCCCCCTTTTTAAGCAATCCTATCTTATATAATCTACCTATACTACTAAAAGGGTAATATGCTAATTATACTGGGTCGACCAGCCATCTTCCAAACATCTGACTTCCTTCTGGACAAAGCCATGGTGGTGGGGGCTGACGCCAAGGCAGTTAGGGAGAATTAGGCCAGCAGGGGAGGGCAGTTAGGGGTGATCAGGCAGGCAGAGGCAGTTGGGGGCAAGATCAGGCTGGCAGCAAAGGACAGTTAGGGGTGATTAGGCAGGCAGGAAAGTGAGCAGTTAGAAGCCAGCAGTCCCAGATTGCAGTTGGACATCCTCCAAGGGGTCCCTGATTGGAGAGGGTACAGGCTGAGCTGAGGGAACCCCTCCCTCAGTATATGAATTTCGTGCACTGGGCCACTAGTATTATATGATATTAATTTGAATTTTAACAGGCCATCCAGTTGAAGAGAAGGCTCTATGGGAACAGGCTATTTATTCCTGACTACCAAAAAATAAAAAAAATAAAAAATTGTAGCTTTGCCTTTGCTCCATACAGCCCTCATCTTTTAACTTCACCAGACGACTCCATTAATACTGTGTGTGCCTTCTCCAATGTATTTGTCTGTGTCATCCTGTTGTACAGACCTGCTTGTGAGCAAAATGAATCAAAATGGACTCATGTATGTGTATATGTGTAGATGTGAGTGTGCGTGTGTGTATGAATGAGAGTTAACAGTAATGGCTAAAGTGGACTGAAGTAAACTTAGCAAAGCCAGGTATCTCCTAAGAAATAGTCACCAATCATATGACCATGTACATACTGGAAGAACAGTGGGTGGTGAGGATGTTTACCATCCCAACTGAGAGAAGAGACACTTCAATCAGACCATCGGGATTCCACAACTAAGAACCTTTAGCTCTCTATGAAAATTAAGATGTACTATTACTGCTGTGAGATAAGATCAGGTGCCACAAAAAATCAATAAGAATAAAGCATCCCTAAGGTGGAGAGCGGGAGGAGGAAGGGCAATTTCACAAGAAGATAATGCTGCCAGGAGCTGTGGAGTCTCTGGTACTCTCTTCAGATCCACGGCTAGCCTCTGAGTACTCGACCACACGATGACAGATGACAGATCAGGAATGGCCAAGGGACATAAGGAAGTGTGCACATTGGCTGCAGACCATTAACATTTAAAAGTTGGCCAGCTTCCTCCAAATATGATTTATACTAACTCACCACCCTTGATTTTGAAAAGCTTCCCTGAGGCTAAATAAATTTCTGTCCTCTGGGCATGCTCTCTCCTTCTGGAGAACACCACTACTCCTGCCTGTCTTCTACAGTACAGTCAGAAGTGACTCCATTCTGTATAACTGCTTCAAACATGCTTTATTAAATCTATTGATGTCGTTTTCTTTCTTGGGAACAGGACCTATGGTTCTTTATTTCCCTAACCCAGTGCCCTACTTGAAACCTGGTAGGCTCTCTGCCGCTCTATGACTATTGAATGATGAATGCCTGGGGTAATGAATACACAGAATGCTGGCACAATAGCCTTCCTGCCTTCCTTAAGTTTAACTACATCGTGTTAAAGAATGGCAAGTCTGGGGGTGAAGAGTGGAGACAGCTTTCTAGGTATCCTGAATAAGGTCTTCTCAATGTAGCTCCAGCAATGGGTTTCGAAGGCAATTCCCAAGGACATGCCTCTGTCTATGGGAAAACAGGTGAGTGTATTTACTCTGTGTCCACAATGTGATGTGACCTTCGATTTTAAGCAAAAGTTCTCAAATAAGAAAAAGACGTGTTCCTTGCCCCATCCCTGCTATTTGCCATATTGAAGACTCAAGTTCCTTTCTGGGCAACACAAGAGAAGTTCCTTGAAGAGTGGGAGGGAGACCTGGAGCATGAGGAGGAATCAGGGAGCAAGGAGGAATATTCATCCTACAGAAGAGAAGACTAGGTGGGGTAGGGGTGGTAGGACAGGATGGGGCCCACCACCGTGGCCAATTACCTGAAAGAATTTTGTGCAGAAGAGAAATTGAACTACCACTATTAATGGAACCAGACAGTGTAATAAATTATAAGGCAATAATGATTCATTATGCCTCTGAATCAGATGCCTTGTGTTCTAGACCTGGATCTTCCATTTATTAGCTCTGCAACTCAGCTTCCCTATCTTTGCAATGGTGACAATACGACTAGCTCACTGGACAGGTCTCAGAATTAAACATTGAGCACGTAGTCCAGCATCCGGCTTATTGGTCAGCACTATCAAAGCAAGCCACTAAAGACACTGCCTATTCCCAGTGGCCCAGGTAGTCCAGTGGTAAGAGGGATGTTAGGTGGCGAGTGCTTTGTAATCAGAAAGGTTCAAGTACAGGCTCGCTACCTACCAACACATGAGCTTTTAGGTTCTTCCTGACAGAACTCTACAGTGAATCTGGGAGCCTGAAAAAAAATTGGTGGGCATTTCCCATGCAAAGTGGCTACAAGACTGTGGACCCTTCAATAGCTGCAGAAAGAGAGAATTAAAGCAAGAGAGAAAAAGAGAGAGGGGGAGTAGCACCAAATCTGTATGTAATTGACACCTCTGAGAGAGCAACACTCAGTCAGTTGTTATGATGCCCTTTCTAATTAGAAATGTACCTATTACTTTACATTAGAACAACTTTTCAAAGTTGAAATATCAAAGAGGCAGCTTTTACTGCCTTCCTAGGTCACCACTGGTGAGCAAAGGAGAGTCCATGCTGGTGTTGGGAGCTGCCTTCTGGACAACAGGCCCTGTGGACTAGAGCTGAAACTTCACTCAGCACAGATTGAAGATAAAAATAGCTAAAATTTTTAGTCTGAGAAGAGAGCAATATTTGCCCCCCCCCCAGATGGCATGATAGCGTTCTGTCTCTTTCTCTCTCTCTCTCTCTCTCTCTCTCTCTATATATATATATATATATATATATATATATATATATATATATATGGCTTGGATGGAAAATACTCTATGCATTTTTTTTAATTGGATACTCACAAAATTCCTTCCCTGAAAGATCACGAGCTTAGGACAAGAAAGGAGACAGCTGAGACAGGCCCCAGGGGGAGGTCAGGTGGCAAACTGATTTACTTAGCAAGTGTGAAAGGACACAGTGAAGGCCAGCCTTGCATGGGTCATTTGGAAAGAATCCATTTGCAGCTGTCCAGCCAGGTCTGCTCTAGTCCCACGCTGCACCCATTGGGGAGGAAAGAGACTGTGGAGGCCCTGGAGAAGGTTATATTAAGAACCTCACTGAACATGGAGGTTAATTCATGCTTGCCAGATTCTGGGCTCCCTCCCTCCCTCTAGTCTAACCTCCCCATTTTCAGTGTTCTCTCTAATCATTCCCTACTGTCCTGCCTTCTGCTGCTCCCTGTTATCTCACAGGGTCCCTGCTCTCCAGTGATCCATGATCCCAAACTATCCCTAAGGTGAAACCCCTCTAGTTGGCTCCTTAGGTCTCACAGACCAGGCACAGGTCAGCCTGGACCCAGCACAATACAGGGCATGACCTCTGGACACCGACTGTCGACTTCTTCACCTGTGTGGGCCTCAGTTTCCCATCTGTAAAGTGGGAAAGAAATAAGAGCCTCTGAGTCAGTGGTTCTCAACCTTCCTAATGCCACGTCCCTTTAATGCAGTCCCTTTAATGCTAGCAACGAAAATAATTTTATGGTTGGGGGTCACCACAACATGAGGAATTGCATTAAAGGGTCATGGCATTAGGAAGGTTGAGAACCACTGCTCTGAGTGATGGCATCGTCATTGTACTAAAACCCCCTGACTCAGTGCCTGGCCCACACTCAGTGGGCATTGTCAGCTGTCATCATGATAGTCCCTGGTGCCTGAACTCTCCGGCTGTTGGAAGCCTCTGTTTCTCCATTTCAATTTCCAGATTCTCACTCTATAGCCTCCTAGAAAAACTGGCTTTCCCCTGGTCTAAATCAGTGTTTCTCAACCTTGTTTTTAATTATAAACCACCCCCCCCCAAAAAAAAAACACCCAAAACTTTTTTAGACTTTTTTCCCTAATTGACTTCCTCCCCCATTACATTTTAATACCCCCAATATACTGTATATCTGCTTATGTACTGTGGCCCTTTGGAAGGCTACCAACCATGGGAATACCTAAGATTTGCACCCCTCCCAGGTCCCTGGGGGCATGTTATCCCATAGAAGAGGCTGGTCTAAATCAGCGGCTCTTCCCTGTGGGTAGCTTTGTTCTCTCCCCCTTCCCTCAGGAACATGAGGCTAAATCTAAAGGTATTTTTGATTTCCACAATTTGGTGAGGAAAGTGCACTACTGGTCATCTAGGTGGGTAGAGGACAGAGATACTGCTCAATGTCCTGCAATACACAGGATACCCCTACCCCCGCAACAAGGTATTACCCCAGCGCCAAATTCCAGTGTCCAGGGGAGAAAGTCTGCTTAAATGGGTGACCCTAGGAGCCCTCCAGGGGGCTCAGCCCAGGCAAAAGGAATATCCCAGGTATAAATTTCAGGGGCCTCTCTGCTTTCAGAGATGCTCTCTCAGGAGGTGGCCTTTCTGTGACTGCACAGAGGGATGCAGTGATAGGACAGGACTTACCGCAGGGTTCGAGGGTGTTAGCTGAGCTCCACCTACGTAGCCAGTAAGGCTCAGAAACCCTGTCCCAAATCCCAGTTGTCCTGCCATACCCTCAAACCTTAGAGACTCACAGAGCATGACTGTCAGGGTTGGAGAACCTTTTTCTGCCACGGGCCATTTGGATATTTATCACATAATGTGTGGGCCATACAACATTATCAACTTAAAAATTAGCCTGCTATATTTGGTCAAACATTAAATTAACTCATCCCTTAATGCCTTGGTAGGGCCAGATCAAATGAATTTATGGGCCTTATAGGGTCCTGCTGGCCAGATATCACCCACTCCTGTTTCAAATAAGAGAGTAAAAGCCCTAAAAGCGTTTTGTCAGGGCTTTTCCAATGCAATGAGACCATCCTGTCTCTCCTCAAACCTAACTCTCACCCAAAGTCTACGGTGGGATCATGTGGTTGCAGTTCTCCCTTCAAAGACATCCCATTTATGTTGGAATAAAGCCCCCAGCACACACGGTAGCCTATGAGGTTCTGCAAGGTCTTCACTCTCAGCCTGCACTTCTTATTCTGCTCAGCCATGCAGGCCCTCCCCAGGCCTTGGAACTCATCAAACCCATTTGTTTCTGGAGCTTGAGGCATTGTCTGTCCTACTCTGTCTGGAACATTCCTGGCTATCCTTGGCTGTCTCCTTCCCCCTTTAGATCATGCTTCAATGTGATTCCTCCCTGGCCTCGATGCCCCCAGCCCACTACCCAAACCCTTTGCTCTTTTTCCTAACACTCAGTATTCTGCCTTTATATCACTTATCCCAATGCATCCCTGTCAATTGTGTGGGCTTAATTATTTAACATTTGAGACCCCCACCAGACTTTCAATACTGTGATGTTAGAGACCTCTGAATACCCCAGCCCTCACAGAGTGCCAGCATACAGTAGATGCTTAATAAGTATTTGTCAACTGAACTCTAGGCATTTCCATGGTATTCTTTCCACCTCTGATTCCATGCTAAAATCTCTCTAAAAAGTTGGTTGAGGTATGTCATTCCAATAGATATATTTCCTAGGTCTTTCTATCTTAAATCTACTGAATTAAGAAGCGGGAAAAAGGCTCCTAGCAAACCCATAAGTCACACTGGAAACAAAATGCTACCACCAAATGCAAATTAGAGAAATGATAAACATATCTCTCTGCTGTGCCTTCACTCTGTGAGTTCAACTCCATTACATATGAGCCGTATCCCTGCTGACCCAGGAGGCCAATTGTTGGCCACAGTACTAGTATGTAAAGGACACACTTTGTAGCTTCTGAGGGAGTCATCCAGTACTCTCAGACAGACAGTTTTTCCTTGAATGGGGAAGTTTTGCCTTCTGAATTAGGAAACTCCATGTCCCCCTCAGGAGTTAGAGGGGAAACCATGGTGCTAGTACAGTAGAGTGTGGGGATCATGAGAAAAGATAATGCCACAATAAGGAAGAGAATTCAGAGGAACTCAGAGAGTGGCTGGGAGCAGAAGACCAACAATCCCACCTTGCCAAGCCAGGCATCATGTAGCACTGGCTGCAAGGTGACCCTGAAATGGAGCTGACCCCACTACCTCCACCAGGAAATTGCTTACAGTATCCAGGGTCTCCAACACCTTGCTTCCATGTGCCATACTAGTCACACTGACCTTGCACCACAGTCAACTCACATCTGTCATTGCCCCACATTGCTGTAACACCTCTAGACCAGCAACCTTTCCTGTCTGCTAACACAGGGCTTCAGCTCACTTTAGTGCACTCAGGACTCAGAAAATGTCTATTAAATGGAATTTAATTCCCCCTCAGGGGAGACCAGACCAAGACTTCAAGGACCATACGTGACAACAGAAATAGCCCATAAAGAAGATGGCAGAATTGAAATTGGAAGGAAGGGAGGAGAGGTGGTTCCAGCTGGTGAGTGTGGAGGGTGCATTCTCCAATGTGCAGATTGTGTATTCCAAAATTTGCTGCTATCTCTCTCGTTCAATATGCACTGTGACTGACATTCTGCCCATCAAGAAGTGAGGTCTATATCCCTTCTCTGGAATCCAGGGGTCCTCCTGAGTTGTCATTACAGTAGACCCCCTTATTCACAGCTTCATTATCTGTGGTTTCAGTTACCAGTAGTCACCCATGGTCCAAAAATATTCAATAGAAAATTCTAGAAATAAACAATTCATGTTTTAAATTGCACACTGTTCTGACTAACATGATAAAATCCTGCAACATCTCATCCATCCTGCCTGAACATGAATCATCCCTTTGTCCAGCATCTCCAAGCTGTAGACACTCCTCCCATTAGTCACTTAGTAGTCACAGTGGTTATCAGATTGACTGTCAGGGTACAGTCAAATGAATAATGGCCCCAAAGTGCAAGAACAGTAATGACAGCAATTCGGATAGGCCAATGGAGCTAGAACTGGAACACCAATCAACAACTTCCTCAAGTCTATTGAACTCTTTCATCGTTTAGTCTTCAAGTGACCCTACTTTCCTGCTTGAATGTGGGCCTCTTTTTATCATAGCTTTACTGGAGTTGCCTACGCTGCCAGTTCTTTTTTAAGTAGCCTGAGCATCTTCAGAGCACACCCCTCCGTACTCTCCAGAGTCCAGAGCATGCCCCACAGCAGCCGCAGTGCTCTCAGACTCAGGCACGCCATCCCAACTTGTCCCAGACCCCTGTCATGCCTCAGGGCTAATTTCCCACTGATAATGTTCCAAAAAAAAAACCACACCACATTTCTCATAACCATTCTAAGCCCAAAGAACTGGTTGAGTTTCTGAGTAAGCAGAAGAGGAGAACTTGGTGTGAGCATCAGCAGGGACAAAAACATAAAAAATAAAGCCGTAGCTTTTCACTGCAATTTGTATATTCCTTTGGCCTTTTTTGATTCAACAGAATGGGCCTTTGTAATTTCCAGCATGACTGTTCTTGTAGGAGGAATGGAATGTGTCTCAAAAAAGGTTAAAAGGAATACAAAATGCAACTTTTAAAAAACTTTACTTTACTTGCTTTAAGTCTTTCCATTTCTGTCACATAGAGGACACAGAGTTGTATTTCTAAGGTTGAGCACTTTAAAATTTATGAAGTTGTCAAATGCAAAATATATTTCCAATTTAGATTTTCCAAAGGGAAGGAAATTAATTACAAAATAGTCAAATGGGTTGCTATTTCATGCTCTGTGAAGCCAGCAGTGGCTACCCGTAGCTGTCAGCTGGAAGAAGTGCCCATACATGGTATTTTGCACATGTGTTGACAGTGGTTTCAAAGTTGAGGGTCACAATTGGCAAATCCATCTAGACCAGCATTTCCACTTAGACTTCTTTCCCCAAAATAAACTGGTTTGAATAAGAGCTGCCACAATAATAAAGGCCATGAGCATAAAAAAAGATTTTCCTTGCTGAGCTAGGCTGTAATACTTAGGAAATGACCTTCAAGGACAAATGGTTCCAATTAGGTAGAGCCCCCAGCAGAAACTATCCAGATTCAGAACATGTAGAGATGTCAGAGATACTTTTGTGTGTGAATCTAGATTCCTCAGTGTGGACTGCAGCCATGTGATGGATTATCCTATTCTGAAGACCTTTGAATGCAGTCATCCCACCCAAGCATCATGCTGTAGAATGAATGGGAAAGCCAGCCCAGAACACCAGATCTGGCCCATTCCAGGTGCTCCCCCAGGATTTCTCTCCCCTTCGCTTGCTAGGTTCATCATTTCTTCGCCTGATCTTCTTGGCTCTCCAATTCCTTGGCTACCTATTGCAGCCCTGATATCTGCTCATGCCCTTTACCTCCTCATTTTAGATTCTCTTCCCACTGTCCACTTCCCTTGCCCTGGAAAGCATCCATACTTCTGGGCCCAAACAGGCTTGGTCCCACAGGACCCCAGATAGCTGGCAAAAGGACAAATCTCACCTGGACATCTTAGTGAAATAAGGGGGATAAACCCTAATATTTCACAAACTCTTCTCCAACAGGCCAAAGGATGGGATGCCAAAAGGGCTAACCTGGACCTGCCCAATGGGCTATACAGGACAGCAAATATCTGAAAGGCTCCAGCATTTGGATGCTTTCCTATTGAAGCCCTGAAATTTTTGCAGTGGCAGTTCTCAAAGCCTGAGCTCATCACAGTGCCCAGGGTGTGTTTGCAGACATCTACCCAACTACTGGATCCAGGGCTAAACAGAGCAGCTCAGGACCCCTGGGCTGTTCTTTGTGGCATGGTGTTCAACAGGCCTACACACTACAGAAAACAAAACAGTTACAAACCAAATTCAATAGATGCAGGTTGATTCTCCCCACCCTTCCTGTGGAAATAGTGGAAAATGGCAACAAGCACACCAGATCAGGATGCCACTTTCTAGTCCCCTGCCCCAATAAATCACCCACATCACTACAGTTCCAATTGGAGAGGATGGTGTAAACTCAGGTTCACATTTACAGAGAATAAAATTATTGCTTTATTCCCAGGGAGATGAATGAGAGTGACAGACTTTTCGGAGTTGTAAAAATAGATGGATGCTTTCTATAAAATAACTCACAGACGTCTATCGTAATTTACAATAGATCTGGCAGGCTGAGAGCTGACAAGTGAAATTCCGGGTAGAATACCACACTATTTTGCAGTGGTAGAGTAAATGGTTTGGCTATTATGATAATACATTTCAGCACAACAAATATATCTCCCCTTAATAGAAATACATTAGGCACCATTTATAAAAATATCAACATTGCAGTTCTGTTTCCTGAACTCTAAGTTAGACATAAATATAACACAATTTATGGATGAGGAAATCCAATTCCATGCTGTTTCAAATGCTTTTTTGTTTATTACATAACTATAGTTCTCTATGTCTGAGATAGTATATTACATGAAATAGATGTATGGTAATGATGTCCATCTGTTTCCACATAGGAATTATCAACATTGCATCTATTACAAATGGAATGATTTTAGGGTATATATTCTGTACAAGCAACATCCCAATCACCTACTACAAAAGGACTTCACTACATAAGCCTAGTTACTGTGCTAGCTATTCCAAGGGTGGGCGAATGAGGTGCTTTAGATGAGTAAATATCTAAAGTTACAGGGAGCTTTAGAGTCAGATTTGAGTTGAGTTCTAGCTCTTCTACTTATTAGCTGAAAGATCTTGGACAAATTCCTTGACTTCTGTCAAGCCCAAATAGCATCATCTCGTAAGATGGAATCAATAATGATTAATTCTCATGAATAATATCTTTATAAAGTGCCCAGCATGGTGCCTGGCAAATAATAGTGCCAATCAAAATAGTTTTAAATGTTTCTCTCTCTTATTTAAATGTAATGACATTTGTGGAAATGCAATCTCAAACACAGTACCCACTTGCTTATCTTCTTAAGACTAAGTATAGACTAACTGAGTGTAGACCAATGGTTGGCAAACTGCGGCTCTTTGGACCCTTGAGTGTAGCTCTTCCACAAAATACTACAGCCTGGGCGAGTCTATTTTGAAGAAGTGGTGTTAGAACAAGTTAAAAAAATTTGGCTCTCAAAAGAAATTTCAATCATTGTACTGTTGATATTTGGCTCTGTTGACTAATGAGTTTGCCGACCACTGGTGTAGACTAACTGTGGTGTACAATGGAAACAGAGAAAGCCTGTGGGCTCTCTGTACTGTAGTTTTCTCTCTCTTCTCCCTGGTAACAATTCTATTCTCTATCCCCTCCACCCATTGGATGACGGTGTGTAGGTTTTTCTTGACACTCTCATGCCACTTTTAGAGTTCTGAGGCCCTTAAATGGACATTACCCCTACCTTTTGTCTGGCTTACCTTTAGTATGCAATGAATTAATTTAGCTTTGACAATCAATAAGACACTTTTAGTGGGGGCATGTTTTCCTTATGCCTGGGAATTCCTGGATTTTTTTCCAATGCTCTAGCAATAATAACTATTACACCCCCATCCCCCACCCACTAATCAGATCCACAAGCTTAGTCACAGTGAAAGTGGGCTGGGGCAGATTCACACACAAAACGAATCCATGTGTAGCAGCAGTCCACACTGCAACTTCCCGGTAGTATGGGTTGCTGAACACCAGAGGAGCAAAAGCCCAAAAGGGCTCCAAGCAGAAATCAGCCTGAAAGCAGTGTGTGATGCACATTGCTATGACTATACAGCACACCCAGAGCAGTTTTCTCATAACTGCCAAGCTTGAAAGCAACTGTCCTTCAGTAGGTGAATGGATAAGTGAACTGTGATATATCCATACAAAGAAATATTATTCAACATTAAAACCAAATGAATTCTCAGGTCATAAAAATATGCGGAGGAATACCACTAAGAGGAAGAAGCCAATCTGAAAAAGCTACCTACTCTACAATGCCAACTATATGACATTCTGGAAAAGGCAAAACTATAGAGACAGTAAAAAGAGCAGTGGTTGCCAAGGATTGGGGTATGGGGATGAATTTTAGTGTAGTAAAAGTACTCTGTATGATACTCTTATAATGGATACATATCATTTCACATTGGTCCAAACGCACAGAATGTACAGCAGCAATGAACCCTAATATAACCCATGGACTTTGGGTGATTAAGATGCATCAGGGTAGATTCATCTATTGTATCAAATGTACCACTCTGGTCAGGGATGTTGATAATGGGGGAGGCTGTGCATGTGTTGTGGGCAGGGAGTACATTGGAAATCTCTGTGCTTTCCCTCACTTTTGATGTGAACCTAAAACTGCTCTAAAAAATTAAGTCTTAAAAATAGATAAAACTTCAAGTCAAATAAATTTAGTCAACTAACTTGTAACCTCAGTAAAATAGGAAAAAAGTGACTTCATTGTTCATTGTCATATAACTCTAAAATCCAATATCAAGGAGGTGGTGGTCGACCATTCAGACACTTAACATATTAGGCTTTTATTATATAGAATATAATTCTTTTGTCAGAGGTAGGCACTGTATTTTTTCCAAGTGTGTGATTTGCCTATATATTTATTAAATGTTATGTTGGATGAGCTGAAATTTTAAAATTTAAGTACAATTTATCACTTTTACCCTTTTAAATTTATCTTTACTGGTGAAAGTATTACAGATGTCCTCTTTGTTTCCCATTGACCCCCTCAACCCTGCACCCACCCCTCCCAGACCCTCACCACACTATTGTTTGTGTCCATGGGCTATGCATATCCTATATAATAAAAGCCCAGCAACCAAAATGGCAGAATGACCAGAATGACCAGAGACTAGAATGACTGCAGCTCCTCCCCCAAGCTAGCCCTGCCCCCTTGCTGGGACCCCCCACCCTGATCTGGGACCCCATTAGGGCAGGCTAACCAGCCCCCTCCCATGTACCAAGCCTCTATCCTACATAATAAAAAGGTAATGTACAAATTGACCCTAACGGTGGAATGACCACAATGACTGCTGGACCAGTCACTATGAGGCTCACTGACCACCTTTTGGTCCCTTTCCCTGGTCAGCAGGCTCTGATTGCCTGATGGCAAATGGGGGTTTGGGGTGGGTAACAGGGTAAGGGAGCAGATGGGAACAGTCAACCTCTTGGTCCCTTCCCCTGGCTGCCAGGCACCAATCACCAGATGGTGAATGGGGAACTGGGGGTGGGTGGTGGCTGGGGCAGGACCAGCTGTGGGCAGTTAAGGAAGATGACCCTGATCACAGGCCAGGCCTAGGGACTGTACTCGTGCATGAATTTCATGTGCCGGGTCTCTAGTATGCATATAAATTCCTCAGTTAATCTTTCCCCACCTTCCCTCACTTTAAAAAAATTGTTAGTGTTTTTTGTATCTCATCCAAAAAAAAAAAAAAACCACAAAAACGATTGCCAATTTCAAGATATTCTTCTGTTTTTTTCAAGGTCTTTATGGCTCATAGACCTAAATGTAAGGCTTCTCGAAGAAAATAAATAGACAAGCCATATATCAATACGTATTCACAACACATATATCTGAAAAATAAATCATATCCAGAAAACATAATAAAGACCTATAAATGACCAATAAAATAGAACCTAATGTTTTTAAATGGGCAAAAGAAGATGTACAAATTACCCATAAGTACAAGAAAAGGTTTTCAATATCATTAGTTATCAAGGAAATGTAAAATAAAACTACACTGAAGTGCCACTCAAAACCTATTAGATTCTTTGTTGTTGAAGTAAACACTGATGATACCAAATACTGGCAAAGATGTGGTACACCTGGTACTCTTATACAGCAATGAGGAACAAAAAATTACAAACATTTAGATACCTCTTTAAGAGTTTCTTAAAAAGTTACAAACACATCATTCCTATATTCTAGCCATTCAATTCCTTGTTATTTATCCAAGAAAAATCAAAACATATATCCAATAAAGACTTTGGAACAAATGATCCTAACAATCCCAAATTAGAAACAACATAACTATCCTTAAGTAAGAAAATAACAAATTTTGTGTAGGCATACAATGGAGTACTTCTCAGCAATGAAAAAGAAAGAGTTGCTGATATATATAACAACATGGAGGAATCTTAGTAACATCATCTTAGTTGAAAGAGTAACTTGTAAGTTATGATTCCATTTATGTGAAGAGGTAGCACAGACACAACTAATATATGGTGATTAAAATCAGAAAATGGCTGCCTGGAGGGGGCAGTGTGAGGCAATAAAACTGATAAAAAAAAAAAGGCAAAGGGGACTTTCTGATGCAATGAAAGTTCAGTATTATGTTCGGGGAGGTATTATGTTAGGGGTGTATAAAACTCATGAGAAACCCATTAGACTGCAAATCTGTGTATTTTATTGTAATAAATAAGATTTTGATAACATACATACTAGTAGAATGGGCAAAAAATTGAGTAATGATTATAACCCATTTATATAAATAACATTTAAAAAAATTTTAAGTCCATAATATTATTGTAAAAATAAAACCTCATTGGTTATCTTTGGAGGTTGCTATGATATTGACTCATTATTCCAAAACTGTTTAAATAAAAACAAAGAATCAAGCATTTATCCCACCTTTCCTGTTTAAACAGTATTTCAGAGGATCCAAATAGTGATGAGGGAAAGTTCTTTAATACCAGGTGTACAGGTTAATAATGCGGATTTTGTAATCAAAGAAAATAGGATAATTTCAAGAGAAACATCAAAAGTGCCTTATTCAAAGCAATGTCCATTGTTAGCTATATATTTCCCTCACCTTTCAGGTAATTTGTGGATACCATCCTAATAGAACTTTTCTTTTTGGGGGGCAAACCGTTCAGAGACCCAATTTTCTACTTTGCATGTTTTGAAGTGCTGCTCAGAAAGTGTATGCCATTGATCAGAACAAGTGGTAATCTGAAGGAGCAAGCTCTGGTGAATACAGCAGGTGGATTAATACTTTCCAGGCAAGATCTTTTAATGTGTCTTTAACTGCTTTTGAAGTGTGTGATGGTGCATCATAATGAAGAAAAATTACTTTGCCATATCTTCTGGCACATTCTGATCTCTTCACGATCAAAACATGGTTCAAATTTATTATTTGTTGTTGGTAGCGATCCATATTAATGGTTTCACCTGGATTTAGAAGCTCATAACACACCACACCTTACTGATCCCACCAAACGCAGAGCATTGTCTTCTTTCTGAAGCGATTTGGCCTTGCAGTTGATGTTTGTGCTTGGCCTGGGTTGACACATGATTTTGTGCATTTAGGATTATCAAAATAAATCCACTTTTCATCAAAATTGAAGCAACATTTTACTGATGACTTTTCAGTTTTCCATTTGTCTTTCGTTCAGTGGATGTGACACATATTTCCCTTCCTTTAAAATCTTTCCCATTGCTTGTAAACAATCAGAAATTGTCTCCTGAGCAATGTTTAATCTTTCTGCAAGTTGTTTTTAATTGTTTGCTGAGCAACATTTAATCTTTCTGCAAGTTGTTTTTGAGTTTGAAAGGCATCTTCATCCAATAATTCTTGTAATTGTTGGTTTTCAAACTTTTTCGGTTAACCTGGGTGTTCTTTGTTTTTCACATTGAAATTACCACTTTTAAAGTGATTAATCCAGGGTTCAGAAGTATCTTGAGATGGAGCCTGTTCATTATACACTTCCTGAAGTAGATGATAACTTTCAGCAGCACTTTTCTTCAAAATAAAGTAATGAATTAAAACTTCCCGCAAATACTTTAGTGTGTGTGTATGTGTGTGTGTGTGGGGGGGCACAAAATTTGACATTTTTAAGCGTAAAAATATCTGTGATGTTAACATCTTCAGAAAATTTGACATATGAGGTTTTGAAGCTTGCTGTCAATACAACAAAAGAGCATACATATCAAATCACATATACATCAAGATATGTGTAACTCGGAGAAAAAAATGGTGGTGGAATAGATGGACGTGTCTGGAGCCTTGTTGCTAAAGCAGATAGTGAGAACAGCTGAGGGTCGCACTGGGAATGTTTTTTGGCAAATTAAGAGATAGTTATCCTCCAGGAGAAGGTGGGGGACTGCTGGACAGGGCTCCCCTGACCAGGCAGCCCCACTGCCAGGGGGTTTTTGTCTGTCAGGGCCACCAGTGCGAACAGGGAGACAACGCCATTTTTCAGGGGGAAATGGATCTCTACAGCAGTCTGAAAAGCTAGCTGCAGCACCCACCGAACAGCGGGGGGAGGGGGGCAGAACACCACTCTCCAATCAGCGCAAACACCCGGACTCAGAGGAGCTCCACAAGCCACACAGAAAGGTCAGATTTTGCCTGGAATAAGATGAGGTCTTCGGTCCCGCAGAACAGAGAGACGCGCACTCTGTGGGAACTAGACTGGGGGAAAGCTGCTCCTAAGAGAAATCCAAAGATGTGGGGCAGGGTGTGATCCCTAAATGTGGAAGGGGGCTGGCTCTCAGAGCTATTAACAGAGGGGAGCTCTAGAAAACAACCCATTTTGATCTGAGACAGAAGGACAGCCTGGAGTTATTACAGTGTCCTGGCTGCTCGAACAGGAGCGGGGAAGGGAGAGAGCACAGACTGCACTCTCCTCTTCAGACCCTGGCTTCTGATTGCTAAGCGCAATACATAGGATCACACAAAGGAGACATCCTAAGAGACTGCAGGTGAAAGTTGTTTTTCTGGAAACTGGGTATTGGAGCACAGAATAACCATCAGAGAATCAGCTCTGGGGCAACCCACCTCCACAAACCAGTATTGAGTACCACAGAGTAAGCAGGATCTAAGCACAGGCTAGAGAGGTCCTGTGCTTAGTCTCAGAGGTCATTTCCAAAACACTGCCACCCAGTGGATGACTCACAAATTGACTTTAGCATAATCACAAAAGAATAAAGAGATTAAGACACACCTCAGCAGTGGAATGCAGGGAACTGCAATACCCTCCCGATTGGGAAACAGGAGTGCCAAACAGAACAATAGTGCAAGTGAATGACCTCTACTACTGCCCATTCTATTGTTTTATTTTTATTTTTTTTAATTTTTATTTATTTATTTTTAATTTTTTTGTATATTTTAATTAAAAAAGCTATTTTTTTCTTTTTTCTCCTCAATTGATTTTATCTTTTAATTATTACATTTTTATTTTCAACTAGTATTATTATTACTACTATTTTACCTTTTTGAAAAAAAAAGAAGTATCATTTTATTTTCTCTTTATTTTACTTTGGGATTAGAGTTCTACATTCTATTTTCATCTTTCCTTTAGCATAATTTTACCCTATCTCAATTCTAACTTTATGACAACACTCTCTTCCTACTTTCCCCATTTTGTTGTCTTGTTTCTCTTTCCATTTTCCAACTATAGATTCTCCCTATTTTTTCTTTTTACCTGGTTAAAATTTCACCCCACTTATATATGTAATTTTGAATCCCCTACTCCAAGACCATACAAACCTCTCTTCTCTGTCTTCACTATCCAAAAAATTGTTTTTCTTTATGTCCTTTTGTTATTGGTTGCCTGAACGGTGATTATATCAATTTTTTATACTTTTAGTGAGATTGTTTTTGCTTATTCTACTTGTTATATTTTGCTTTTTGTTTGCTTTTTTTTACCTTTGTTTTCCCTCACCTCCCTTGATATTAGTTGTTATTTGTAATTTATATTAATCTCTAGGTACTTGTTGCCAGCATTTTTTGGAATTAGTAGCTGTTCTATGGGAGTTTTCTCCTCACATATATAATTTGTTCCCTTTTTCTTTCTTTTTCTCTTTTTTTCTCTCTTACTTTTTTTCCCTTTCTCTTTTCTTCTTCTTTTCCTTTTTTTCCCTTTTCCCAACTTGATTTTATCACTTCTCTCTTTTCTTTATTCCTCATTTTTCTCTTCTTCTTTCTCTACTTACCCCTAATTAGTTTTTCATTGGTGGTCAACTTATTTGTGGTTATTAATATCATGAATACATTTCTGTTCAGTGCCTTGAGTGTTGTACCTGGTCGTGTAGTAGTTTGTGTCTTTAAATTAACGTAGGAGAGAGAATTACATAACCAAACACCTGGAGAAGAAAGACCATGGGCAGATGAAGAAACAGCCTGCATATAAAAGAAAAGCAGGTATCACCAGAAAAGGAAGTAAACAAAATAGAAGCAGAAGTAAACCTGCCAGAGAAAGAGTTCAGAGAAATGGTCATAAGGTGGCTAAAAAGAATGGAAGACAAAATCAACAATATGAGTAAGAGCCAAGAGGAAATAAAGAAGAGCCAAGAGGAAATGAAGAATAATCAAGAAGAAATAAAAAATGACATCGCTGCTGTAAAGAACTCAATAGAAAGCATCAAAAGTAGACTAGAAGAAGCAGAGAACTGCAACAGTGAGCTAGAAGACAGAGTAGGAAAAAATACCCAAGTACAGTAGCTTCTAGAAAAAAAATTAAAAGCAATAGGAGAGCCTAAGGGAACTTTGGGATAACACGTAACAAAACAACATCTGCATAATTGGGGTTCCAGAAAGAGTGGAAACTGAGCAAGGAATAGAAAGCCTGTTTGAAGAAATAATGACAGAAAACTTCCCTGATATAGTAAAGAAAAAACCCACACAAATCCAAGAAGCTCACAGAGTCCCAAGCAAAATAAACCCCAAAAAACTGGCAGAAAGGCACATTATAATTAAATTGGCAAACACCAACGACAAAGTAAGAATCTTAAAAGTGGCCAGAGAGAAACAGAAAGTTACCTACATAGGAACCCCCATAAGACTAGCAACTGATTTCTCAACAGAAATTCACCAAGCCAGAGGGAATGGAATGAAATATACAAAGTCATGCAAAGGAAGGATCTGAGTCCAAGAATACTATACCCAGCAAGGCTTTCAATCAAAATTGAAGGGGAAATCAGGAGCTTCACAGACAAAAAACGACTAAGGGAATTTATTACCACAAAACCAGTAATGCAAGAAATGTTAAAGGGTCTGCTGTAAAAAAACAAGAAATAGGAAGCGAAAAAGGAACACAGGGTTAAAGAATAAAAATGGCAACAGATAAGTACCTATCAATAATAACTTTAAATGTAAACAGAATAAATGCTCCAATCAAAAGACATAGGGTAACCAATTGGATAAGAAAATATGATCCATATATCTGCTGTCTACAAGAAGCCCACCTCAGAAAAAGAGATGTACACAGATTGAGGGTGAAGGGATAGAAGATGCTGTTTAAGGCAAATGGAAATGAAAAAAAAAAGCAGGGGTTGCAATATTTATATCTGACAAATTAGATCTCAAAGTGAAGGACATAACAAGAGATAAAGAAGGCCACTTCTTAATACTAAAGGAAACAATCCAATAAGAAGAAATAAATCTGGTAAACATATATGCACCCAATATAGGAGCACCTAATACATAAAAAAACTTCTGGAGGATATTAAGGGAGAAATTAACAGCAATACAATCATAGAAGGAGACTTTAATACCCCTCTGTCACCACTGGACAAATCCTCTAAACAAAAAATCAGCAAAGAAACATCAATCCTAGATGACTCACTAGACCAGATGGAATTAATTGACATCTTCAGAACATTTCACCCCAAAGCCACAGAATATACATTATTTTCCAGTGCACAAGGGTCATTTTCAAAGATAGACCATATGTTGGGTCATAGGAAAAGCCTCTTCAAATTCAAGAAGATAGAAATAATATCAAGCATTTTTTCAGAACACAGGGGCATAAAACTGGAAATCAACTACAATAAAAACAACATAAAGAAATTAAACACATGGAGAATAAATAGCATGCTATTAAACAATGACTGTGTAACCAGAGAGATCAAGAAAGAAATAAAAACATCATGCCAATAAATGACAATATCAACACAACAATCAAAAATTTATGGGGCACAGTGAAAGCAGTCTTGAGAGGGAAGTTCATAGCTCTACAAGCCTACTACAAAAACAGGAAACAATGGTAATAAATTACCTAACCATACAATTCAAAGAGCTAGAAAGAGAGCAACAAGAAAAGCCCAGTGTAAACAGAAGGAAGGAAATAGTAAAGATCAGAGCAGAGATAAACAACATGAAGACCAAAGAAACAATTCAAAAGATCAACAAAACCAAGAGCTGGTTCTTCGAAAGGATAAATAAGATTGATCGACCTCTAGCAGGTTCACCAAGAAGCAAAGAGAGAAGACCCAAATAAACAAAATCAGAAATGAAAAGGAGAAATAACAACAGACCCCGCCGAAATACAAAGGATTGTTAAAAAATACTATGAACAACTCTATTCCAACAAATTGGACAACCTGCAGGAAATGGACATATTCCTTGAAAAATATAACCTTCCAAAACTCAAATCAGGAAGAATCTAAACATCTCAATAGTCCAATAACTATGGAAGAAATTGAAGCAGTAATCAAAAAGTTTCCAGCAAACAAAAGCCCAGGACCAGATGGCTACACAGGAGAGTTTTACCAAACATTCATGGAAGAATTAAAACCTATCCTCCTCAGACTATGCAAAATACTCAAGAAGAAAGAACACTTCCAAACAACTTCTATGAAGCCAACATCACCCTAATACCAAAACCAGATAAAGACAACACAAGGAAAGAGAATTACAGGCCAATATCTCTCATGAACATAGATGCCAAAATCCTCAACAA
Organism: Lasiurus cinereus; assembly: GCA_011751065.1. NCBI lineage: Eukaryota > Metazoa > Chordata > Mammalia > Chiroptera > Vespertilionidae > Lasiurus > Lasiurus cinereus. The sequence goes on from JAAGEH010002525.1 coordinate 19,537,947, forward strand.
AATTCTAGCAAGTCGGATCCAGCAGTACATCAGAAAGATCATACACCATGACCAAGTAGGATTCATCCCAGGAATGCAGGGATGGTACAATATCTGCAAATCAATAAACGTGATATATCACATAAACAAATTGAGAAATAAAAATCACAGTCATATCAATTGATGCAGAAAAGGCATTTGACAAAATCCGACACCCTTTCTTGATACAAACTCTCAGCAAGGTGGGAATAGAAGGATCATACCTCAACATCATAAAAGCCATATATGAGAAACCCACAGCTAACATCATACTCAATGGGCAAAAACTAAAACCATTTCCTGTAAGAACAGGAACCAGACAGGGATGCCCACTTTCACCACTCCTGTTCAACATAGTACTGGAACTATTAGCCACTGCAATTAGACAACAAGAAGAAATAAAAGGCATCCAAATTGGAAAAGAAGAAGTAAAACTGTCCTTATTTGCAGATGACATGATACTGTACATAAAAAAACCCAAAGGACTCCATTCCAAAACTAATTGACTTAATTAATGAATTTGGCAATGTAGCAGGATACAAAATTAATGCCAAGAAATCTATGGCATTTCTATACACTAATAGTGAATTTTCAGAAAGAGAGACTAAAAAAGCAATCCCATTTACCATTGCACTAAAAAAATTAAGATACCTAGGAATAAACCTAAATAAGGAAGTAAAAGACCTATACGCAGAAAACTACAAGACACTGAAAAAAGAGATAGAGGAAGACATAAACCAATGGAAGAGCATACCATGCTCACGGATTGGGAGAATCAACATAATTAAAATGTCCATACTATCCAAAGCAATCTATAGATTCAATGCACTACCCATTAAAATACCAACGACATATTTCACAGACCTAGAAAGAACTCTTCAAAGATTCATCTGGAACAAAAAAAAGACCCTGAATAGCCACAGCAATCCTGAGAAAAAAGAATAAAGTAGGTGGGATCTCAATACCAGATTTCAAGCTATATTACAAAGCAACTGTTCTCAAAAGAGACATGTAGACCAATGGAATAGAATAGAGAATCCAGATATCCTCCCAAACCACTATGCTCAATTAATATTTGACAAAGGAGGCATGAAGATACAATGGAGCCAAGATAGCCTCTTCAATAAATGGTGTTGGGAAAATTGGACAGATACAAGCAAAAAATGAAACTTGTCCACCAACTTATACCATACACAAAAATAAACTCCAAATGGATATAGGACTTAAACATAAGACGGGAAACCATAAAAATATTAGAGGAATCCACAGGCAGCACAATCTCAGACATATGCCGAAAGAACTTCTTCACTGATACTGCTCCAAGGGCAATGGAAGCTAAAGAAAAAATAAACAAATGGGACTACATCAAAATAAAAAGGTTTTGCACAGCAATAGAAACTATCAACAAAACAATAAGAAAGCCCACTGTATGGGAGAAGATATTTGCAAATGTTAGCACTGATAAAGGTTTAATCTTCAACATCTACAGCCAAGTTATACACAACTTAATAAAAGGAAGATGAAGGATCCAATAAAAAAATGGGCAACAGACCTAAATAGAACCTTTTCAAAAGACGACAGAAAGAAGGCCAAGAGACACATGAAAACATGTTCAAAGTCATTAATCATCCGAGAGATGCAAATCAAAACGACAATGCGATACCATCTTACACCTGTCAGAATGGCAATCATCAACAAATCAACAAACGACAAGTGTTGGCGAGGATGCGGAGAAAAAGGAACCCTTGTGCACTGTTGGTGGGAATGCAGACTGGTGCAGCCACTGTGGAGAACAGTATGGAGTTTCCTCAAAAAACTAAAAATGAATCTCCCATTTGACCCTGTAATACCACTCTTAGGAATTTATCCTAAGAAATTACAAACACCAATCAGAAAGGATTTATGCACCCCTATGTTCATAGCAGCACAATTTACAATAGCCACAATTTGGAAACAGCCTAGGTGCCCATCAGCAGATGAGTGGATCAGAAAACTGTGGTACATCTACACAATGGAATTCTATGCAGCCATTAAAAAGAAGGAATTCTTACCATTTGCAGCAACCTGGTTGGAACTGGAGAGCCTTATGCTTAGTGAAATAAGCCAGTCAATGAAGGAGAAGCATCACATGATCGCACTCATTGGGGGATAATAAAGAATATTATAAACTGATGAACAAAATTATAGATACAGAGACAGTGAAGCTTCAAACAGACTGTGAAATTACAGCAGGAAGATTAAAGTTAGGTGAGGTAGATAAGAGATCAATCAAAGGACTTGTATCTATTCATATAATCATAACCAATGAACATAGACACTGGGGGGTTGGGGTATGCCTGGGAGGGAGGGGGGGCAATGGGGAGATATGTATAAAAAATTAATAAAAAAATATATATGAACAGAAAAAAAAGAGCAACAGTCCTAAGTAGAATCTTTTCAAAAGACGACAGAAGGAAGGCCAAGAGACACATGAAAAATGTTCAAAGTCACTAATTAGTTGAGAGATGCAATCAAAACGACAATGCGATACCATCTCACACCTGTCAGAATGGCAATCATCAACCAATGACAAGTGTTGGCAAGGATGCGCAGAAAAAGGAACCCTTGTGCACTGTTTGTGGGAATGTAGACTGGTGCAGCCACTGTGAAGAATAGTATGGAGTTTCCTCAAAAAACTAAAAATGGAACTCCCATTTGACCCAGTAATCCCACTCTTAGGAATATATCCTAAGAAATTACAAACACCAATCAGAAAAGATTTATGCACCCCTATGTTCATAGCAGCACAATTTACAATAGCTACAATTTGGAAACAGCCTAGGTGCCCATCAGCAGGTGAGTGGATCAGAGAACTATGGTACATCTACACAATGGAATTCTATGCTACCATAAAAAAGAAGGAATTCCTACCATTTGCAGCAACCTGGATGGAACTGGAGAGCCTTATGCTAAGTGAAATAAGCCAGTCAATGACAGAAAAACACCACATGATCTCACTCATTTATGGATAATAAATAATATTATAAACTGATGAAGAAAAGGATAGATACAGAGGCAGTAAAGCATCAAAAAGACTGTCAAATTACAGCAGGAAGGTTAAGGAGAGAGAGGGTAGATAAGAGATCAACCAAAGGACTTGTATGCATGCATATAAGCATAACCAATGAACACAAGACACTAGGGGGTTAGGGTATGCTTGGGGGGTGGGGGCAATGGGAAGATATGTATACATGTAACACATTAATAAAATAAATTAAAAAAAAGATATGTGTAACGACATCTATTGAAAAAATTCCACATTATTAACCGCTACACCTGGTAGAAGAATCACAGCTTATAAATGCATAATGGATATAGAATTTAAAAATCACTATTTTGTAGGCCCTGAAGAAATACAGTTCTACGCAATGACCATTAGTGGCTGCTAAAACCATTGGGTGAAAGGTTGATGGAGTATTTTATAAAGAATGAATTGTGTTGACAGTACATGGCCCCACTGTAGAATCTAAAGGTAACTAAAAGTCAGACAACCCAATGTTATGTATTTCCTGATGTAATGCGATAGGAAATTTATAGCACCACCTAAAGTATTCTTACCAGTAAATAAGGAAGGAAAGAAACGAAGTCTAATCAACCTTCTAGATATAGTTACAGCTTAGAGAAAATGGAGATTAGAAGATGTCAAAGGCATTAAGAAGAATCAATCAATCTGCCATATTCAGATTGTGCAAAATTTTATAGAACAAATATCTTGGTGTCTTCAACAAAGGAATGGCATAAGAAAATAAAGATGAGGGGAAATGTTAAATATTAAAAGGCACTTAAGTGACATATCAACCTATTGAAATATGTGAACCGTGTTTGAAACCTTATTTGAACAAATCAGTTCTAGATAGATAGATAGATAGATAGATAGATAGATAGATAGAAGATAGAGAAATCTCACAAACTTTTGAGAAATATTTTTGAAAACCATGAACTGGGTATTGGATCTTACTAAGTAATTTTATGATGAGCCTATGTTTTAAAAATTTTTTATATGTTAGTAATACACTCTAAATGATTATAGGTGAAATATGGGCCTTTGCTTTAAAAAAAAAATCTTTACCCAAGTATACATTTTTCATTGAATCTGGAGAGAGGAAGGGAGAGGCAGGGAGGGTGTGGAGAGACACACAGAGAGAGGCATCCATGTGAGAGAAAAGCATTGATTGATTGCCTTTCAAGCTCACCCTGACGGGGATTGAACCCAAAACTTGGGTATATGCTCTGACTGATAATCAAATCCATGACCCTTCAGTGCTTGGGATGGTGCTCTAACCAACTGAGCCACACCAGCCAGAGCTGGAAAATTCTTTTTAAAAAGCTGAGGAGCAGTAGTTGAAAAACACATAAAATGTTGGTATTTGTTGAAGTTGAATGAGTAGGAGATTGGGTTCATTAGACTGCTCTATTTTTGTGTATGTTTTAATTCTCCATAATTAAATGTTAAATTAAAATAAGAGAAATTAACATGAAATGTAATTACTGAATTCTTCATTCTCCAATTTGTTTTGAGGGGGAAAATAACAAGAAACAAAATAATCTAAACCTCTCATCCACTCAGGGTGCAATTCCCAGCCTTTACAAAATTAGCATTAAAGGATTTTAGAAATTGTGGAAGCCATTTAATTCTACATCAACATCCCATTGCTGACTGGTTTTTGGAAAGTCTCCTGAGGAAGGTTAGTTGGTGTGTGTGTGTGTGTGTGTGTGTGTGTGTGTGTGTGGTGTGTGTGGTGTGTGTGTTTTGTTTTTGCAACTTTCTACATGAGTCTATTTTTCTTGTTTAAGAGGCTGATAATGCATTTCAATCAAGATGCAAAATGGCCCTGATGTTTAATGCCAGATTGCTGTTTAAATTACCTTTCTCCTGCTCTTTCTGTGCCCTGTAAAGCAGTTCTGCACACAGTATGTCACACAGCAGTGCATGCTGGGAGAGCAAGGTGTCACTAAAGATGTTCAAACTTTAAAGGGAGGTGGCTCATCAGCTGGGGCTCTAGTGGGGCCTCACCATCTCCTTTAGGGATGTACTACAGAAACAAGCAGGCAAACACAGCAGGGCTGGGTGAGCAGCTAGGAATCCCACGTACCTGCGGAAATTGGAATATGGAGTCGAGATGCAAAATATGAAAGTTCTAATCATCTTAAAAAATTAAGATCTCCCCAAAACATTTCATAAAAAGGACAAAGAGTCCTCAACTTTAAAAAACCCACTATTTTCCTAACTCTTGAGTTCTTTAGGTGTAGCACAAAGGGCAACTCCCTGCTGTCAGCCACTGGTTCTAATCATACAAGGGATCACCATGCCCTATACTTTAAGTCAGCCAAACGCTAGGCACCATGTCCAGCAGATACAGAGTGGAATGGCAAATGCCACTTTACCAATTCCCACTACTACATTCCCTTGATATCACACTACATTCCCTTGATATCACACTGTCAGGTAACAGAGGACTGCTACTCTTCAAGCCCAAAGTCTCTAAAATGGAACTTCCCGAGTCTCCACCTAAGACCTTCTTCTCGGCAGATGTTCTTGAACTGGATCCACCTAGGTGCTCAAAAACCTGGAGGTTTCCTTCCACTCTCCTCTCATTCATTCTTCACATTCCATCACCAACCAGGTCCTGTTAGTCATACCTCCTAAATGGCGCTCACATTCATCCTCTATTCTCCATGCCTACTGTTGTTAAGTCCAACTTTGGGCACTTAAATGCACTCTTCTGTCAGCTGAGTGAACATGAACTCACCCTCCAGGTCACTCCTTCTCAGTTTCCTTTCCAGCGACTCCTTCCATACCTTCCATGTTACTTTTATCTGGACTTCTGTCTTATCCCTCCTCCCTTCTTTAGGCAACCTCTTCCCTCTCATGACTTCAAATATGACCTATGTGCCACTGATGGCCAAATTTATCTCAAGTTTTCTCTCCTTAGCTCAATCCCCACATAGCCAACTGCCTATTTGATGAACTGGAGTGTTTCAGAAATTACAGACTGCCCATATCTAAAATAGAAAACATTGTCTCTCTGCCTTCTCCAAACCTCCCCTAGTGGTGTTCTTATTTCAGAGAATAGCACTAATATTTCCCACTTGCTCAAGTGAGCAACTTGGGAGTCAGCCTTAACCCTAATTTCCTTCAAAATTCTGTTTCTGAATTTATCCATTTCTCTCCCACTGCCCCAACCATAGTCCAAGCTCTCTCAGTGGCCTTCTTCTGAGTCTACTGAGTTTTATAATCTACTAGAGGCCCGGTGCATGGAATTTGTGCATGGGGGGCAGGGTTGTCCCTCAGCCCAGCCTGCACCCTCTCCAATCTGGGATCCCTCTTACAATCCAGGACTGCTGGCTCCCAACTGCTTCCTGCCTGCCTTCCTAATTGCCCCTAACCACTTCTGCCTGCCAGCCTGATCCCCCCTAACCATTCCCCTGCCAGCTGATTGATGCCTAACTGCTCTCCCCTACCAGCTTGTTTGCCACTAACTGCCCTCCCCTGCAGGCCCAGTCACCCTCAACTTCCCTCCTCCGCTGGCCTGGTCACCCCTAACTTCCCTCCCCTACAGGCTAGATTGCCCCCAACTCCACTCTCTTGCACATCTGGTCCCTCCCAAGTGCCCTCCTCTGCTGGCCATCTTGTGGTGGCCATCTTGTGCCCACAAGGTGGCAGCCATATTTGAACACATGGGGTAGACATCTTGTGTGTTGGAGTGATGGTAAATTTGCATATTCCTCTTTTATTAGATAGGATTCTCCACATGGCAGTTATAATGATCCATTAACTTATTTTAAAAAGTCTGATAATGCTACTTCCCTTAAATCTCTTCAAAGGAGCAGGTGGTGAGCATACAGTACTATATATACACAGGGTGTCCCCCCAAAATATATACACACTTTACCAGCTGATAGCTAAATTTATGATTCGTTCTTTTCAGATTTAACTTTAATAATTTAAATTGATAATTATTCAAAGTGAGTATATATATTTTTATTTAATGTATATATGTGTATGTATATATCTTTTTTCCCCAAAAAAAGGTTCACATTGGTTCTTCCACTACATCTAACATGTTTTCCTCTTTCTTTCTTGCTCCAGCCATATGGAATTTCCACAGTTCCCTGACACATTTTCCTCTGAGAATTCTAAACTTTTGCACATTTTTTTCTTCTTGACTAAAATAATCTTTTTCTTTTTTAAACCACTTTACTGAACTATGATCAACACACACAAAAATCAACTTGATGAGTTTGGAGATAAGTGTACACCTGTGAAGCCATCACCACAAACTATGTTGTAAATATATCTATCACCTCCAGAAGTTCCAGGTGCATCCCTGGAGAACCACAGCTGCCAAGCCACCACAGCTCGACAGCTCCTGTGTTGAACATCTGTTCCCTGGTGGTCAGTGTGCATCATAGCTACCAGTTGGACAATCGAATGGTTGGCCAGTCACTTAAGCTTTTATAGAGAGATTATTTTTATATAGAGAGATTTTTTAATATAGAGAGATTATTTTTACTACTACCAGATTATTACTATTTTGTGATAACACTTAAATCATATAACCATTTCAGTAGATGCAGAAAAAGCATTTGACAAAATTCAATATCTGTTCATGATAAAAACTTAACAAATTAGATATGGAAGAAACATACCTCAACATAATAAAGCCCATATATGATAAGTCCACAACTAAGATCATACTCAATGGTGAAAATTTGAAAGCTTTTCCTTGGATAGAGGAAGTAAGACAAGAATATTCACCCTCACTACCATCATATCATAATACTGAAAGTTGTTGCCAGAGCAATCAAGTCAGAAAAAGAAATGAACAGCATCAGAATTAGAAAGGAAGAAGTAAAATTATCTCTAGTTGAAGATGACATAATTATATATAGAGAGAAAATTCTAAAGACTCCACCAAGAAACTGTTAGATCTAATCACTAATTCAGTAAAGTTGTGGGATATAAAATTAGATCATAAAAATCAGTAGTGTTTCTATATACTAACAAATTTTCTGAAAAAGAAATAAAGAAATGATCCCATTTATAATAGCATCAAAAACAATAAAATACTTAGGAGTTAACTTAATCAAAAGATGAAAGATTTCTACTCTAAAAACTATAAGGCATTGATTTAAAAAATTGAAAGCACAAATAAATGGAAAAGTATTATGTGTTCATAGATTGGAAGAATTAATATTGTTAAAATGTCCATATTATCAAAAGCCATCTATAGATTCAATGCAATCCCCATCAAAATTGCAGTAGTATTTTTTACAGAAGCAGAAAAAAATCCTAAAATTTATATGATGCCACAAACGACCCCAAATTGCCAAAGCAGGCCTGAAAAAGAAGAGCAGAGTAGGAGGCATCACACTTCCCAATTTCAAACTATAATATAAGGTGATAATAATAAAAATAGTATGATGCTGGCACAAAAACAGACTAATAGATCTACAGAAAAGAATTGACAGCCCAGAAATAAACTCAAGCATATATGGTCAACTAATATTTTACTAGGGAGCCAAGAATACTCAATATAGAAAGGACAGTCTCTTCAATAATGGGGTGGGACAACTAGATATTCACATGCAAAAGAATAAAACTGGACCCTTATCATACACCATTCACAAAAATAAACTTGAGCCCTAGCTGGTTTAGCTCAGTGGACAGAGCGCTAGCCGGCGGACTGATGAGTCCCAGGTTCGATTCCAACCAAGGGCACATGCCTGGGTTGCAGGCTTGATCCCCAATAGGGGGGTGTGCAGGAAGTAGCCAATCAATGATTCTCTATCATCATTGATGTTTCTATCTTTCTATCCCTCTCCCTCTCTAAAATCAATAAAAACAAACAAACAAACAAACAAACAAACTTGAAATGGATTAAAGGCCTAAATGTAAGAACAGAAGCCATGAAACCCCAAGAAAAAAAAACATGGGGGGAAAAGAGCTCCTTGACATGGGTCTTGGCAATGATATTGTGTATATGACACCTGAAGCACAAGCAAAAAATAAAAAAATAAAAAGCTTTTGCACAGCAAAGAAACAAACAACAAAGTAAATGACAACTTACAGAATAAGGAAAGTATTTGCAAACCATATATATATATATATATATATATATATATATATATATATATATACGCTAATATGCTAAGTGTCCCCTCAGGAGTTCGACCAGGAGACTGGGAGTTCCATCGCTCACTATGATATATGTTGACCACCAGGGGCAATGCAGAATGGAGGAAGACCCTGGCCGACAGCCAGAAAGCCCTAATTGGCCCTGATCACTGGCCAAGCCTAGGGATTGTACCCACACGTGAATTTCATGCACCGGGTCTCTAATTCAAATTACAAAAATAACTCATACAATTCAATAGCAGAAAGCCAAATAATCCAATTTTTAAAAATAGGCAAAAGATCTGAATAGATATTTTTCAAAGAAGACAAATGGCCAACAGATACCTGAAAAGATGATCAACATCACTAGTCATTAGGGAAATACAAATCAAAACAATGAGATATCACCTCATATCTGGTAAAATGATTGTCATCAAAAAATAAATAAATAGCCGAGACCAGTTTGGCTCAGTGGATAGAGCGTTGGCTTGCGGACTGAAGGGTCCCAGGTTCGATTCCGGTCGGGGGCATGTACCTTACTTGCGGGCACATCTCCACTGTGGGGTGTGCGGGAGGCGGCTGATCGATGTCTCTCTCTCATCGATGTTTCTGACTTTCTATCTCTCTTCTTTCCTCTCTGTAAAAAATCAATAAAATATTTAAAATAAATAAATACTGGCATGGATGTGGGAAAAAAGGAATCCCTGATGCACACTGTTAGTAGTGTTGTAAATTGGTATAGCCACTATGAAAAATAGTATAAAGGATCCTCAAAAAGTTAATAACAGGATTACCATATGATTCAGCAATTCTACTTATGGAATATATCCAAAGAGAATGAAAACACAACTTGAAAAGATATCTCCACCCCTTTATTCATAACAGCATTATACACAATAGCCAAAACATGGAAGCAACCTAAGTGCTCACTGATGGATGAATTAATATAAGTAAAGCATGCAATGAAAAATTATGCATCCATAAAAAATGAGGAAATCTTACCATTTGCAACAATATGGTTGGACCCTGAGGACATTATACTGAGTGAAGTAAGATAGAGAAAGACAAATACTATATGATCTCACTTTTATATGGATTCTAACAGAAACACATACCATAAATACAAACCCCCCCAAATTCAAAGAAAAGGAGATAAAATTTATTGTTACCAGAGACAGGGGGTGAGGGGAGAGGAGGTTGAAGAAAGGCGGTCAAAGGTACAAACATTTACTAGGGATATAATGTATAGCATGAGGACTACAGGTACTGCTGTATGTTGTGCATGAAAGTTGTTAGGGTAGTAAATCCTAAGAGTTCTCACACAAGGGAAAAAATTCTTTCTTTCTTTTTGGACTGAATCTATACAAGATGGATGCTAAATAAATATAATGTAGTAATTATTTCACAATATATGTTAAGTCAAACCATTATATCGTGCATCTTCAACTGATACAGTGATGTATGTCAATTTGTTCTCTAAATAAATAAATAAAGTTTTTTTTTAAATAACATTACAAAATATCTACCCTTTTAGCAAATTTTTTAAAGTATATAATAAGTAGTAACTCTAGGCACAAGGCCCACACAATAGATCTCTAGGACTTACTCATCTTGCATGACTGTAACTGCCTGGCATATTCCTACTCCCACAATCCTTTCCCACACTCTCTTTGTTTATTTAAATTCAACTCATTTCTAAAGTTTTAAACATCTTTTCCTTAGGGAGGCTCATCCCAATACTCTAGACTAGATATATTCTCCCACAGCATCCCCCATCCTATCTTTTCATACTCATCACATTGATAATTATCTGTTAAAGGAATGGATTTTCTGCCTGACCATGCCTATCTACAGAGGTATCTGCAGTGAAGGTGCCTGCTGGAGTAGAGAAGGCACTCAACATGTCTTCCTCATATTCAAAAGCATTCGCCTGCTCTGTTGGTCACATATAATATGTGCCTCCAGATTAAAGTCCAGTTTCTGAAACCCAAAAGCCTATTCTATCCTAAGACAAGACTAAGAACTTTGCTCTGAATTTTAACACAGGTATACTCTAACCATGCCCTATGAAGACATTCACACAGCCAGATATGACCAATGCCAGCAGCAAAGGGAGAACCAAAGCTACAAGCAATCTAGAGATTAGAAAAAGTAAACAAAATTCCAAAACATATCCTTAAGACTTGAGAATTGGGGGATATATAAGGCCCAGTCTGAGTCCCCTCTAGGAGTAACAGTTTTCCAATCCCAACATTCACCAGATGTAGCAGACATGAGCCCAAGAGTTCCACATGGAAGACAAAGGTCACAGGAGACTTCTGGACATTGGGGCCTGATGTCAGGAGCTTCAGAGAGGGCAGGGAATCTATCCTGATTCATATGGATGCTGGAGGGTGAATCTCAGACCCACAGACAGAGGAGAGGCTGCAGATCAAAGCACTTGTCTCATGTTTATGCGTGAGCTAAGACATCTATATTCACTTGTCCTCAGACATTAGCATTTCTGATTCTTGGACTTTCAGACTCAGACAGGGACTGCATATATCCCCCGATTTGTAGGTCTTCAGATTCAGAATGAATTATACCACAGCTTCTCAGAGACAAGAGACAAGGTGAACAAGAGATGGGACAGAAGAGATCAGTGTGAGTTCATTTGGGGGTCTGGGGTTTTCTGAATGATCCCTCTCAAGGAAGCAATTCTCCAAATCTACTGATGAAGCCATCCTGATTGGCATAGGGACTCTGAGCACCCCAGCCTGAGGGTGACCCTTTAGATTTTCAATGAGTTGAGCTCAAGGGGACTGGGCCAGGCAAGGTGGCAAGAATGCCCATCTTGGACCCATGTGAGTCATAAGAATGGCATCCCAGCCCTTCAGAAAAAAATGGTGTGGCCCAAGGCATTCAATTATGCAACTAACAGTTGTGGCACCCAGGTATAATTCTGCTTTTAAAAAATATATTTTTTTATTGATTTCAGAGAGGAAGGGAGAGGTAGAGAGAGAGATAGAAACATCAATAATGAGAATCATTGATTGGCTGCCTCCTGCATGCCCCACACTAGGAATCTAGACTGCAATCCAGGCCTGTGCCCTGACCAGGTATCAAATTGTGACTTCCTGTTTTATAGGTTGAAGCTCAACCACTGAGCCATGCCGGATGGGCAAAATCTGCTTTTTAAGAATATTATTGTTCTCCGTACAAATTAAAATATATATGTCCTTTTCCCCTAATTCACCAGGATACGATTCTGAATGCATTGACTGGGATTATTGTGGAGTATCGGCAAAAACTGCACCTAGGAGAAGGCCCTCAGGCTGAGGTGGGCCAGGTAAGAAGGTTATCACACCTGTGCATCACACATCTACATGCTTACTTATCTCCATCTTCATCTCTATTTTGGGTCCTCACAAATATTTTTAACAGCCATTTACACACACATGAATCCTGTCTTTTACTCAGTCATCGAGGGTCCTGTTCAAGCAAAGACATTTTCTGATAGCTGTAAGATCTGATAGCGCCTTTCTATTGTCTTCCATTAGGAACAGATATGTGACAGGGTTCAGCAGTCTTGCCTGTCACTCTTTTATATGAGGGTTCAGAATAAGGAGTGCCTTTGCTTCCCAAAGAAGACTGATACACCAGGGAAGTCTGAAGCCACTTGATTTCATTCCACTTAAAAGTGATCTATCTGCTCTTCTCTCCTTGGAGATTTTTTTCCTTCCCATTTAGATATCCAATCTAATAAAATAGTAATAAGCAAATTGATGATCACTCAAACACACAAGATGGCTGCTCGTATGTGGTCAAAGATGGATGCTCCCATGTGGACACAAGATGGCAACCACAAGATGGCCAGCAGGGAAGGGTAGCTGGGAGGGACCAGGCCTATAAGGAAGGGCAGTTGTGGGCAATCAAGCCTGCAGAGGAGGCCAGTTAGGGGTAACCAGACTGGCAGGAGGAGAGTTGGGGGCAACTGGGCCTGCAGGGAAGGGCAGTTGGGGGGGACCATGCTTGCAGGGGAGGGCAGTTAGGGGTGACCAGGCCTACAGAGGAGGGCAGTTAGGGGCAATCAGGCTGGCAGGGGAGCAGTTAGGCATCAATCAGGTTGGTAGGGGAGTGGTTAGGGGCTGATCAGGCTGGCAAGCAGAAGTGGTTAGGGGCAATCAGGAAGGTCCATCTGCAATTTTTCTAACCATTTCTTCCTTGAGAGGGAACATTCAGGAAGGCAGGCAGGTGAGCAGTTGGGAGTACTGGATTGTGAGAGGGGTGTCTGACTACCCGTTTAGGCCTGATACTACCAGGATGGATTAGAATCAGGCAGTCAAACATCCCTCGAAGGGTCCCAGATTGAAGAGGGTGCAGGTTGGGCTGAGGAACACACACCCCTGTGCACAAATTTCATGCACCGGGCCTCTAGTGTTACAATAATATGCCTCATTAAAAGTTTCTGATGAATGTTATTCAGAACAAGATGAAACCTTTCCATTTCTAACCTCATTTATTTTCTCGGCCCTGGGAAGCTTTCCTTCCCCATTCACTGTATTGTATCGATTGTTTTGGGCACAGGCAAGCTGCCTTTTATCTGAGCAACAACCAGAAGTCAGCCTTGAGCCTCAGTGACACTGCCTATTCTTCCTGTTCTTGTGACACTCTACTTTCTGAGGAATTAAAAAGTAATGAAAAATGTCAGAGAATAGGTAGAAAAATTGCAGATGGACCTATTTCTTGGTGAAAAAAATCCCAAGCCAAGTATGATAGGCTCATATTGAAAATGTCCCACTTAAGCATAGGATTCTGTATCATTCCTCCTAGCTAATTTATATAAATGTATGTGTGCCCACTATATTCAAATTATATATGCGTGTAGAAGATTACAAAAAGCTCGAAGTTTTTTCAAGCTGTGGGGATGGCTTTTTTAAAAATGTATTTATTATTCCCCCAATTTGTGCTCTAAGCAATATAAAATAGCACCAAATGAAAAGAGAAATACTATGATTGGTAAACAAAGCAGCTTACATAGATCTCTAGGTAAAAGGGAGCCCTATCCAGGAACCTACCATCACTTGGTCCAGACACCTGCATATTAAACTAAGGAGGGAGTAGGTATTGTTACCTAATGGGAGGGGGAGCTGGGAGTGAGAAGAAAGGACTCACTGTGGAGCTGGGAGCGAGGAGAAGGGACTCACCGTGGACCTGCAATGGCCATGAGAATACCTGGAGGAGGGCCTTGAAACTTGTAAACTCTCACATGGGCTCCTTTCTGAGAAAAGTATGTGTTTGCTAGGAAGCTGACTAAGGTTAAGGTGTAGACCCAGTAGCACTTAAACTTGGCCGTGTAACAGAATCCCCTGGAAGGCTTGTTAAAACACAGGTTTCTGAACCCCACCCCAGAGTGTCTGATGTAGGGGGTCTGAGGTAGAGCCTGAGAATCTGCATTTGTAACAAGTTCCCAGATGAAGTCGATGCTACTGGTCAGAGACCACATCTTGAGAACCACAGGATAGTGTGTAGACAGTGGCTCTGAAGACCCTGAACCCAGGCCTTGATCTTTATGGCATCAACAGCATTCAACTCTGCTTTAAGAATGAGGAGAAAACAAGCTTTATGGAGTCAGAACAAGGAGGGATGAGAAGGTGGGAGCAGGGCCAAGTACAACATACTAGGTCCAGATATGTGTCTGCAATTAAATTCAAAACAGATGAAAGCAGTGTGTTAGCTATGATAACATATTGATGGATTTTTAATTGCCAGACTTTACAAAGAAATCTCATGCAAAGTCCACTGAGGAAAGAACCCTGCCTGGAATTGAAAGCACAGGAAGAGTCTGTGATCTCCAAAAGGGAACAATTTTAGGATCCAGAGAAGGTCCCCACCATTTCCTTCACTCGTGTAGCCTGGCCATTCATTACATCATATGGGAACCCAGCCTTTCATTCCACAAAGCAGACTCAAGTGTTGATGAGGGACTGATGGGGTGTCTTAAAGTATTGAGCAGCTAGGGCTAAACCAATAAAATCAGAAACAGAGCAGGCTTTGATTAGGGATAGGGATTCTGCACTGGGTACCTGCCTGGTAGAACAAAATCGAGAATACAAGAGGAAATTGCAAGAAATGCAATAAACTTAAATCCTTACAATTGTGTCCTGGGCCATTTCCAACAAGCCTACTTTCCAGGGGCCTAGGTATGCAAACACTCAGGACAGGCGTCAAAGACACAGAGACCTTGGCAGGAAGGGCATCCTCCCAGCACTCATTCTTTGCAATGTGGAGGGAGACTTGCACCAGGCAGGAGCAGCAAGTCTACTGTTAAGAGGCTGACAGGGCCTAAAGTGTACCTTACTAGTTGGGGGGCAGTCATTTATCTTAACTCTAAAAGGGGGAGGTTGGAATATGTCAGTGTGTCCAATTTTATTTTATTATTTTGCAGTGGAATTCTCTTTTCAAACAAAATCTTAAGCAAAACCCAGTATATAATATGTCTAACAGTGGCAGTGATCTGGCCTAGGGGTCCAGCAAGAGGTCCATTCTGCATTCTTCTCACTCCAAGATCATCCATTCTCTTTAGAAGCATTTCTGAGCAAGGGAGGGTCCCACAGAACGTGGCCCTGCTCTTCTCTGGCAGCTTGTGATTCTACAATGTACATAAACTATCAAAATTCATAGAATGGCAATACTAACTTAAGGAATAATTTAATTTTAAGACGAATGTAAGGAGAGAATAAAACTTGAAGAGAATAGGAAATAAATTCTGTGGCTAATGTCCAGAGTGAGTCACCGAGGCATGAAATAAATTGTTCAACTCTTTGAAAGGGAAAACCCAGGATTCCCTGTCTAAAGGAGGGTGACAATCTTGCTGGAACACCCTCATGGACAGGGGTGGAATAAAGGAATCTGTCATTCACCAGCTAAGGAATACATAAGATATACATAAAGAATACATTTAGATATACATAAAGATGACCAGACAACTCTGCTCACAAATGTGAACAAGAGCAAAGGTGGCCATGTCACAAACCTTGATTCCAAGTTCGATGTTTTCTCCTCCATACACATCCATCCCAGGGTCCAGTAGACCGATTTCACCAAAGAACTTCCTATTGACTACAAAGGAACAGCCAATCATTGCTGGTGTCCTGTGCAAAAGAGAGAGAGAGACACTAAAGTGATTAAAGTCATCACATACTAGTACACACAATGGAATTTTATTCAGCTACTAGAAAAAAGGAAATTCCACCATTTGCATCAATATGGATGGGTCTGGAGGGCATTATACTAAGTGAGTTAAGTCAGACAGTGAATGACAAATGTTCTCATATGTGAAATCTGAAAAAAAAAAAAGCCGAACTTGTAGAAACAGGGGGAATTGTACTTACCACAGACTGGGAAGTGGGAGAAATGTTAGTCAAAGGGTCTAAACTTGCAGTCGGAAGATAAGTAAGTTCCGGATATCTGATGTATAGCATAGTTATAGTCAACAATACTGTATTATAAACTCCAAAGTTGCTAAGAGATTAGGTCTTAAATGCTCTCACCACAAAAGGAAATGATGATTACATTTTGTAATGGAGGTGTTAGCTAATATAATGGTGGTAATCATATTGCAACATATACATGAACCAAATCAACATGTTGTGCACCTTAAATTTACACAGCATTATATGTCAATTATATCTCAATTTTTAAGAAGATGCTAAAGTCATCAATACCAGAAGCCCATCATAGGCATCATCCTGTGGGGGTGGTTCCACCCTGGCCAATGGGATAACTTCCTGAAGGCCTCAGTGCCCATACCCCCATTTTCCATATAACTATGTTTTAGCTTCAGTCAAACTATGGGACCCAAAGCATCTAGGGATAACCCAGCACCTTTGCAACTTGAACAAGAACAGGTCTCACATGTCACATGAAGTCTGCAAACATGGAGACTGGTTCTCACTGCATGTCTGGGGACAGCTGCATGACAGAATGGGTGCATGGGCAGTCTCAGAGAAGCTCAGAGGAGAACAGATGTGTCTATCTCCAGTCCCAGGAAGAAGGGCTTTACCAGTTGGGGACATGGAGGGAAACTGGAGAAAGGAAGGTCAACAGGAGGACATCTAGACTCCACATTTTGATGGGAGAAAGTGGATCAGGATGCTGGTCCTCACAGAGGGGAGAAGACTCAGAAGAGATGCTGGTGTCTCCATCCACAGAGAAGGGGTACTGAGCGGGAGAGATGAAAGGTACTGACAGGGCGACCATTGGCCAAAAAAGTCTGGAAACAAATGTTAATATTTTATTTTTGTATATATGAATCTTCCAGATTATTTCTTCTGGAGTAGGCTAAAGATACAAGTTGAATTCAATGGAAATCAGAGACAAAAACCATCTGAGGCAACACATCATGGATGCATTTGCAGAAATTGGTGGAAACACAGCATTAATCTATAACGTTCATGGCAATTTTGCATAAAGCATTGAACGCTGCATTGCTAATAACAGACAACCCACTGTTATATTTTACATACTGCACTGTATTATATTATATTACATCCTGTATTATAGTGCAATATCAACAAATTCTTTATGTCCTTTCATCTCTGCTTCCAGACTTTTTACATATCCTTGTATAATAAATCCATTCTGCAAATATTTTCTCAGCACCTACCCTATCAAAAGCATTTAACTGGTGCTGTAGGGGGTAGAAAAACACACAATATACTTCCTGCATTCAAGCAACTAAGAGTCATCATCATTATTACTATATTATTATTATTATAGCAGCTATTTATTGAGTAATTACTATGTCTCCAGCACAATGCAAAGTACTTTTTCACACACTGACTCAGTTAAAAACTGCCACAGCCCTGCAAAGGAGGGGCCATCTCCACTTAAAATCCAAGCCCCTTGGGGACTGAGTGGCCTGGCCCTGAGTCACAGAGTAGGGCTCAGAGACCACTCAGCTTCAAAGCCCTACTGATACGTGGCACCCTCTAGCCCTTGTGATATGTGGCACACTCCAGCCAAGGCTCCATGGAGGAACTGGCGACCCCCAAACTGCCAAACACCAGACGTGCCATTAAGATGCTGTTGTGGGCAAAAGAGACATCTCACAAGGAAGCCCGGTGAAATTCCCTGGGCCACTGGGAAGGTACTCGGTGGCGTTCGCTGGAGCTGAACTATAGACCTTAGTCTCAGATCCTCATTTGCTCCTTCTGAGCTTGACTTTGACCTCAGTGTCCAGATTTCTAACTCCATGGAATTCCTCCTGCTGCACATGAGCCAGGGCAGCAGGGAGGCACGCTGGAAATAGCAGTGTTCAGAGTTGAAAGAACCCAGTGTGAATGCTGGTACTGCCACTGAAAACAGTACTGGGTTAGGTTAATGGAGCACCTTGGGTCCAAGTTACTTCTGTACAGCATGCTGCTGTGAAAAGATGTGAGATGAGCCCAACACACAGGGCACAAGCTCAGCAAATAATGTTCCTTTACCCTCTACTGAGGCTCATCCAAGCTTGCCCAGAAACCTCCTAGCAATCATACCTGTGTGCATGGGACACTGCCCTCTACTGGTGCAGCTGTGCCATCCCAGCTACACCTGAGACAGCAACCACTTACTGTCAATTATTCCTTCCAGCCCTTGACCCCTCAGAGAGAAGCAGATCTGTATCCTGTGTGAGCCCAATCTCCCGCATCAATCAACCAAACCTAAACAGTCAATCAAATTATGTTTTTGCTGAAACTTGGAATTGAGGCAGTGCTTGCTGGGTGCTAGAACTAGGCGGTCTCATCCATATGCAGGGACAGGCCACCATAGGGGACAGCTCTGGTGCATGTGGATGATGGCACACAGGGAGCAAGGCAGGTACACAGTGGAGACGTGAGGCCAAGGAGTGGGGGCTGCCTGGCGACGTCAGCTGCCTATCTGCTGAGAGGTGTAGCTCCACTCTCTGCCCAGGGAGCATGTGAGAGTCCCCTGTCTTTGTGGTCTGTCTTCCTTGACTTAAACTCTGTTAGACAGGCTTCTGTTCTTGCCACCAAACTGTGATGATGACACATGTGTCCCCTCCTACTTATTACCCAGGGCGGGGTGGGGGTGGTAACCCACAGTCAGGAGAGGCAAACTTCAAGGGAAGATTTATTCTGGGAGAGCTAAATGCCAGGGTCCGCCCTTGTGATGGAGAAATGCCACAGACACATGCGCTTGGAATATGGAGATGCAGCGTGGGAGTGCAGGAGTCTGCTGAGAATGGGGGCAGGAGGCAGCCTGGTGTTAAGTCAGTTTTCTGGAGAATAATTGCTGAGCACAGCATATTCTGATAAATCACAACAATCCCCCATAAAAGCTTGTGCCTGGTATCTGAAACTGTCTGATGTTAACACCCATGTGAAACTAAGATCCTTCTCTCTACTTGCCTTTAAGACTTCCTAACCTCTTAAAGGCAAGCAGGGCAGTTAAAATCACGGGGCACAGTCAACAAACACTCCCAAACAGTAGCTTTGGACACTGCCTCAGGGCCCACTTGGGCCCATCTGAATCAGTACCACATGCACCAGCATCACTTGGCTGGCCCCTTAGAAAATGCAGATTCCTGGGTGTGATCCGGAACCAAGGAACCAGGTTAAAGAGACTAGACTCAGGAATGTGTGTTTGTACCAGCAAAGTCATCTTGCTTCCCCCTCAAACAGAGAGTTATCCCTCCAATTTCTTAATTTGTCATTGTATTCCCAGGAGCCTTGCCTGATGTAGAGCACTTGCTAGATCCTGTTGAATAAATAAATGAATGTAATGACCACCTGCCTGCTCCTGGTGGGGAAGGGCTCCATAAAGGCTCAGGGATAGCTGTCTAAACTGAATCTGAACCCAAGGATAGCAGGGGAGTGTGCTGTAGCTGGGGCCAAAAGGATGGAGGAAAGGTGGGGATGAAAGAAGGGCAGGGAAAAAGACAGTAGGGATAGTAGGGTGAGGTAGAGGACAGAAGGGAGGAAGAGAAAGGAAAAGAAACAAAAATGCTGGAGGAAAATGGGGAGAGGTGGGAGGTCGAAAGCACAAACTTTTCCAGTCAAGGAGGGTAGACTGGATTCCTGTCCTTCCAGACCCTTTCAGATTGTCTTGGGGAGACACCTTTCTCTGTCAAGCAGCCTGATGTTTCCATAGAACTGCTTTATGGAAATATCAGTCTAGTGTTCGTTATGGTGGTGAGAAGAGAATTCACAGTACGAGTGCGTTGGGTCCTCTATGGGCTGGTTACTGTTCTGTTCAGCATATTTGACCAGGTTCCACCTCAGAAGCCCTGGGATTCCTCATGACATAACCAAGAGGTCTTCTGGGGCCTCCTCATAAAAACCAGTCCTCAGCAGATGCCCAGGCTGGTACAAGGGCCCCCAGGAGGCCATGGCAAAACAGGCCTCTGTCTGCATCCGAGCCGGTGTCAGAACCCAAAAACGAAAGACAGGAGGTGGCTCCTAATGCAACAGGAACATGGAACGAGCATGTGAAATGATCCCCTAAAAGGTAAGGTCAAAAGTCTGCCACTGTGTCAACAAAAACACACATGATGGGGATGGTGGGAAAGAGGCTGGCAGCGGCCTAGAAACCAGCCCCGGAGGAAGGCAGCCTCCCTGCAGAACCAAGACCCCAGTCCTGCAAACAGCAGGTTCTGAGGCCTGCGCTACAGTGCAGGCAGCTAACAGATAACGGGTGAAGGTGGAGACTAGATAACTAAGAGACATGTCCTCTAAGTCAATTCTAGAGGTACTGACTGGCTGACAGAGAACAGTTATCCTCTGTATGGGGAGAAACAGGTCTCCAACAGAAAGCCACCTCCTGATGCCACCAGTTAGACAGGTTTGTCCTTATAGTCAGCCAAAAGCCAGCGTGTCCACCTAACCCTCTAAGACTCCCTCAGTGCCTGCCCAGCCACATGAGGCACGGTCAATGGCACTTCAGGGTTGATAAGATTCTGGAACATGAGCCTATAGCCTCATTCTTCATACACAATGGCGGCAATTACCACCATTCATGCAAACATTTCCAGTCAAAATCACTCAAAGATGATCATCATATTAAGGGATCTGACACAGTCTAATAGCTCCATTACACAGAAGAACAGAAATGAAAAGTAATCACTCTTATTGTTGCTGTTACACAGAATATATGCAACACACACAACCTTTCCTGCTGAGAGAGATGAGAAAGGAACAAAAAGAGGGTAGTAGTCTCAGGAACTCTTATCAAGATCTGCAAGATTTTCTCAATGTCAATGCTCCCTCTTCTCAGAGGCGACAAAGATCCATCTGTGTCCAAGATTCCTCTCTTCACAATCCTTCGCTGACTCCCTGTTCTCTCTGGAATTCAGTGCAGGGTCTTCCTTGGCATCCCTGCCCTTCTCATATCTTTCCAGCCACAGGCCCCATACACTCCATGGTCTGGCCACCCAGGTTCTGTGCTGTTTTGGAAACGTTGCTTATACTGTACCTCCTTCTCCAGAAACATCATGCGACTGCCTGCATCTATCCAGATCCTGCCTACATGTCAAAACACATCTTTCTTTTTGAAAACCAGCATGTGACAAAAACGAATACAGAGCTCTTAAGAAAATATACCTCAACAAAAAATTTTTTAAAATGTTACATATTTTTATAAAAAATAAGAATATCATATGTATTCTCTGATGATAAGAATAAATTTCTGATATATGCTACAATGTGGATGAATCTCAAAAACATTATTCTGAGTGACAGAAGCCAGACACAAAGAATCACATTTTATATGATTCCATTCATATAAAGTGTCCAGAATAGTCAAATCCATAGAAACAGAAAGCAGATTGATGGTAGTCAAAGGCAGGGGAGAGGTGGTAGAGGGAGTAACTGCTTCATGGGTATGGGGTTTCCACTTTGGGTGATGAAAATGCTCTGGTTGCACAACCCTGTGAATTAATGCTACTAAGCTGTAGGCTTAAAATGACTAAAATTGTAAATTTTAATATATATTATTCCACAATAAAAAATACTGAGCTGAAGATAACAATCCTAAAACTCACTTTGTCTTATTTCATTATAAATATGAAGTTAAAATTTCCAATTGCCATTACAACAGAGGGCAGGAGACCAGAGGGATGCTTCTATCTCTGTTCTTGCCTTCCATTCATGGAGACCTATTTTCCAGTACTCTGAAGATAAAATCCCAAAATGTTTCAAGTTTTAGCCCAAACACCATATGTTCAATCTGAGGTGAAGAGCACAAGCCCCATTGTGCTCATTCTAGGGAGGGTGGGGACATATGGTGTCAAGGCTCAAGGAAAGCAACATTAACCTGAAAGTCCTGCCACTTCTGAGCAGTTATCTGAAAATCTGTACATGGGGCACGAGATTCCCCTGATGATCCAATGGGATTGTGGTGAGTGTCTGATGAGATCATGAACACAGATCTGTGCATGGCAATGTGCTCAACACATGTGCATTATTATTGAGAATGTTTTTTTTTAATGAGCAACAAAGGATGGTGGGTGGGCTGGGGGTAGAGGGTGAATAGAGGGAGAAGCTTGTGAAGATCCTCGAAAATGATGTTGCTCTAGGAAACAGCTCAGGTCTAGAGTGAGATAAGCAGAGACAGTGTTCTAGGAGGAAAGAGAAGTGAGAAAGTCTAGTATTACATGGGAATTCTGAGGTGAGTGTTGGGACAGGTGTGTGACAACACCCTAGGGAACAAAGTGGGGCAGTCAGAGGAATGCCTACTCAGCTCACAGTGACATGGTGGAAGATGCCTGCCCCATAGACAGCCTACCCTGATCAAGGTCATCCTTCAGCTCCAGGACTGAGAACAGAATCTGGGCCTCTGCAGGAGGAGTCCAGGAGAGCATATGTAAAATCCCATCTCCCCATTGGCCCCAGCATCTGTTCAGTTCTGAACAACTTCTCATTTGCAAGGAAGGGTTCTGAGTCAGGATCAAGTGTATCCCTCATCTGTGCATTTGTTCATCTGGTCAACCAGCACTGTGAGACAATGGAGGATGCCTTTGTTGGACTAAATCTCAGGTACTTCAAGCTATAAAAACACGTTCTAACCTCCTAAGTGAGCAAGCAAACACTATTTTTGTTGTTCCTTAATAAAAATGATTTCTAGTTGAAGCCAGGATGCTCCCTGTTATATATTGGTGAGCCATATAGTGGTTAGAGCAAAAGGCAGAAGACTGATGGAGAGGAAAGAAGGAGCTAGAAGGGAGAGGACTGGGTGACCTGCTGTCCTCAGAATGAAGCCCCCATCAGGAAGGGTCTCCCCTTGGGGCTCCTGTTCAATGACGGCTCCTACAAGGGTGTGTGCATGTCACTGTATAGCTGGTTGTCTCTGTCATCACTCAGAGTATTGGGGCTAGAATGTTTGCCTTTTGCTTTGCTCACCCCAGCCTTTCACCTCTTGCTGCTCTGGCAGGTCCCAGCCACCTGTCTCTGGTGGCCACATCTCCAAATTCATGTTAGGCTGATGGTTCATGAGGGCCCAGGCTCACCCTGTTTTTTTTCATTTCATGACCCCAAAGGGCCTCTCTTGTTGGGACTTGCTATCTGTGTCTGACCTTAAACTTAAACACTTGCCGTTTCACTGGTCCAAGTTTGCCTCAGCTAATGTGTTTGCTGAGCACTTTCTAATGCCAATGCCCCATTGGTAGAAAAAGCATATAAAACTCAATGCCATCCCTGTTGTCTTGGATGACTTTGTGTAAATCCTATTCTCAGGGTACAACAGCACTGGGTATTTTGATGGAACTGTCTATTTCTTCAGCAATAGCTAGCTTGGTTAATCAAAATACACTTATTTTCAGGCACTTGGTTGCAGTATCGCACACACCATGACTTCTTTTGCATCATTTCCTAACCCACAGAAGAAGAGACTGGTTTGGATGCTGCCTTTCTCAGACACCTTCTGACACAGACACTGATATGCTCAAGGGACCAAAAGGCAGGTCAGGGAGGGGGAGGAGAGCGGTGGGCACTGCATCACTCAGGCCAGCAACGCCCTGAACTGAGCAAATGGACATGACAATGCACAATTATTTCTAAGCCTCAAAGCAGCTCTACGTGGCAGAGATTAGCCCCACCTTCTAGAAAGAGAGAAACTTGAGGCTAAGGGTTAAGTTAACTGATCAAGAGCAGGTCCATTCATGTACATGTGGAGTGAGGAGCAGCAGGTGGTGTTTGAACCCACAGCCTCCTAGGTATCCTACTGCCTCCCCAACCAAATCACTGAAAATTGTCAGCAGTTAAGAGCTTCGCACTGGGTAGAATAAGTGGTCCCGCTCTGAAGATTTCTGGAAACTTGCAGCTGCTAAACACTAAAAATACAATTTGGGGGAAGGAGTTAGCTGGCTTGCATAGAATTCTCAACTGGCACAGTACAGTAATTTAATACTGAAGGTTCCATTTGCCTCTGCTATACATATAAACACTTACAAGGGTAAGTCCCTCTGCCTTTTTAAAAATCAAATGCTGTCTCCAGCACACAAATATCTCACAAGAAAATAGGGCCCAGAGGCCGGAGCCTCACCGGTTAAATGGAGGTAGCACTTACCCTATTGTTGCTGAAAAGATATCTCACGCTGAAACCAACGACTTCCTCCGGATTGGGAAGTGAACTGTCTGGGTAATAAGAGCCTTTCCCTGTGGAGGATAACGGAAATGCTCCTCTCTCTGGAGTGTGATTTTTCACAGATGTGAAAAACACCGGTGGGGATTGAAGTTGCCAGTCCCAAACGCACTTCCTTGGCTGACTGATTTCCTCTGGGCTGGTTTCAGTAAAACAAAGACCATATAGAAACTCTCTAGTAAGATGTTTCCTAAAGGTGATTTTCTCAAGCATCACACTTTTTTCTTTGCTAATCATATTTTGTTTGAAAAACTATTTGCAAGTAATCCTTTGAAGATGATTTTTGTAAAAGCACGAAGTTTCTAAAGAAGTGGAAACACTTTGTGTGGTGAGCAATTTTGTATGCAATGAAACATATCAAGGTAGATGTTTGGGAAAGAGAAAAAGAGGAAAGGTCTAAGACAGAGGTTAACTACATCACCTATTTTTTTAAAGAATAGTTTATTGACTTTGAGAGAGAGAGAGAGAGAGAGAGAAACATGGATGTGAGAACGTAACATCCATCAGCTGCCTCCTGTATGCCCCCTACAGGAGGCTCAAACTGGGGCATGTGCCCTGACCTGGAATCAAACTGGCAACCTTTCAGTGCACAGAATGATGCCCAGCCAATTGAATTACCAATTGAAACAGCCATGGTTATACCCTCTGTTTTTGTCCAGCCAAACAACTAGTAATATTTTTGCTAATATTTAAAACCAATTAAAAGATAGGAACACTCCTTCCTCAACAAAAATTCGATTTTTCTCATTAGTGGACCTAATAATTACAAAAAAACTAAGTGCCTTACTCTCCCATTTTTTATTTCAACAGTAAAATATTTGTGAAAATTTGTTTTGACTCTTGCTTTTAAATACCCATATAATAGCCTTGGTTTTGCCTTGGCTCACAAATCCTAAAATATTTACTATTTGGCCCTTAACAGAAAAATTGCAAAAACCCTGAAGCTGAGACTCCCCCAGGAACGTCTCGGTCCCGCGTGACTGGCAGGAAGGGTAACTTGAAAAAGGACAGATAAGGGGCTCAGGGGAAGAGAAAGGCTTGAAAGATGGATGAGCCTCCTTTTCATCTGTAAAGGAGGATAATAATCTCTCTCAGCTCCCAGGGCTGATGTGAGAACAAATTTCATATAGGCTTTGGGCCGTGCACTTGAAAGTGGTATCAGGCTAGCGAAACACGCGTTCTTCTCTAAAGAAAGAAAGAGTACTTACTGAGATTTGTGCCTGGTGGAAATTTCTCATAGAAAGTTTTAGAACATATTATACAAATGCAATCACCGTGGGATAAAATAAAATTAAAAATAACTAAATGAGAACAAGAGGACAAAGGGGAAATGAGAATGAGCAGGATAAGGTGATGCCAAGGGTGAGCTCAGTGTACAAAAGGCCCATTTAGTAAAGGCAGGCCACACATTCAGCTCCACACTTTCTGCAAACAGAAATGTTCTGTAGTGTCTAAAATATTATTTAAAAGAGAAGTACAGCTACTTGGCCATGAAGACCCAAAAGAAATTTCTCTACTGAGGAACTTGGTGAACAGTCTCCTTGCAACACCACTTCAGTAATTAAGGAGCTTCCCAGATCTGTAAGTCACTGGTCAGTACTGGCTCACAGGATTTACCTGCGTATCCGATGAGAATAATTGTTTTCACAGCCAAAATGAGGTCGTAGCTTTCTGATGGCCTTGCTTATTTAAGGGCTAGTATAACAGAAAAATAGATCTAAGAAAGCAGTAAAATAAATAACACTGTATTTTGAAATATATGAATGGCCTTTTCTAGTCTGGCTTTGCTCTTTCATCCAGAGGTAATTGCAGCTTTGAGGTAGATTAAGACTGGCAGAGCTGGGAGGAAGAGAAGCAAAGATGTTAATTTTCGGCTGTGATTATAAAACCTCAACCTTGAAGCTAACTTCTGAAATAGTCTTGAAGCCAGGATTTCAAGAGCACAAGCCATGTCCTGGAGAGAAGTGTTTTATAAATTCCCCAACTCCCTTGAAATATCAAGAACAACAGTCAGGCAAAGCCAGAAGATGGAGGGTGTGACACGGCCAGCCATGGTGCTCAGCGCTGGCTTACTTTAGGATTACCTGGGGAGCTTTAAAAAATTACCTGTGCTTGGGCCATTCCCAGGCACTCGGATTCAATTGGTCAACATTCATATTTGATTCAAAAGTGCAACCAGAATTGAGAACCACTGACAGATGGGGTGTTTCCAATCCCCAAAGGGGGCTAATTCTTCCTGGCTTGGAGACAGAGTCTGAAGAGAGTGGAGGAAGGAAGACAGACCTGCGGAAGGCCTCTTCTGAGGGATTGTTAGTCTAGTCCTTCTGTGCAGGGTGCAATTCAGGGTGTGGAGAGAGAAATTCTGCAAATAGATTGAGGCTGGAATGGCAACAGAGATGATGCTGTGCTTGCTGCCTAGCACTCTGTGGGTGGGAGAGTGTCTTGCAGAGAACCCAGGTAGTGGGGCAGAAATGGTGGAGTGATGTTCAAACAGATAGAAGACCTACAATAGGGCTCCCAGTGCCCACAGCCAGCTCCTAGCATGCAGTTAATCCTGGCATTCCTACATTCCCCAGGGAAGTGGTGGCAAATACTGGTAGCTGAACAGGCTGGATCACAAATCAGAGGATCAGAGGGCACAGAATGAGTGGATATTGCATCCCAAGTTCAGGACCAAGGACATTAGCAGTGACTACAGAGGGGATAAAATCTAAAAATGGGGAGGTGTGAGGTAAATCAGCAGAGACAGGGAAGTTCCAAAGGACAGTCTGTGGCCCAGACACCTCTTCCTAGCTTCTCCTTGCTCCTAGGTGCTATTTGAGAGGGGAGGCGGGAGAGGGAGACCTTTCAAGGTGGAAGGGAGGCTCTTACAAAGAACAGTCTGTTTAATCCCAATTTCACTGAGCAATTGACTTCAAAGAAATGGAGCCTTAAATTGGAAGAAACTGAGTTACCTTGAAATGACAAGATTCGTTTTCTTTTCCATCAGCAGTGAAATGGGAGCTAGAGAACAAGTTGAATCCAAATATGGAGCAGGGGATGGGGTAGGGAGGGGGAAGTCAACATTTTTTATACATCTACTTGCAACTCCAAGTTTCTACCTGCTACATGTTTCCGAGTACTTAGAAGAATGAATGGAGTCTAAAACACGGGCAGAAACTAGGAGGGAAAAAGAACAAAGGACTCATATAAAGAAAACAAGTTTTCTGAAATTTTGGGGACAATATGTCTCATGAGTCTTCAAAATCTACACGTCTTAGACCTATTCTATTGCTAGGACTATATCCTAGAGCATTATAATGATTTCCGCCCCTGGGAATGTCAGATTATTTGATTTGGACAACTCTATCACTGAAAACAATGAAGGAAACTGGATAAAATAATTTAAACTCTTAATAAACCTGTTAAAAATGAACAAAAGGAAAACGACTGAGTTGAGACCTAGCTGACACTGGAACAAAGAGAGAGAAGTCTAGCACTGCGTTTGTTTCTGCACAAAGTGAAGTATGAGTCTCCAAAGGGGGCTAAGAGGCTGAGCATTTCTGGAAACCTCAAAAGACCAGAGTTAAAAGTTGGACTTCAGTGCCAATCACCTTTTTTTAATTTTTTTTTTATTGATTTCAGAGAGGAAGGGAGAGGGAGAAAGAGAAAGAGAAACATTAATGATGAGAGAGAATCATTGATCGGCTGCCTTCTGCATACTCCCTAATGGGGATTGAGACCATAACCCGGGCATGGGCCCTGATCAGAAATCGAACCATGATAGGTTGATGCTCATCCACGGAGCCACACCAGCCAGGCAAGCCACCTTCCATTTTTATCTAAGATGGTGAAAGGCTGTCTCTAAGGAGAACTCTCTACTCGAAATCAACCTGCCCTCCCACAGGCTGCAGGTCTGCTTAATTTCATCTTAATTAAAGGATCAAGGCTAGCACTCCTGTGATCCCCACAAAAGTAAACAAAAATTCTCAGGGGAGACAGATAACATCATTCTAGGTTTCAAATTAATTCAATAAGTAAATATTCAAATGTGATCTCTAGCACATAAATAAAGGTAATCAGAAACACTAGGAGTCAAGATATCAAAAATCAGATCTGTGGAAATAATAGACAACTGGCACATAATCTCCAGATATTGGCACTATCAAATACTAATTGCAAAATACCTGAAGAGAAAAAAAAGCAAGCTTAACATTTTCATCAGAAAAAATACAAACTATATAAAGTGACACAGAAGTTTTAAAAAGAATAAAGAAAAACACGTAAAATTGAAAAGTTGAGTAAAATTAGGAATTCACTGGGTACTTTAATAGCAGATTAGACATAGCTGGAGAGAGAATTGATGAAGTAGGAGAGAGGAAGGTCAGAAGACATTTTCCAGAATGAAGCACAGAGAGGTAAAAAGATGAAAAATACAGAGAGAAGAGTAGATGAGATAGAGAATAGAGTAAGTTATGACACTGGTTTGTGAGATACCAAAAGAGGAGAAACAGGGCAGAGGCAATATTGGAAGAGGTCATGGTGAAAATGTCCCAAAACTGCAGAAAGATATCAACCTAGAGATATAAGAAGTCAAACAAATATCAAGCAAAATAAATAAAAATGCACATATAAAATTTAAATAACAGAACAAAATCTAATAAGCAGTCAGAGAGGTAAAGCAAAAGACAGATTTTAAAAAATGTTTTGTATAAAAATTTTAACCAAAACATTACTTATCAAACTTGACCAAGAAGTTCATGAAGATTTTCCTTCTATCGTCTCTTCAACCCATATGGGTCTAAAAGCCTCTGGAACTTCACTCAAAAATCAAATCAACAAAGGGATGGATGCCCAGGACTGACCATCAAGTCTACGTAGACTTGGAGTTTGGAAGACTTATTGGGATAACAGCAAGACCACATTGAATATGAAATATGCTGCTACTGACCTCCTGGAGATATGGTGTGAGGAAGGGTTCATACACAGATGCCACATGGTTATGGAAGTCCAGAGGCTGGTGAGGGACTTTATCTAGAACCCCCAGAAGCTTAGAAGCAAAGTAGCTTTTCATTTGCTTCCTGGCTCAGTGAGATAAATTGCAAGTGCAGTCAGTTGTTTCCTTAGAAGACTAATTACATGGAGATAGAACACATATAATTAAGAAATACTTTACAGGAACAGGACTTGCACTGTGATTTTTTTTCTTAATGAAATAATTCCTTTCTAAATGTCTCTGTTCTGAGGAAGAGGAGACAGGACATCGATGCTACTCACAGTGACACCAGCTGGCTCTGCCTCAAAATGCCGTCCAATGCCCGAAAAGTTTTCTCTCACTTGCCTCCAAGAGCAAAGGCAATAGCCTCTCAAAGATCACTACCATGCTCACCTCAAGGTACCTCAACATTTGATGGGTCCCAAATTCCTAGGCAACACTCAAGGCTTACTGAGATCTGCCCCCTTCCTAGCTTTCTGCATTCCTTTTCTTCATCGCCTCTATGCATCCTCTGTTCCTCCTTCAAATGCCCAGAGCATCTGTGCTTCTTCCCCATGTTCAGGTTCTCCCCTGCTACCTCTTATTCTATCCCTATATTCTATGGTGTTAGCTTCAGCCCAGCTGCCTCCAGGAATGATCTGTGTGGCTCAGCACAGTGTCTATCTTCTGAGTGCCTGTTGTCTGCAGCACTCCTTTGGCGTTTGGCAAGTGTATTGTTTAGTTTTCCATTCTTCCTGTGTCTCCCCACTCCAGACCCCAGGGCTAGAGAAATGGCCATGCTGATCTCTTCCCTGTCATGGGTATTGCACACATAGCCTTCAATGATGGGAGAGAGTGGATACCAGGAACCAGGAGTAGAACACACTTCGGCCCTTAATGGATAGGACGAATACATTGAATCCTTGCCATCTACACTCATCAAATTGGGTACAAAGGATAATAATTCTGTCATGGAGGGCTTTGAGAGGAGGCCAGGATGGGATGAAATACTAAGAACAGCTGTGACTCATGATGTATTGGGAGCAGCTGGGTTGGAGGAGGAAGCTTGGCAGAAGTGGAGCCAGGAGTTCAGGCACAAGGTTGACCTTTGGAAGGGCTGGGCTGTGCCTGGCAGCTCTGCCAGCTCAGTGTAGAAGATAGGGCTCCAATCGTTTTCCGAGGAGGAAGCCAGAAAAATCCAAGTTCAGGGCCAGAGTCAAGTCCAGACCCAGAGGGAGGAGTTGCAGAGTGAAAATCAGAGCAGGAGTGTATTCCCAAGAGCAGACTGAAGCAGCTACAGTTTTGACTGGTCTTAATGAGCCCAGGGAACACCTCTCTTCACTTGTCCATTGGGAGGGGCCTCTGCTGCTGGCTTGAGGGGCAGTGAAGTCTGGGCCCCTGAATTTGCTGCTTTGCCACCAACACCATCATCACTGAGGTTAATCAAGTGCCTGTTAAGTTCTAGGAACTGTTCTAAGCATTTACATACATTATTTCACTTCATCCTCCCAACAACCTATGAGGTAGGTACGCTTAATATCCCCAATTTAATGATGAGAAAACTGAGGCACAAAGGAGGTAAGTAATTTTCTCAGCATCATAGTAAGTGGCATAGCCAAGACCTGAACCCAGACTTGCCCAGACAAGGCCTGTAGAGCTTTCTCCCCACCTGACCCCTACACTGGTTTGCCTTATTTTTGGTGGCCCCAGGCCTTGCCTACGGAGAACTATGCTGTTGGGAGTGGTCCACGAGTCAAAATGTGTTGGTCTTTCCTGGGCACAGAACTCCTTCAGGCAGGTTATTCCTGCCCCACCTCCAGCACCTCCTTGTTCTTCTAGAGTCCAGCCCTTATGCCAGAGGTGGTATATCTTCCCTGCCCCTCTAGCTTGCATCCCTCCTGCTCCAGCTGGGCCCACTGCCTCCTGTTCTGTAAGACATGAGCCAGGGCAGACTCACAGCCTGGGTTCTGAGCCCTGTGTGGTCAGGGCTCTTGGGGTGGAGGGTCTGCAGTGTTTAGGGGGAGCCCAGTGCAGTGTATTACTCAAATATCAGATAATGACATCTGTGTCAGAGTGTCCCCAACACCACACAGGTTTAATCATTCACTAGGAAGATTCATAGGACACAGCTTATGGTCATATATGATTTATGACAACAAAAGGATCAAAAGAAAAATCAGCAAAGGGAAAGTGCATGGAGGAAAGCTGGAAAAACCTGGCACAAGCTTTCAAATTCCCCTCCCTGTGGAATGACACAGTACATGCTTAACTCTCCCGGCAATGGTTGTGACAATACTAGGAAGCTCATTAGGGACTTAGTACCCTGAGTTTTTATTGGGAAGGTGATCCTGAAGAC
The DNA here is from genome assembly GCA_011751065.1 of Lasiurus cinereus. Lineage (NCBI taxonomy): Eukaryota > Metazoa > Chordata > Mammalia > Chiroptera > Vespertilionidae > Lasiurus > Lasiurus cinereus. Next base: position 19,570,053 of record JAAGEH010002525.1, read on the forward strand.
ACCCTCTGCCTGGCATGCACCAAAATTCCATTCTCCCAGGAGGAAAGCAGGTACTTAGCATAAACCATATTGTTTGTTCCAATAGTTTAGGTGCAGGGAGCCACTCTTACCAAAAATCTAAGTTCCCTAGATGCCAGCCAAGGGCCAGCCTTATAAGCAGGCCTTTTTAAGAGCAAGCATTTAGGTCTTTTATGTTGATTTTTCTGCACACTATCCTATAGAGACAACATAACACCCCAGTGGGCCATCTTTTCCTTTCCAGTTGTGCCAGGTCCCATTCTTCCTAAGCTTGCCTATTTTATAGAGCCTCATAACAAGCTTGCACAGGAGACAGGCAAGAATGGGTCCCCTTACAGGTCAGTAAGTCAAAGGCTCAGAATACGTTTGGCTGAGAAAATGACTGGAAAAGTTGGACCCTAAGGCCAGCCAGTCTCCTCCCTCTTGACAATGAAAAGAGGGAGACAGGCCCATGGCACAGGACTGAATGAGCAAAGGCGTAAGAGGGTAGAGTGAGATAGGAACATGTCTCTACCACTCAAGGAAATAAAAAAAAAATGAAAAGAGCTCCCAGGATCCATGAACTTTAACTCTTTCCCACAGCCTCCAACTAAATCTATTCACAGAATATTATTGCTAGAAGTGTCCTTACAAATCATTGTATACAAATTACTTCTTTTTTTGAAAACTCTGGAAAACAATTCACGTCAACAACAATGATTGCTTAGAAAAGACTAGAGACGGGTAATGAGAGCCCTTGCAGGAGATAGCTTATATCGTGCTTTCTTTCCCATTGGAAAATTGCCTTCATTATCCATGGAAACAGTGACAGCCCCTCCTCTGTCAGCTTGGGTTTCTCTCCTGGAGCCAGGAATTCAGCTCTAAGTTTAAGACAGAATTTAAGGAAGGAAGCAAAGACAAAAATCAAATCCTTTTCTACTGTTTAACAACAGGCAAATTTACCAAATGTGGGCAGGTGTACTCATGAGCGGGTTTCTGAGAGGAGGACAATGCCTGCATATGAAGCAAGGACGTGCCCTGTCTGGGAGCACCACCCCCGAAGTTTCCCCACTTCTGAAGTGGGGAGACCGCAAGCAGCCACCATGGATACACAGCTTCCTCTATGGTGGTTGGGGTCAGAGGCCCTGAGCTCCACTTGTATTTGTAATCCGATCTGATTCTCACAGGGATAACATCTGCTTTTGATACTCTAACACTGCAACACTGAAGGTCAGAGAAGTTGGGTGCTTTGCTCCAACACAGCAAGGAGAAGGCCAACCGCCAGGTCTGACTCTCAGCATGGTGATCACATCAGCCAGAGGCATTCAGAAAAACTGTTCCAACATATGTCACAGGGAAACATAAGGAAATACCTCTGTCTCCTCTGGGGCTCTGGGGAAAAGTGTCCCCAAAAAACGCATAATGACTTGTCCATAATAGAGTTTGAGATTGTAATTTACATTAATCGCACAGTAAGGAAACAAGCAGCCTAGAAATTTACATGAAACTTAGGTAATTCTCACTGGTGATACCTAGGAGGGCCTGGCAAAAGCAAATAAAAACCTCACTGGAGGGACCCAATTCAACCCAGATTCAGACAAAAGAGAATTCCAGCCCAGAAGCTCCACTGAAGATGAGCTTATAATCTAAAATTACAAACATATGAGGAAACAATCTACCATGAGTGAGAGTCAGCAAATACAATAGGATTAGAATCCCCAAGAACTGGAAGTCATGAAACTACCAGATAGATAGCATAAGATAAAAATGTTCAAGTGACTAAAAACATAAAAATAGGGGTCAAAAACATAAAAATAAGGCCTTATAAAAACTAAATGAGCAAATTGAAAAATAACCAAACAAAACATCTAGAAATGAAAAATAGAGATCTGAAATGGAAAACACAGCAGGCATGTCAAATAGCAGATTATTTATAGCTTCCAAAATTAAATAGAGTAAACAAAGGGATATATTAATGAAATTACCCTAAGAGCATATAAGCAGATGGAAAATATAAAAAATAGGTTAAGAGATATTTAAGTTGGATCCTACAATGCAAACACTAACCAGCAAACTGATGTAGGCTGGGCAATTTCTCCCTGTTGCCAACATTGATGGAAATTACTAAATAACTACATTGAAACACAGCTTTATACCTTACTAGAGGCCCATTGCAGGACGATTCCTACAATAGGGCTTCCTGCGACGGTGGTCTCTGCTGCTCCACCTGCTTTCCTCCCTTCTCCTCTGCCCAGCTTGCTTGCTTCTCTGCAGCTTCAATCTCTTCTGCAGCACTTGGCTTCCTTCTACGCTATCTTCAGTCTTCCCTCTGTGCCTGGATACGCAAATTAACTACCATCTTGGTTGAATTAATTTACTCCTGATTGGTTGGCAGGCATGGCTTGTGGGCATAGTGAAGATATGGCCAATTTGCATGTTTCTCTTTTATTACATAGGACTAGAGGCCCTGTGCACAAAGTTTATGCATGGGGCATGGGGGAAGGGGTGTCCTTCAGCCTAGCCTGTTCCCTCTCCAATCTGGGACTCCTTGAGAGATGTCCAACTGCCATAATCCAGGACTGCTGTTCCCAACTGTTCACCTGCCTTTCTTCCTGATTGCCCCTAACTGCTTCTGCCTGCCAACCTGATCACCCTCTAACCACTCCCCTGCCACCCTGTTTGCCCCTAACTGCCCTTACCTGTGGACCTGGTCACCCTTAACTGCCCTCCCCTGCAGGCATGGATCCCTCCAACTACCCTCCCCTGCAGGCCTGGTCAACCCCAACTGCCCTCCCCTGAAGGCCTGGGTCTCCTCCTCCTCCCCCCGTAACTGCCCTTTCCTACAGGCCCAGTCATCCCCAACTTCCCTCCTCTGCCAGACTGGTAACCCCTAACTGTCCTCTTCTGCAGGCTTGATCACCCCCAACTGCCCTCCCTTGCAGGCCTGGTCCCTGCCAACTGCCCTCCCCTGCTGGCCTTCTTGTGGTGGCCATCCTGTGTCCATGTGGGGGCAGTCATCTTGTGTGTTGGAGTGATGGTCAATCTGCATATTATTCTTTTATTAGCTAGAATAGAGGCCTGGTGCATGGGTGGGGGTCAGCTGGTTTGCCCTGAAGGGTGTCCTGGATCGGAGTGGATGTTCCCTTGGGGCGTGGGTGGCCTGGGCTAGGGGCCTGTGGTGGTTTTCAGGCTGGCCACGCCCGTAGTGACCCAAATGGAGGCCCTGGTATCTGGGATTTATTTATCTTCTACAATTGAAACTTTGTAGCCTGGAGCAGAGGTCTGCGCCAGCCAGAGTGTGCAGAAAGCTTAGCTTCCTCTATTGCCAGGGACAACCCAAGCCTCCCTCCTGCTCTCTCTGTGGCCTTAGCCATGTTGGTTGGGTTAATTTGCATGCTCGCTCTGATTGGCTGATGGGCGTGGCTGATGGGTGTAGCAGAGATATCGTCAATTTGCATATTACTCTTTTATTAGATAGATAAATCAAGCTTTTAATATTAATTCACATAATTTTCTTGACCTTCAAAAAGAAATCCATATCATGGAGGCACAGGTATTAAATTACTTATCTTAGAGATCAAAAAATGGAAACTCAGAAAGATTTAAGAAAGTTGTACAAACATAGCTCATCAAAGAGGAAGCTGAAAATCAGAGGAACTCTTCAGAAGGGCCTCCCTTCTACTATCTCTTTTGGTGAATATTTCTCAATGAAAGAAATGCTCTCTTTTTTTTTTTTTTTTTTTTTTGCTGCTGTAACAAAATACTACAGGCTGGGTAGCTTATAAACAACAGGAATTTATTTCTCACAGGCTGGAACTCTTAAGATCTGGGTGCCAGTATAATCCAAGGAGGACAATCTTCCAGGTTGCAAACTTCTTCTTGTGTCATGGACATGGGTCTCATACCTGAGGGTCCTATCATTGCTACTTAATCATTTCCCAAAAAGTCCACTTCCTAACACTGTCACATTGAGAATTAGGATTTCAAAGTATGAAACTGGTTAAGACACTCACATTCTGACCAAAACAAATGCCAGCTGGGATGCTATTGAAGGAAACTTGGATCTCCACAGTGTGAAGCTAACAATAGCCTCAGGCCAGAACTACAAAGCAACTTTACTACCTAGGCTTTGAAAGCTACCTCCATCTGCTCAGGCAGAATCAGCCTACACCTGTGGAGTAGGAAAGACAGGAAAGACATGATAGCTTGCATGAATGTAAATTACTGGCTGCAACCAGATCTCAGAATGAACTCCTATCACCCTGGACTTCATCATTTTGGGTGTGAGGGTGACAATGCACCATTCATTTCTTCCCTATTTCAGGGGAAATAAACTGGATGGGAACTATGTTAGGATCAATTTCACAGACAAGGCACAGGATGAGAAACACATTCTCAAACATGGGTTGAAACCATAACCCAGCCCCAAGTTACTGAAACTTTGACCAAAGGACAAAGGAAAATGAAATTCTTTTGAACAGGGCCTTTCTTTTTAAAAGGTAAAGCATCTTACCCCTTAAGACACTAAAACAAACTGTGTAGGTGTCAAGTTCCTGAGAAACCCTCTTATGACAAACAAGCTTGATTTCTACATTCCAACAGCTCAAATTTATAAGTTACTAGGATTCCACACCTCTGCCAGGTGGGATCTTAAATCTGATGAGGTTCTGGACTCATTAACCTTGGCAGAAGGAGTCTGAGTAAATCTGCTTGAGAAATAGATGCTGTACATTTTAATTCTCAAAAGTGAGGGAAGTAGAATACAGGTCTATGTATCCTGCTTCAGTGACATCCTTGGCAATGTCAATAAACTTCTTAAGATTATCATTATCTTTTATTAAGGAAGAGTGGCTTCTCCCAGAGCATCAGCAGTGAAGGGAAGTAGTGCTGCCTCCTGTGGGCCTGAGCAGGCTTTGCCCCTCACCTCTCAGGCATGTACTGCTTCAGCCTTGAACTGTAGTTACTCACGTATGTGGTCTAGTTCTCCTGCTCTAACGATATGCTCCTGTTTTAGTCTTCTTGCATATAGTCAATAGCGTTTAATGCATCGTCCTTCATTCAGTAAGTATTCTATCAATATTTGATGGGTTGCAAATGAAAGAATGGGCCTGATTAAGACACAGGTTCTTCAGTAACTCTCCCTCCTAAAAAAGTCTCTGAAAAGCACTTCCATGCATATTCATGATAGAGCAGCAGTTATTCAGAGAGACATGATGATGCGCAAGTCAGTAAGTGGTCATATTTATAATTAAGTTGTCTTTTCCCTCCTTGTTTCAGATTTGCAATGTGGTCTTGTTGGGTTCTCAGGAAGAATTCATGGGAAGGCGCAGCTCAGATCTCCTCATGTTGTCAGGAGTTGGAAAAGAGCAGAATAGTCACCAGGTTACACAGGTAGAGGCTGCGGGGGGAAAGGGGACCTGCAGGGTTGTGAATGGGAACTGGGTGGGGATAGGAGATTGAAGAATTAATTCTTTCTCCATACAACCTGGTAGCAAGCAGACACTGTTTCTTTTCTTTTCTTTTTTAAATATATTTTATTGATTTTTTACAGAGAGGAAGGGAGAGGGATAGAAAGTCAGAAACATCAATGAGAGAGACATCGATCAGCCACCTCCTGCACGCCCCACACTGGAGATGTGCCCGCAACCAAGGTACATGCCCCTGACCGGAATTGAACCTGGGATCTTTCAGTCCACAGGCCGACGCTCTATCCACTGAGCCAAACCGGTCTCGGCCAGACACTGTTTCTTTAGCTTAACACTGTGTGGTGGCTTAAAGAATTCAGCCTTGGGCAAATAGGACTTCAAAGAGTGAGAAGTGGCCCTAGCTGGTTTGGCTCAGTGGATAGAGCATTGGCCTGGGGACTGAAGGGTTCCAGGTACAATTTCAGTCAAGGGTACATGCTCAGGTTGTGGGCTCCATCCCTAGTAGTGGGCGAGCAGGAGGCAGCCAATCAATGATTTTCATCATTGATGTTTCTATCTCTCTCTCTCCCTTCCCCTTCCTTTCTGAAATCAATAAAAATATATATTAAAAAGAAAAAAAGGAGAAGGGGATCTAGTGCAATTATGGAAGGTAACTAGCCTTGCGTTAATAAAGAAAATGGCCCGCCGAGACTGGTTTGGCTCAGTGGATAGAGCGTCCACTTGCGGACTGTAAGGTCCCAGGTTCGATTCCAGTTGGGGGCATGTACCTTGCTTGCGGGCACATCTCCACTGTGGGGTGTGCAGGAGGCAGCTGATCAATGTCTCTCTCTTATCGATGTTTCGGACTTTTTATCTCTCTCCCTTCCTCTCTGTAAAAAATCAATAAAATATAAAAAAAGAAAAAAGAAAAGAAAATGTCCCATTGGTGACTGCTACGATCATGGGTGGTTCAAACCTCCTGTTCTGGTTTGTGAATTATAACTGTCATGTTCATATGACTAAACAGATTACTTCTACTTCCAGGAAACTGGTCCAGAAATATATCTGTGCAGTGAAACATAAGTATGCATTTAAGGTTATTAACTGTTGCATTTGCTCTAATAGAAAACAATACAGAAATAACCTAATGTGCATCAATAGGGCTTGATTAAATTGCTGCACAGGGCAGACAAACTTCTGCTATAAGGCCAGGACTTAGAATATTGCATGACATACTGTAGATGCTCAATAAATATTCATTTATGAGATGAACCAGGTGGCATCCAACTGTTAAGACGACGGAGGTAGAACTAAATTCCAAATATGGATATGTGCCCTTAAGTGAAAAAAAAGTAAGTTGCAGAACAATATGAAACATGTACTCAGATTTGGCACATTGTAGGTGCCATGAACATATTTATTGAAGAAAAGTTTGTTGAATTAAAGTGGAATTGGGTCACGTATGTTTATGAGCACATGTAGTGTACACCACACACAAACACATATTGGTAAATGCATAAAGAAAGCGTCTGGAAGACTAGATACCCAACTGTCCAAAGAAGAGAGTAAGGTGAAGAACTCTGGGCTTAGATCATTCTCAATGGGTTGCATTTTTTTTATTACAAATATATTTATATTTTTATAATTCAAATGACATTCAAAACATTTCAGCCTCTAAGATTCCCCACACCCTTTGCAAAGGGCCCAGCATAGTAGCTTGAATAAAGAACAATCAGTCACTACAGTTGGTCCTGAACTGCCTTCTCCAGTCCTCCCATAGAATGTGAGGAGACAGATGGAGAAATGAGATCACGGTCGGCTCTTGAACTGAGTGAGGGCAGGGAAGAGACCACAGAAGCCCTTCATAAAATGAGGGTTAATTTGACAGCGGAAAACCTATTCCTATCACATTACCAAAAAAGGGAGGCTGATAAGGGTGATTGATCATTTTATTTCATCACTTCAAGGGACTAGAAAGATCTTTCACAGGCATTGAACTGGTTCTCAAGTTTAAAAGCCTTTAAATCAACTTTATTGGGTTAATTGATTATGTCTTTTGTGCACTTTTGCTCTGCAATCCGTTATATCCTATCAGGTGGACTGGAAAACTCAAAGTAAGAGTTCTTGGTCCTTGCTCCCTGTTGGAAACTGGAAACAGAGGGAATGAAGTTGGCTTCTGTGTGTTGTGGGCTAAAGCAATGGGCCCATGCCATCCTTCACAGAGGAGCACAGATCTTGAAACAGTGTCAGTGAGCTGGGAGTTCCAGGGTTTCAAGTGAACTCATAAAAATGTGACTGGGATAGGAGACACATCAAGAATTTTCTCTTTTCGCCAAAACCAGTTTGGCTCAGTGGATAGAGCATTGGCCTGTGGACTGAAAGATCCCAGGTTCGACTCCGGTCAAGGGCATGTACCTTGGTTGCAGGCACATCCCCAGTAAGGGGGCGTGCAAGAGGCAGCTGATAGATGTTCCTCTCTCATCAATGTTTCTCTCTATCCCTCTCCCTTCCTCTCTATAAAAAAATCAATAAAATATATTTTAAAAAAGAATTTTCTCTTTCCTTTAACATATCCTTTCTCCTTCCTTTTTAATATCTTTAACCACTTTGTGTTCTAAGTACAAAATTATCACTGTCTAGTCACTTAATAGATGAGCTCTGAATTTGTAATAGTCAACCTATCTATCTATCTATCCATCTATCTATCTATTGACAGGTAGACAGACAGACAGACAGATGTTTCCTACGGCTGCTGTAAGAAATGACCACAAACTGGATGGCCTATATCACAGATTTATCCTCTCAGAATCCTATAGGCCAGAAATCCTTCCAAAGGCTCCCTGGCAGAATCTGCCCTTGCTTCTTCCAGCTTCTGGTGGCTCCTAGGTCAATCTTACCCCTTTCCTCTGTGCCTATATAAACAGACTTCTCCTCTTCTGCCTCTTATAAGGACATTTTCCATTGGACTTAGGGTCCACCTGGGTAATTCAGGATGGTGTCAGCTCAAAAGCCTCAACTTAATTGCATCAACAAACCCCCCCACACACCCACCCTTTCCATACAAGGTCACAATCACAGGTTCTAGGGGTCAGAATGTGGACATCTCTCTTTTTTTGGGGGGGGGGTGCACCATTCAATCTTCCACCCTAACACTAGGCATTGAGCATACAAAGACACATAAATACAACCCTCCCCGTGGAAGAGTACTTGTTATATGTAATCAAGTAACTGTGATATGAAATTTACAGGGTAGAGGGAAACAATACTCCTGAAGCAGAGAGACTAATGTAGGGGAGAGGGGGATGAGGAAGGGGCTTTGGGGCTGGGCCTTAAAGAATGAACAGACCCTTACCAGGCAGACAGATACAGTGGGATGAGAACGGGTATCCAGGCAGCAGAGACCATGGCTCACGGAAGAAGTAACAGGGTTTGAATGTGCATGGTATGTTCAGGGCATGCAAAGCAACCAAAAGGGACAGGAGCATGGGCTCCTGTGTGGGTGCATTAAGAAAGGAGAAACCAGGAGATGGGCTTGACCGTGTGAGATCAGATGTGAAGGATCTTATTCTTCCAAGTTCATGTGTGCCAAGCACTTGCCATCACTCAACTTTTAGTCACCTGAGATGTGTCTATCTATATCTGCACTCCCAGTACACAAGAAGCTCTTGAAGGCTGAAGGACCATTTCTATGTCCCCCTGAGCAATGAACAGTGTCCAGACCACAGCTGGGGCCAGGCCTGGGCTCTATGTCAGGCTGCCCAGCTGCTCCTGGGGAAAGGGTGAGGCCCAGATGCAGAGGCTCCCAAAGCAGAGTCTTGGGTGTGACCAGAAACCAGCGTGAACTCGACTGCTGCTCATGCGGGTCCTCTCAGTGACATCTGGGAAAAGGAGTTCACTGAGAAGAGCAGTGGCCAGAGTTGAAAAACAGTCTCCTGGTCTTTAATCTTTGATAGCTAAGTGCCCAAATAGACTGATGGCTCAAACAGTCAGTTAAGTCATAAAGTGAATTGTTAGACTGAATGCATTGATTTTTACAACTAAACGAGCTCCAATAATGGCCTGGCTGGGTGTTACACAGACACAGCTTTAGTGATAACATTACACAGAGTCAAAAATTCCAACCGCTGGAAATTAAATGCATTTATTTCTACAAATTAAATTGCATTGGGAAATCAGCCTCAGGTGTGCAAATACTTAATGTTTACCGACTAATATTTCAATTGCTAAAGCACCCTGTGGGTCTTGACATATGGCCCAGAGATGACATCTATCATGTTGATAAGTGGATCAAATGAAATCATGACCACAGGACTAAGGACTTCATGTGAGCCCAGCACACTTCTGACACAGATGTTTGATGCAGACTCCAGAGACAAAGTGTGGTCATTATTGGGCCATATGTTAGAAAGAAGCATCGCAAAGAGGGATGATTCATTGTTTATACAATAATCTGTTCATAGCAGAACTTAATGGTCCTCAAACAGAATTTTATGCACTTTAATTTCACAGGTAAAAATACATAGAATGAAAGAATAAGTAGTAGATTTTACTCTCTGCCCTTCTTTTTCCATACAGATCTAAGCTTGTGCCCTCATCTGTCAGGGAGCAGGAACCTAGCTAGTATTTCAGAACGAAGAGACAGAAGAGTGAGAATAGTATGAGCCAGACTCAGATGTCAGCTAGCATCTGGCTACCACCTCCTCATGCCACATTCTCAACAGGTGGCAAGAAAAATTAAAACACAAGAGAAAATAAACATTTCTGATCATTCTAAAGCTTGGATTCAGGCAACCTACTGCCAGAACCTAGCAGAAATATCTACTAAAAAAATCAGTGGAGCTAGATCGAGAAACACAACTATGCTTCCCTCTTAAACAGTATTCTTGTCCTTTTCTGGGATGATAAGAAATATATATGGTCCTTCTCACCACCTTCCCACTGGTTCAAAGGCTCAGAGATGGAGAGAAACAGAAAACTGGGCAGCTTGGCTCCTACTACTGTCGGGACAAAATACTGGGTTTGTACCATTCTTCTTTGGGAACTTGAAATTCCCAGAAAACACTAGACTGTAAATATGACTAGAAGAAATTTGACTTGAGGTACCAAAAAAGTTCAGTTCCCAAAGGTGAGCAGGGAAGGGAGTAGGCAGCACTGAGACTTGAGACTCAATATGCAAGTGCATACAAAGAAATGCCAAACAAATATGCAAAAGCAAATCTACAGAGCCTCTGAAGCTCCCAGGGATGGAGTAAAGAGACGATGCCACTTTGGTCCAGAAGAGATGCATGGATGAAGTGCCCAGATGTATACCTGTGATCTGTGTGCATCCTTCTGCTCCCAGCTGTAAAGACAGAAAATAGGTTCTGACTGGCAAGTCAAGCCTGGGATACTGAACCATCTTGCCCAGCACCTCTCCAGGGGCTGGGAGTCTGTGCAAAGAGAATACCTTCCTGAAGTCTCCAAGAAAGAGTACAGATCTGAAATTATTTACTACAGAACCAGAAATTTTTTTTTTAAATTTTATCATCATCAACTTCAAGATGCAAGAATGCATAATCTCATGATCTTCCCTAATCTGTTTTCTAGGACATCATACTTCATAGTTACTTAATAGATTCTGGCAGGGAAGATGGATATATTTTGTTCTCCTCCAGTTTAATAAATTCATGAGCTAGTCACTCATATTACTAACTCATGCTGGTTCCTGCCTTAATTCCTTAGCTTTGCTTTCATGTGAGCACTTTCAAGCCATGTGATGAAGATAAATTCCCTTAGATAACGCAAATTTTTATTAAGAAAGGTATTTCAAAATGTCTTGGTCAAGTGATGGGTAAAAGAGAAACTTGAACATCAACTACTCTTAACCTCGGACTCAGTGTGATGGGGCATGCACTCGCCCCATCCATCACCAAAGGAGAAGAGCTCCATACAAGCCTGGCCACAAGAGGGACACACAGAGGCCCTACTAAGGTGATGGACCTTTTACTGGGAGAAGCAGGAAACTTGTACAGGTGTAGAACTGTCATGTTACCTTACTTGTATTTTTTTACTCCTTTCTTCCTCCCACTTGGGGGTAGTGAGCTTGAACAGGAGTGGACAGAGTTGACACTAGAACATCAAGTTCTACACGAGGCTCATAAGAGAGGAGGCCAGTTAGCAAAATAAAGATGAAGCCCTGTGGAAGAAGCTGGCAGCCCCTGTGCATATATAGCCTATGCACAGAACCTGGCTGAGATGATGTGGAAATTGGTAATTTGTCAAAATTTGTTCCTTTAGACCCAGGCTGTCTCAGGAGACATTGTCTGACTTGTGACATTGAGCTTGGAAGGTACTGACATGATTAATGCATTGAGACACATGCTCATTTAGGAGAAGTACTCATCACAAACTGTGCTGGTGACTTGTCTATTCTCTCCCAATGACAGGCCCACTCTTTTGAGCGCTGCCCTGTGAAACTGGGGCACGGAATCCCCAGATGATATTTTCCAGACCCTTTTACCTGATTATATTCTGATTAATTTTCTGATTAGATTCTGATTAGATTAGGTTACACAGATTTTATGTGCCATGAAATTAGATTCTACCAATGGGAGGTACCACCAGGAGGCTTGAAGTCAGGAGAAGGAGACCGATTCACTCCCTGTCTTCAGCTTGGGTCCACAGCTCTCAAGGAGTGAAAGAAGACAAGAGCTCCATGTTCCACGGGAGCTCAGAGTTCCTGGCACCACCAGCACTGAGACTCAGGGGATCTGAGCACCTGCCATTAGCCCCCTCTCTGCTTGACATACCTAGAAGGCTTCTGTGTTCTTGACTGGACCCACACTGACTCATACCTTTAGAAAATATTCCAGAATTATGTGAGGTTTAAATTAGTTATTATATGAGAAATACATATAGTAGGGTCTGGCCTGTAGTAAACTTGAAAAGCCCAAAGGTCAAGTCACACACAGGGTTGACATTGTCACTCATTCCTATTGCCCCAGCTGCAAATGCTGTTGGATTATCTTCTAGCTCTGCAGCCACTAGCAGTTATTTAATATAAATTAATTAAAATGAGGAATGAAGTTGTCCCAGTGCACTGGTTGTATCTGAAGTACTGGTTTGGCCACGGGGGGCTATAGCACTAGTCCATGCAGATACAGCATATCCCTTCTGCATAGGAAGCTCTGCTGAACAGTGCTGATCTAGATCACTGTGCACCTGAGAATCACCAAGAGCTTGTTAAAAGTAAACTTCCTGTGCTCCTCCAAAATGTTCTAATTGGAGGGTTTGTGCAATCAGTGTTAGTAACAGTGCCCCTCAGGCATAGCTGGGTTCCCCAACCACACTTTCAGAGCAACTGAGATAAGGGAATAGAGTATTTACTTCCTAATATTCCTCCTAATATTCTTTAAGAGAAGTGTGTGTGTGTGTGTGTGTGTGTCATATAGACAAACACAAATACTATTAACTTGCAATTAAACAGAATAACAGAAATCAACCATTTTGGGATGAGTCCAATTCAGCACAAAACCTTAGCGAACCCAGTATATCAGGGGCCCATGACTCACCACCTTCTGACCAGGTGAGTAGGAAATAGACTGAGCAACGAAACATTGCCTGAGCCACAAACAGACTTAATTCATTCTTTGTTCCTGTTCATCTTTCTAATCACAGAGCTCATTATTTAATGAATGCTTCTACTTAGATTATAACAATTAATCTTTATTTTTCAACAAGAAGTTTGTTCACATGTGTGTAGGTATTTATATTTCAAAAACTTTTTCATAGGAAAGCCCAGGAGTCAAAAACTAAATAGCACTTTAGAAACAATTCTTGATTGCATAATCAGTGTTGCAGGAGCTAAGGTAAAATATACCTACAATTCAGAGATTATTAATTACCTAGCAGTGCTGTCACCTGCACCCAGCCTTCCCCTCTTACAGGAGATGCACATGGAATGTATAATGTGCCATTGAGGGTATTGTTGAATATACTGCTCAACTACTTTATGCAAAGATCCAAATAACAAATGTTCTTAAAACTCATAAGTGGGGAAAGTTGTGTCTGGTAATGTACTCGTGTATATCTTGCTACTGCCAAATGGGAGCAAGGTGTCCCAGCATTCTCTCTTTGCCATGAGTACTAGGTGGGCTATTTCAATCAATGACACTTTATATTTCTATTTTTATGTAACCTTACATTTTATTCTACATTCAATCTTTTTTTTTACATTTAATCTTATGTCACATGGTTTAAATCTTCTATCTGCCCTTTTACTACAAGTCTCCTTACATTTTTCTTTCTGCAAATAGGGGATTATTAATTCATCCATCCACCTATCCATTCAAACTATTCTTCCTTGCTATGGGTGACAGCTATAATTCAGAAACTAATTTCACTAGGATTTCCAATTCTCCCCTGAACATACTAGAGTTATAAAGGGAGATGGATTGTATTAATTGAACACAATTCATGTTCTCCCTGTTCTGACCATGCTTTCCTGGGCACTTCCTGCCTCACTGACTACTTGCTTCGTTGTATGACTTGACTGGACCAGTGGAATATGACTAGAGATGATGCAGACCATATTCAAATAAGAGCTTTAAATACCCATGCTCAGTTTGGCCCTAATTGTCCCCTCCAAAAGAACAGCATGTTCCATGTACATACTGTGCTTTGGCCTGGATTTCTGAATGATAAGACACCTATTAACCCACAGCTGGAGAAGAGTTGCTGAGTTGTCTCTGACCTACAGATGACATGTGACATGAGAAACAATGACCTATATTGGTGAGGTCACTAAGATCTGGGGTTACAGGTTATGATACCTAACAGAGCATAAGCATTCTTCTTAATTTTGCTGTTGCTGATACAAAGGGATGGGCTGGAGCACTGGCCACATCTGATGGAGCACTACCTGATGGGATCAGCTCACAGAACACTGGACCTGACATGAGGTCAGAGACACGCTGGCTACATGGGTTACATTGGTCTAAAAACCTTCTAGCAATGAAAACGGAAGGATGTGAAACAGAAGGAATCCCCAGACAGTGAGGCAATACCAAAAACCACAGCAATGAAATTCAAGGGTGCTCAGTAATCCTGTGCCCTGGATTGCAAGGAGAAGTGAGAGCTCCTGTCTTGTTATGGGTCACGGTCAGGCTCTCTGCCATTTAATTTCACCCCTGTAGAGTCCTTGGGGTTTGGCACACTGACCTTGATTACTTGGTCCTTCTTTCTCCTCTCCCCCTGCCCTCCCAACAACCAAAAACCTGAAGGGAATTTGGTAAAACCTTGGCTTGCCAGTCATATTTCAAAGGTGAAGAAAAGATGAATAAATACAGAAAGGGGAATGTGGTGGTAATGGTGGTGGTGGTGTGTGTATTTAAGGAGAAAATACAGGTCTTTTCTTAAGAATGGCCAAGATCTTTGTCTCAGTTTGATTATAGACATTTTAAGGCTTTCCTACATTTTAAGATTTCCTATAGATGGCAAATATTTATTAACCATCTGACTGTAGAATTATCACAGCGATAGACAGTTAAAAGTTGACACAAGGCTTGACATCAAGACTAGAGTGTCAGCCTGTGGAGGAGGGAGATGGATCTTTCTTCAGTGACATGCCAGGAAACCTGATGACATTTTCCAAGGAATGACCTCATCTAATCAGGGCTCAAACAGTAGTTCTTCACACTTAAATGGTACTAGTACTGATGATTTTACTCTAATTTTTCTTTTCTGTGAATTTGTATTGTCTAATGACCTGTATAATGGTTTTTCTGTATAATTTTTATATATTGTACTGATCTATCTTTGGATCTTCCTTCCCTTTTAACATTGCACTGAAGGGACGTCTCCACATATGCTGAATTAACTTCACTCATTCAGAATTTAATGGATATCTCCATTGATGACAACCACAATTTTTGCAATAATGAGTGAAATGTCTTTTATTTTCAATACATTGTGCTAGACACAGGTTGAACACAAAAATAAATAGGTCCCAATCCTGGGTTTCGGGCTTAATCCACAGTGGGGAGCATGCAGGAGGCAGCCAATCACTGATTCTCTCATCATTGATGTTTCTATTTCTCACTCCCTCTCCTTTCCTCTCTGAAATCAATTAAAAAACGTACAAATTGGTAGTTAAAGAACAGTCCCAGGGATGTTAAGTAGAACATAGGGAATATAGTCAATAACATTGTAATAACTATGTATGGGGCCAGGTGGGTACTGGAAATGTTGGGGGGACCACTCGGTAAAATATATGATTGCCTAACCATTATTCTATGTATCTGAAACTAATACAGAATAATACTGAATATAAACTGCAATTGAAAAAAATTAAAGATGATTTAGGATTATGGGAATAAAAAAGCTAAGTCCATTTCTGTACCATTCTGCTAGCATCTAACTATGTACCTATGAGGCATACCCAGAGCAGTGTTTGGTAGAGATAAATAAGTGAGCAGGTATTGCTGTAAAAAAAAAAAATATATATATATATATATATAGGCATTAAGTATTTTTCAAAATAAAATAAAAGCAAAAACAACAACAAAAAACACATGTATTTTCCAAATCACCGAGAAGAGAAAAAGATGTTAACCAAGGCTAAGGAAGTATGCCAATAGAAGGTATAAACATAAAGTAAGGGCAATGGTGTTAATTCTGACAATAATCATATACAGTTCAGATTCCCATACAAAATGAAAAGACTGTACTGAGTTTAAAAACCAAATCCATCCATGTATTACTCTCAAGCCACATGCTTAAGACATCACAGAAAGGTTAAAAAGATGAGCAAAGGTTTACTGGGCAAAAGCAAACAAAAAGAAAGCAAGGGAGTAATGTCAATTTGGGGACAATAAGCAGCCATGCTTGTTACCCTGTACATGCCAGAGACCTGTGCTGGTAAGGCTCTCACCCTTTTTCGTAAGATTAAAGCAGAGAGTTATACACACAGGAGCACAATGAATTCACTTGCTTGAACATCTTTCTCCAAGGGCAAAAACCAAATGCCATCTGCTCAATTGGAGACTGAGGTCATGCATGGATTTCAGGTAGAGTTCTGTCATAGATTTACTACTGAGGACAGCTTAGAACAGTGGTCCTCGGGAGTAGGTGGCATCAGGATCACCTAACAGATTTGTTGGGCCCACCTCTAGAGTTTCTTAGTCAGTAGGACAGGGGGCCTGGTTATCTGCACTTCTAATATGTTTCCAGGGATACTGATGCTGCTGACCCAAAGAGCAAACATTGAGAACCACTGCAAACATCCCCAATGAACCAAGAAACAACCTCAGGTGAAACTAGACCCCACTAGGTAGGAGGCCCTTGCTCTGTGGCCACCTCACTGCCTGGAAGAGCCTGGCTAGTGGGTGTGGTCAGTCCATGCCACCAGGGGCCCCAAGAATCACCTGATCACCTCCCAGAAGTCTAGGCATGCTCATGAGGAGGAGAGAGCTGCTTGCAGCCCAGGGATGATGTTACACCAGAATTATATCTACCCTGTGGGCTTCTGGCATGTTCTTCTTTTGTCTGTAAGAGAAGACAAAAGCCTGAATCCAGAGATCCCACAGTGCTGTGCAAGGAACACTGGACTGAATGTCAAGGACCCAGGTTTTATTCTCAGCTACATTACCAACCAGCTCACTGACCTTGGGAAAATCACTTAATGTCTATGGATTTTGGTTTCCTTTTAAATGAGACATTTAGATGAGAAGCTTTCTAGAAGCCCAGGAGCCTAATGTTCTATGATTCCTCCTAGAATCAAAATTTTAGGGAAAAAGTCTCTGTGATGATGGGAATGCTCACTCAACAGTCACACTTTAATACAGGCCATCTGTCACTCCCTCCAATGTGTCTTGAGCACAATGCCATCAGCTAGTAATCCAGGTCCTTTCCTTGCAACATGACTGATGACATTCATCCTGCCACCAAATGTGTAGGGAGAGAGCATTTTCCAAGCAAGCTAGTGTGGCGAAACATGCTGAGCTCAGAGCCTGGGCATGAGAAGTCCAAGAAGAACAGAGTGGTGCTGCCTTGCTGGGCAGCAGGCCCTGAGCTGGGTTTAGCCACAGTGATGTGATTACACTGCCATCCTCCTCCACTGGGGAAGAACAGCTGCCATGTTGGCACTAGGGTCCCAATGAATTACACGGAGAAGGCCTGTGTAGCCGCAGTTAATACAAAGATGGTTCTCAGGGAGGCCCTGGAAATCTGTGGTCCAGATCCTGGGGAAAGATGAGCTTATAGAGATTCTCTGGCAGATGAGCAAGAATGGGGAATAAGGAGCCTTTGTACATGGCAGACCTGGCTGCTTTTACGACGAGGGCACAGGTGTGCTAAGCCTGGCCTGTGCCTGACTCTCCTGTGCTTAAACCTGTGAGCACACAAATGCATGCAGCCCTAAGACTTGCTTTCGGAAAGAGAGCTGGCATGGTATCTGAGCACCCATAGTCACAGCTCTGTTGTGCTACAAAGAAGTGTGACATTCTGGAATCACAGCACTCACTATGCATGCACACACCTGTATACACACACACACATCCAGGATCTTCAGTGGCTCCCATGGCCCTCAGGAATCTCCCACTGGCAGCTTTTTCTCTTTCCCTACACTTACGTGGAGATCAATCTGCTTTACACTTCAGAGAGTGGCAAAAGTCACACTTCGCAGATTTCACTATAGGTTCCATGGGGAAACAGAGGAGTGACACCATTTGCCACTCAGCTAAACAATCCAAGCTATCCACTCCTCTGCTCTTTTTCTCTCAGTCTTTTCTTGATAGTCCTTTTGCTGGGTTTCTGCAACCTATGCCCCATCTTCTCCCTCCCTGCTTTCTCCAGACTCCTAACCCCACTCCCTGCCCAGTAATCCTTTCTGGAATCTCACTGACTAAGAATCACATGGTAGGCCTACTAGCATCCGGATCCAGGTCAAGGCAGGGTTGCCCTTCCACCTGCCTGCCTTTTGCGCCATCCACTGCGTTTGCAGCTTCCACACACATCACTCTGCCTCCTACCTCCCTGCTTTGGTCCATGCTGGTCCCTCTCCTGGATTCCATCCCACCTTCTTCACATGGAATTCTAACACTTCTTCTTCAGGGAGAATCCTGGAGAGGCCACACAGGATCACAAGACCCCCAACTCTAGGACCCCAGGGGACCCTGTGCAGAAATGACCATAATCCAACCCCACTGTATTATAAGTACCTATTTAAATGTGTGTCTCCCCTGTGAACTCTTTGAGGGTTGGGTGCTTATCTCACTAAACTCTCAGTTTTATACAAACCCAGCTCACAGTAAATGCTCAATATATGTTCACTGAATGGACGACTATGCTGCCTTCTGGTTGAATCACACCCCTAGTTAATTCCTCCCTATCTTCCCCGCTTACCCTGCATCCTGCATTCACATGGTAGTAACACTCCTTAGAGAACTGCTGAGCCCATTATAGACCACCCTTCACTATCCACCACATTCCCTGAGTCCACTGAACTCATACCTGGTCCCTCCAGGCTGCTTCTGCTGTGAAGCCACCCCACCTGAGACTGTCATCCCTTGGTCAACGGAACTACACCTAAATGAGTCTCAACCACAACTCTGAAGAATCCTTGTGAGTTATTGGAGGGAAGAAGCAATGTTTCTCCTCTCAACACCCTCCACAACATTTGGCAGGGTGTGTGGTTATAAAATGAATCGATGTGAGAATAAATGAATGAATTGGCCAACATTCACTGATTAAACCATTTACCACATCCAAGCAAGAGACAGGGGGAAATGGGCATGGAATCATTTACTGGAACCCAGAGAATCTTCCCATTTCATTCCAGGCAGTGGTTTTAATCTTGTCTGGCAGTGGGCTTTGAGAAATACATGTTGTTCAGACGTCCATCTGTACTCCCTCCACCCAAGGGGCAGGGTGAGAGTGTATCCAAATCATGTTGGGAGAAAGCGCAGGGTTTTGGAGATACACAGCTATTCTGAAGCTTCCTGGTGACTAACCAAATGAGGAGGCATTCTGGAAATGACAATCTCACACCATAGCGATTTTAGGAACACAAGCTGGCCTGTGTCTTCTGGGTGATTCATGCTCTCCTGGTTAAGTCCCACAGTTTCTCTAGGACTTTCAAAAACACCATATTCCAAGCACAGCAGATTAAAATGCCTTCAAAAGCTGGCATCCAATCAGAGTTCTTGGGAAAGCAACTTCATATTCCCACTAAAAGGGCCAGTAAAAATGACAATGTGAAAATCAAATAATTGTCCTCTTCAGAAATCAAGAAAAACAGGAAATGTCCAGATTGGTAGAAAATAAAGAAGAAATTAGGTACATGAGGGGGCAATGACGGATGAGCATCCTCATATATCATTTTTATTTTTATGAACTAGACCAGATCATGGCTCTGCTTAACACCCTCTGAAGGCTTTCCCCTGTGCTAAGAATAAAACACCACCTGCTTGCCCTGGCAGAGAAGGCACTCGCAGTCTGGGCCTGGCCACCACCGTCTCTACCTCCACCCCTTGTCCCCTCTGCCCCCCACCCTTCACCCCTGGCACAGGTTCCAGGCTCACCAGAGGGGCGTCTCCTGAGCCGGTAGGAGTGTGATATGGGGGCTGCTGTAGGTGCTAAGGACAGGAAAACCCATCATGGGCAAAGGGTTAAGATTCGAGTCCTAGCCCTTCTCTGTGCCTAGGCACTGCAGATTCTGAGCAATCGTTAAATTCCTCTGTTCTCAGAATGAAAAGGGTAAGAGCTCTCTCTTCTCCCCATGGGTGAGCAAAGGAGGGAAACAGAAGAGCATTCATTTAAAGAGAACTTATGTCCATGAATGAGAAGAGAGCACTGTCAAGGCCTTGGTGAGACCTCAGGGAATGTTCCTAAGAAGCCCAACCTAAAAAGGCCCCCCTGCCAGCCCCAGTGATGCCCTTTTTAGACCATGAAGCCCACAAGTGGAAAAATAATAGAGAGACATGTTGTGATGTAGCCTGTTCTACAATGGACATGCTTCAGTACCAGGAGAGAAGTAACATCTGTACAGGGCTGTCCCCCCACCCCCACCCCAATGGGCTGCATTCTGCTGGCTGGGAGTCTCTTGGCAGCTGCAATCCAGAGGATTCAGGGTGGGTGGGGGAAATGTGCACCCCTAGGGGATGCCAAACCCAGTCTCTCAGGGCTCCTGGGGCAATTCTCTCTCTTTCATCTCCTTTGCAAATGAACCAGGGCATGGCCAGGCTCTAGTGGGAGAAGTCTCACTGAAACAGACCAAAACAAAACATTTTGGCAACTGTAAACCAAGAAGTTTGGATTTAGATCGGTGGAGAAAAGGACCTCGCTGGAAGCAAAGCAAGGAGAGCAAGGGGATGGCAGAATGAAAGCATGTTTCAGAAAGAAGAATCAGACATCCAGGGTGGAGGTTGGACATGTGTGAGACTGAAGGAGGTGAGACAGCTAGGAGATTTTAGCAAAAGGAAGGGATCAAATGAGCATCTAATAAGGGAGCGGGTAGAGGACAAAGGGCAGATGGAACAGATTACAGCAGCAGATCCTCATCTCTCAAGGAAGGCATACTTGACAGCAAGGCCCCAGGTCCTGAAAAGGGAGTTATCAGCTTCCCAGATCACACCTCAGCTGGCTTAGGGACCATTCATTCCCACGTCTTTTAGGGGAAATAGCACCTGCCACATCCTGAGTTCTTACATTTCACTCATCTGTTTTCCCAACCAGACCTCAGGCTCCTTAGGGCATGGGTGCCATTTATCTTAGTCATCACTGTAATGCCAGTCCTGGGATATAGAATGCTTTTAGTTCATGTTGATTTTTCTTACCAGAATTTCCCTACATGTTTCTTCTTCTGTTTTTTTTTTTCTTTTTAAAAATCTGTAGTAAAGAAAATAATTAAGGGGAGATTGTCCATGAGTTGATAATTGTTGGAGATAGGTGATGGGTACATGGAGGTATGTTATACTATTCTCTCTACTTTTGTATAAGCTTTAAATTTTCCATAAAAAAAAGAGCAAAAAAATAAACTGAAATTGCCAAGGGAAGAATAAATGACTTAGAACTCTTGCTTTTCATAGAATGGCTCAATGCGTGAAAAGACAACTCAGCCTTTAGTTACAACAATCATCCTTGAAAAAGAGCACAAACAGCCTAATCAACCCGGGAACATAGAGGAGGCTGTTTGCGAAACTTAATTGCCATTTTAATGTGCTTTAATTGCACAGAAATGCTATTTAATGTAGTGTTTCAGTTTCCAATTGCCATTTGGGGAGATCACAGGCCTCAAAAAGAGGAGTCCAGGTCATAGCACAAGGCGTCTTGGCCCATTTGACAACAATGAAGTATTTCCCTCCATTGGCCCATGACCTGGGCCTCCACCACCTTCTCCCCATGCTCCCATCATGCTTCACCCCCAACACAGGGAGCCCAGTCCCTGCCTGGCTGTCTGAGGGGGAGAGAACAGTACCCTGGGCAACACCCAGCACAGTCACCACCAGGATAATGGGCACAGCCAAAGTGGGCCACTTCCCAGGTGGTGGAGCTGAGAACCTAGAAAATATCCCAGACTCCTGTGTCTGTGAAGGGGCCTCAGGACAGGAGGGAAAGGCTGCAAAGCAGAGCTGCTCTCGGAACATTTGTGTTGATGACCCAACAGACATTTCTCACAGGCAATTACCTCCCTGAATTCTGGAGAGCCAGGGCCTTTGGGAGGCCCAGGCAGCCAGACTGACCCATGCACTGGAAGGCAGGGGCCATCCACACAGATGCCTAGAAGAGAGCCAGGCAGAGCCCCACCCAAACCATTCCTCACTGTCATACCCACCACTCAGCTGGGCAGGGAAGGCAACCTTAGGGATGCCAGGAGGACAGATCCAAATTAGTGATAGACTGACCAAGAGTCAGTGCTGGGGGAACAAACTAGAGTGCAGAAAAGGTAATTTAAAAGAATGTTAAAGTCAATGCAATGTGATGTATGATGCATTGTACACTTGAAACTTATATAATGTTATGAACCAATGTCACCCCAATACATTTAGTTTTAAAAAATGTCAGTTATATCTCAATAAAAATAAACAAATTTAGCTCTGGTTGATGTGGTTCAATTGGTTGGGCCTCATTCCATGCACCCAAAGTTTGCTGGTTTGACTCTTGGTCAGGGCACACGCCTGGGTTGCAGGCTCAATCCCTTGTAGGGGACATGCAGGAAGCAGCTGATTGATGTTTCTCTCTCACATCTGATGCTTTTCTCTCTATTTTCTATTTCTCTCATTCTCTTCCTCTTCCTTCCTTCCTTCTTTCTAAAAAATCATTAAAAATATAACTTAAGTAATTTTAAAAAGCAGAAAAGGAAGAATTCTTTCCATCCAGGCAAATGACACCTGGATCCAAGGAGTACAGTGGCATGTGGCAGTGACTACCAGAAATGTCTAAGAGAAGCAGGACTCTGGGATGTCAGACAAGAGATGCGAACACTGGGGAATCCAGGCAACATGATTAGAGCAATCTGCTGAGGGTGGCAGGCAGGCTGTGCACAGCCCCAATCTAGGCTTGTACTGTAATTATGATGGCTTTCCTGAAGATGGCAACAAAGTGTCTCATGCCTTTTCCTAATTTGCTCAAAGTGCTGTTTGGGCTAGCAAGGGTACTGGTGTCAGGACCCATGTCCTGGATTGGAGTCTACAGGCTGGATGGTTGGAGAAGTCTAGCAAATCCAGTCCTAGGCAAATGGACTAGGCCTCAGCAGGAAATCAGATCAGGTCGCCTCCCTGCTCACCACTCTTCAAGGTTTCCCATTGCTTTGGAATGAAAAAACCAAACTCCTTACAGAGTCACCAAGAGCCAGTGCACAAGATCTGCAGCTCCCACACTCTTGTCCCATTTCATCATGCCCCTTACCCCTTGCTACCCCACTCCAAGCCCCAGCCTGCTTCCTGTCTGATCCTTGCAAGCTCTGCTGATTCCCGTTTCCCCAATCTTGCAAGTAGATGCTCTTCCCCAGAACTCTGCTCACTCTTCTCCTTCAGGTTTCAGCTTAAAAAGGCATGCCCTGCCCGTCCTCCCTAAAACTGTGTTACCCCCCTGCCTGAAAAGGATGCAACAAGGAGGAAGCAAGAGGATGAGAAAAGGACCATGGGCAGCACAGGGAAGACGCATGGTCACAGGTACTGTCAGAACCTGCCCCATTCCCTGAACACCCACCACAGCCTTCAGCTTCCAGGCCTGTCTGCCAGGGTGTGTTCTGCATTCTCTGTGTGGACACGGGCTTGGTCTGTGAGCCTGCACCCTGGGCAGGCTGAATGTGCCAGGGAATCAGCACCAGGAGTGACCCCACAGGTGGAGGACAGGATTTGGATAGACAAAAACCCAATGCTAGGCCAATCTATACAAAAAGAGAGTAGACTAGTTGTTGTCTGGGTCTGAGGGGTGGAGGGGCTGAGGGAAGGTGACTAAGAAGCATGGAGTTTCGCCCTAACGGGTTTAGCTCAGTGGATAGAGCGTCGGCCTTAGGACTCAAGGGTCCCAGGTTCAATTCCAGTCAAGGGCATGTATCTTGGTTGCAGGCACATCCCCAGTAGGGGATGTGCAGGAGGCAGCTGATGGATATCTCTCTCTCATCGATGTTTCTACCTCTCTATCCCTCTCCCTTCCTCTCTGTAAAAATCAATAAAATATGTATCTTTAAAAAGAAGCATGGAGTTTCTTTGGGGGATGATGAAAATGTCCTAGCATTGACTGTGGTGATATGTACACGACTATGTGAATACAAGCAAAGCCATTGACACTTTAAATGGCAAAATTGTATGGCATGTGAATTACATTCCAAAAATCTTTTTAAAAAGATCTCTCCTCTCCTGGGAAAATGCTATGTTCTTCAGGTTCTCACGGGTCCCCCAAGGTTGAGCCCAACCACCCGCAGCAATGGCTTGCTGGTGAAAGCCCCTTCACAGCCTTGGTTCCCTGTCTCAGTGCTTTCTAGGATCATCCCCTCCCAGTAAATTGCTTGCTCCTAATCCTAGCTTCAGGGACTCTGCTGGCATCCCAGACTGAAACCCAGCCTCTCATTTGGATCCTAGCTCTGCCACTAACTTATTAGCTTTGGGCAGGTTTAAGGCTCAGGGAAGCCACATGTTTCCTTAGCTACAAAACGAAGATAATTATACCCACTTCATAAAGGTTCTTGTGAGGATTAAATAAGACAGCAAATACAAACACCCGGAACAATGCCGAGCACTAGAACTAACAGAGATGGGACTTAGTGGAGTGGATAGGGAAGTGGCTGGAAGATAACCCAGGTCAGGGATTGGGCGCGCGCGTGCACACACACACACACACACACACACACACAAGCAAACGACTCAAAACACAGAAATGTAAAGCAGTGACTGTCACATGGTGGTTCCTGGGTGCGAGGCTTCCAGCTGGGGGGGCCAGGGCCTCTGGAGGGAAGCAAAGCAGGGAGTCTGTAATACCTCCAACAGGTGGCTAACCTGTAAACCAGGCAAGGCTGAGGTCCCAGAGGACCTGGCTCAGCAGGACCTGCGCAGACACGGGGCAGGAAGACCATCATCTACACAGCAAGGACAGGGCTCAGCTGACCTGCCAGGAATCTCTCTGGCTTTTAATGACTACTTTGGCTTCTGAGGAGCCAGAAAAGAGGGCAGGCACTATCCCTGCTTAGGTGAGGACAGCCAGGTTTCTGTCTTAGTAAGCCCATTTGGAAACTGCATATTGTTACAGATGCAAACACAGGACCAGCAGTTTTGCATGATTGATTCCAGGTTGTGAAAGCCCAGATCCAGGATTAGCTGGCTTAACATAATTGCAACAGAGACATAAGATGCCTTTTTTATACTATGCTGATGGATGTCACGGCCTTGTGATCTTCATTGAAGTTTCATTTCTTTCTTTCCTTGCCTGGAAACAAGGTCCCCAACTCTGCAAATCACCCCAGGGAAAGAGCAAAGCAGAGGAGAGGCAAAGCCTGCTCAGAATGAGCTGGGGACTGCAGGTCTTACAAACCCAGGTCCCAGCCTGCAGCTCAGCCCCAGCTCATTATGACAAGGAAGCCCGGTACAATTAGAATGAGGTGACTTAATTCCTTTGGGACGGACTAGTGCAGCTTAAAATAGTTAATATTTTGTTTTATCTTCATTGACTTGTCTAATAATGCAGAAAATATCCTCCTCGGGCACTGAACAAAGGAGATTATCCTGTCACACAAGCTTAGCAAAGCCTGTGAGCTGAATGCTGATCCCAGGTGTACAGGGCTCCAAATCCCCCTGCTTAAAACAATTAGGTTTATCTGGGAGGGAGAGACGCCTCATTTTCCTCCCTCCTCGCAGGTTCAATCACTTCCCAACCACACAGCCTGCACCAAGGCCCCTTACCTCCTGGGGGAACTCTGAAGTGTTCTAGATCATTCTTTTATCTGACAGGTAATAAATAGGTAATCAGAAGATGCAAATTACTACTGAGGTAAAGGGACACACAGCTAGAAGATTAAGCTCACATTGGCTCAGGGCCTGATTGTGTTCACAGATACAAGCTGGTATAACTGTCTTGGTGTGTCGAGGCTGGCCCAGGAAAAAATCAGAATCAAAGGTCAAAGGGGACCATGAGTGAGTGTTTAGTTCCAGACAGCAGTTTTAGCAGAACCATCTCAGAATATACTGGATCCATGACAAGGTTTTTCCCCCCAGAAATCATCTAGGTTGTGCGCATAAGCACCAAGTGTTTTCATCATTTGGGCTGAATTTAATTTTCATTGTACAGTGGTACCTCGAGATACGAGTGCCCTAACATAAGAGATTTTTGAGATACAAGCCTTTGAGCGAGCAATTTTTGCTTTGAAATATGAGCAACAGTTGAAATAGGAGTAATCGCGAGGATCGGTCGGCTGCACACGACCCACCAGTTTACCGCTACTCGAGCATCTCATAGTTTCCCACGCCTCAAGGTTATGGAACGTATTAAACTCGTATCTCGAGGTACCACTGTATATCAAAGCAAGTTACCAAATAAGTTTAGGAACAAAATGTGTGTTCAGGCAGGGGAGGATAGGGCCCAGGGAGGGAGGATGGAGACCTCACCTTAGACCTCCTGGGGCATGGAACACGCCTTTTAAAGCCTTCCTTCTCTATCCCAGCTGATGTCTTCCTGTTTGCTTTTGATTATTGGTTTTGTCTTAGCCAAGGGGAAGAAGAGAGAGGCTAGGATCATAGAGCCTGTGGCCTCCGCATCTCAGGTATATGTTACATTTATTGAGGAGCTGAGAGTAATGTTGGGTTGGACAATCAGAGATATTAAGTGTTCAGTGCCACAAAAGCATAAATAATCACTTTCTGTCCTCACATTTTTTGCCAACTTCTTTGAGGGCAGGCACCTATGGAGAGTCTTCAAGGAGCTTGTATTGAGGCTGGGCGGATGTGATAAAAAATATACACACAATTAACTGCAACTGGAACTCAGAAAGAGGGGCACATAATAAGAGGAATTTGAGGTGTCAGGAATATCCTGGAGGTTCTCTAGAAGAGAAATGAGAATGGGAAGAAATTAACTAGTGGAAGAGGGAAGAGAAGACATCCTAGCAGGGAGACAAGCATGTGCAAAGGTCCTGGGGCATGGGGCCATGTGGTAGAAAAAAGAGGAAAGCTGGTGTGGTGAGTGTAAGAGTTGAGATTGTTCCAGCTGGGGCTGAGAAGATAGATAAGAGGACTCAGCTCGGGGGCCAACTAAAGAATTAGACTATTAATCCTAAAAGCCAAGGGAAGCCACTACAGGACAGAGCATGGGATGTGGACGATGAAGGATACAGGTGTGTTCAGAATGATGTTTCTGGTTGAGTAACTAGCTGGGAAGCAGAACCACCCACTTCCCTTTTCACCCTAAGATGCCTTGCCCTCTCCTGGGTTTCTTCTCCTCATGCTGGGATTCCCAAAAGCTCTGTGTGGTGTCTTCTTCTCTCCCGGTTTAACTACCCATTCTCTCTCCATCACCTCTTCATCCCCCATGGGTTTATTTAAGGACACTGATCCTCCCAAATCTCTGACTCCACATCCTGCCTGCCCACCTGAACCAGCCTCTGCATAACCTACCTGCCTCCATGTGTGTCCTCGACAGCCTATTCTCCACCCAGAAGCTGGAAGAATCTTTTTAAACCAGATCATGTCACTACTGGTTTAGACCACACCATGGTTTCCATCCCACTTAGGACATAATTCAAGTCCCGGTCCTGCTTTCCTGCATGAGCCTCCTTCTTTGTTCCATCTCCGATCATCACTGCCTCCACACTCTAGAGCACACAATGGACTTCAATTCCCTGCGAGTCCCAAGGTTTTGTTTCCACTGAAAGGTCTTTCCATCACTGTTCTTTCTGCCAGGAATGCTCTTGCCACCTAATCTCTATGTTGGTTTGGTTTTATTTTTACCAAAGCTTTATTGAGATATAATTCATATACCTTACAGTTCACTTATTGGAAGTGACTAATTCAATCGTTATTAGTGTATTCACAGAGTTGAGCAATTATCACCACAATTAAGCTCAGAACATTTTCATCACTTCAAAAAGAAATACACACCCATTAACAGTCACTCTCTATTTTCCCCCAACCCTGCAGCCCAAGGCGAATCACAGTCTACTTTCTATGTAGATTTGCCTTTTCTGGACATTTTCTATATATGGAATTATACAATATACTAGAGGCCCAGTGCATGAAATTTGTGCATGGGTAAGGGCTGATGGGGCCTTCGGGCTTCGGCCAGGGCCTCCCTTCCCTGGCTGCCGGCTGCCGGCTGCCGGCAGGGGTCTTTCTTTATTCTGCACCGCCCCCTGGTGGTCAGTGCACATAATAGCGAGTAATAGAACTGGTCTAGTCGAACTCTCACAGGGACACTTGGCATATTAGCTATATATATATATATATATATATATATATATATATATATATATACAGATGTTCTTTTGTAACTGGCATCTTTCTCTTGGCATGTTTGCAACACTCATCTACCTTTTAGCATATACCAGTACTTTATTTCTTTTCATTGCAAAGTGGCTCTTTTTGTCATGCCCATCTCAGCTTTGTCACTCAGGTCCCCTCTTAATGACCACCCAGACTGTCTTCAGCACACTACCTTTGTGAAATCTACTGTCCAGTGTTTGTCACCATCTTTTAGTTTATTTATTCATATATTTATGCATTTAACTCTCAGACCTGTGTATCTAGAATAAAAGCTCTAGGAAGGCAGGAATTCATCTATCTTACTCAAATATTAGGTAGAAATAGCACCCCCACAATGACCAAGTCTCATGAACTCCAAGGCAGAACAGGTGTGGGGAGCAGCAGATCATGAGTACCATTTTGAAATCAGGCTATGTTGAATTGGAGGTGGCTTTGACATTGCCAAAAGGGAATTAGCAGTAGAAAATGGAATATATGGGTCAGGATCTCAGATAAGTGATGTGAATGTGACTCATGTGCACAGAAGTGGTAACTGAAATGTGACTGTGGAAGAATTGTCTAGGGAGAGAGCACAGAGTGAGGAGAGAAGAAAGTCTAGGATTTAGTCTGAAGAATTTCAGTATTTAATAGCTAGGGACAGAATCATATAAGAAAAGGAGGAGGAAAAAGCCTACGAAGTAGAGAGAAAAATAAGAGTCCAGAAGAGGGTTATACAATTGATAACAAAAGAACTCAGCATTTCAGGATGGAGGGTCCACTGTATAGAGGGCTAATTACCCAGAAACTGGAGGCAGAACAATACCGATTAGATTTAGAAACATTATGAGCCTCGTAAGAGATATTTCAAGCATATAATAGGCAAAAGGTGGTCTTGGGTAGGTTTGGGAATTCACTTAGTTAGCTAATGCTGTGTGACAAACCACCCCAAAATGCAGTGGCTTCAAAGAATACTTTGGCTCACAAATTTAGTTCTCTAATCTACAATTTGGGCAGGGCTCAGTGGAGATGCTGTGTTTCTGCTCTGCTCAGTATGAGCTGGGCTATTCAAAGCCTTCCTCCTGGCTATGTCTAGTGGTTGACACTGGGAAGACTAAAATAGCTGGTGGGAACAGCAGGGATTTCTAGAGCATCTCAGTGTCCATGTGGTCTCTCCACATGGGTTTCCAGCATGGTGGTTTTGAAGAAGCCAGACTTCTTACATGTTGGTTCAAGCCTTCTAAGGAGTGTGTTGAGATATATATATATAGAGAAAAACGTGCCATATTGCCTGTTATGACCCAACCTCAGAGGTCAGGCAGCAATACTCCACCACATTCTATTGGCCCTGACAGTTACCAAGATCCTCCAGGACCCCATGTCTCAATGGAAGGCTGTCAACATTAGAATGTAAGAAGAGCATGAGATAGGATTTATCCTGGCATGGTTATCTTTGGAAAAGACAATCTGCCACAGGAATGAATGGGAAGTAAGGAAGTAATGAGCAAAAGTATAGAGGACTTGGTCATGAGGGGTAAGAGAGAGATGCCAACAAATATAACATTGATTTGTTTTGTTTTCTCAGTTGTTTGAACCTTTATTTGTCTTAATTTTTTTTTCTTATTTTAAGGCCATTAAAATATTCCCCATGTCTTCTAAAAGATAAATTTTTGCTTCTCACATTTAAGTCTAATATCTTCTGGGAATTAGTTTTATGTACAGTATGAGGTATAAAACTAATTTCATTTTTTTGTCTTAGGGTAAACAAATGTTCCACCTCATTCACTGATCTGTCATTTCTGTCTCCACCACATGATAATGGCTTATTTGCCTCAGGGACACTCCCACTTCAGGGTAATTGCACTTGCTTTTACCTCTACCCAAAGTTCTCTAGTAATTGACACTGGGAAGACTTAAATAGCTGGTGGGAACAGCAGGGACTTCTAGAGCATCTCTTTCAGTGTCCATGTGGTCTCTCCACATGGGTTTCCAGCATGGTGGTTTTGAAGAAGCCAGACTTCTTACATGTTGGTTCAAGGCTCCTAAGGTGTTTGTTGAGATATACATAGAGAAAAACGTGCCATATTGCCTGTTATGACCCAACCACAGAGGTCAGGCAGCAATACTCCACCACATGCTCCCTTCCTCACCTCGTTCAGGCTTTTTCTCTAAAGACACTTTTCAGTGAGACTACACTTATTTATATTTAACTTCCCAAACTTACTCAATTTCCTTTTCCTGCTTTATTTTTCTCCCATCACTCTTTTTTTTTTTTTAATGTAAGAGCTCAGCATGTTTAAAGGCCAGTGGTACAGACCCATTTGAGAGGGGAAGACTGAATACACAGGAGGAAAAAGGGCTCATCAGTTATCAATGCAAAGTGCCTGCAAAGTGCCTGAACCCCAAGTGTAGGCAAAGGAGCCTACTTGTGGTCACTTTTCCACATTGATAGTTGCAGTCTTGAGAATGAGGATGGCTCCTGCTTCCTCTGTGCAACAGAAGATGTGTTCACTTGCTGGGAGTGCATGGAGAAAGGAGGTCAGAGGTCTGGGACTATGGCTGAACTGAAATACTACCTAAGGGAAGTTGGAATTGCTCTCACACTGTGGCAAGGCGCAAGTCTGGCAGGGATTGGTGATCAGGAGCCCACATACCCTGTTAGAATAACTACCACTACTTAGGGCAGGAGTTCAGGTAGGAGACCCATCCAGGGCTGAGGCTTTGCCATACTGTGTAACAGAAAGACGGCAGAACAAGAGCATTTAGTGTGCAGCGATGGTGGGATTGAAAAGATGAGCCCTGGAATCTAAACCAGGTAAGGAGGAAGTGATGAGAGACGAGTGTCCTGAAGAAAAAAGAGAGGCAGAGCTCATCTGAAGTGACTCATGATGCTGGCAGTGTGGAGTGATGAGGAAGGCGCCATCAGGGTCTGCCTCAGCTGAGTATGCAATCACTGTGCAGTAAACACTTACAGCTTACAATAACAGTGGCTTGTCAGACAAGTCAGAGAATCTTTATTGCATGCCTATTATTTTCATGGCACTTTACTAAACACATAAGCATGCACAGATGTTTTACTAGATGTTCAAGACTGTAAAGGACAGCACAGAGCAGTGCAATGAATTGTCAATAACTGCTCTGGGAAGTTTACAGGAGAAAGCAATTCATTGGGAAGGATGTGGCAGGGTTGGGTTTATAGAATAAGAATATGGATTCAAAATGGTGCAGGAGAAGGAGGTAAAAACCTGCATAGATAAAGAGAAATTGGGAGAGCATTTCAGCCGGACGGAAGCCGGAGCAAATGCTCCTATTCATGATTTGTCTGAGTTTAAGGATATTTCTCCTTAGAATCTTTAATCTTTAAAGCAATCACAAAATAATCATGCCACTAGTGCAAATGATGCTTACTGCAGCACCTTCTCTTACTGGTGATCTGAGACTTCTGTTTTGGACCAGGTTTGAGTTACCACTACAACACTCTCTATAAATCAACATCTTCTGGGATCCAAAATATTATTGGTTCATGCGAAATACCAGTAAACAATAAACCCACACTTAGATCCTTGCAACACTGGGGCCCCGGCTTTGGTAATGGTACAGTATTTAGATGCAGGAGAAGGGAATTATCTGAGAAAGAAATGCCATTTCATTAGATATGAGGTTCGGAGATGAAAAAAATAATACCACACTGTCTTCCTGCCTTTGGATCCTCTTAAGAATATACTTCTGCCAAAAGAGTTGCTATGGAGATTAGCACAGTATTCCAACATCCTGCAGGTCATCCTTAAAGGTAGAGTTGGCACAGTATAGATTTCAAAGGAAGTATCAACAGATGCTCTTTAGCATCAAATGTCACCATGTCCTCAAAGATAACTCATGGGTTTTGCAGTCTGTGTGTGAACAGGTCCTTGCACAGCTACTCCAGTGGTCTGCTCCCTCCTACACCAAGGTGGTGTTGGGTCTGCCACTCAGACTGCCCCACCAGGCCAAGCCGCCTGGGCTGATAGTGGAGCTTTGCCTGTCTCCACAGGCACAGAGATGGATTGATACCCTGGG
This sequence comes from Lasiurus cinereus, assembly GCA_011751065.1. Lineage (NCBI taxonomy): Eukaryota > Metazoa > Chordata > Mammalia > Chiroptera > Vespertilionidae > Lasiurus > Lasiurus cinereus. Next base: position 19,602,433 of record JAAGEH010002525.1, read on the forward strand.
GTGTGTGGCTGCTCTCAATCTTTCCAGGAACAAGGCCGGGAACAAACATATAAATAAGGCTGTGTTTCATTACAAATCATCCGCTGTGAAATGCAACTGGTGGAGCTTCCTACATGTCCTGCCTAAGGAAAAATAACAAAACACCTGTACCACCACCCTTCCCCCACTCCCACCACCACCCCCTTTTTCTCAGCTACTTGGTGGGACCCTGAGCCTGGCAGAAAGAGTATGAACAGAGCCTAGGGCACCAGAAGGCCAACTTTTTGAAGGAACTAACTTTCCTTGCCCATGGAACCCAACTCGGACACTCAAGATGCTGTTCCCCTCTGCCTACACCCACCAAGTGCTCTACAAACACTTCTGGGGACCTGGCTATCATTCCATCAAATTATCTTTAATCCTATTTAGTTATTCCATCTTGCTATTATTCCATCTAGGGAGAGCTTGTTCTAGCCAGACATCATGCCAGGTCCTTCCATACTTTTTCCGTCAATTCTTACAACACCCCTAGGTGACAGCTGGTATTACCCTCTTTTTACAGATGAAGAACAAGGCTCAGAGCAGTTGAGTCTCTTCCCCCATAGTGGATATCTATCTCCAAGTCTGTTGATTAGAGCAGGTTGTCTGTTTTGTCTGAATCTCTTGAACTTATTTCAGCCTTCTGGACCCAATTCTGTCTCTGTCTAGAGAAACTGGGTGTGAATAAGACATTTTAGGGCCCTACTGTGGTCTCCATGTTGACCTACCTTCTGGTCTCCCTCTCTGTCTAGGTTCTCAGAGAGCAAGGCCCTAGACCAGCAGCATCAGCATCAGTATCACCTGTGAACTTGTTAAAAGTGCAAATCCTCAGGCCCCACCCATCCCTGACCTGCTAAATGAGAAAATCTGGGGATGAGACTGAGAGCTGTTCTCTATGATCCCGATGTCATTTAAATTTGAGAATCTGGGCTCCAGGTTGTACTCCTTAGTAACACTGACAGGGCTCAACAGTCTAGGAAGTCATGAAAATCTGCCACTGCAGGTGCAGCCAAGACCAGGGAGGAATACATTAAATGCACCTTAAGTCATTCAGATCTGGTGAAAATTAGTAGCTAGAGTATTATTTATTCCATTACTGTAAAATTGGAGTCAGTGAAACATGATTTTGCTCCAACCATGGAAAGACAACAATCCTATATAATAAAGAGGCAATATACAAATTGACCCTCATGTCCTGGTATCACAAAATGGCCACCCCCACGTTGTCACAAGATCCGCCCACCTGTCACTACAAGATAGCTGCCCCCATGTAATCACAAGATGGCAACCACAAGATTGCTGCTGCAAGATGGCCACTTCTATGTTGTCACAAGATGGCCAGCAGGGAAAGGCAGTTGGGGTAACCAGGCCTGCAGGGAAGGGCAGTTGGGGGGACCAGGCCTGCAGGGGAGGGCAGTTGGGGATGACTAGGTTTATAGGGGAGGATTGTTGGAGGGGGGAAACAGGCCTTCAGGAGAGGGCAGTTGGTGGTGATTGGTCCAGAAGGGGAGCAGTTAGGTGTCAATCATGCTGACAGGGGAGCATTTAGAGGCAATCAGGCAACCAGGCAGGCAAGTGGTTAGGAGCCAGCAGTCCCAGATTGTGAGAGGGATGTCCAAATGCTGGTTTAGGCCCGATCCCTGCAGACATCTCCCGAGAGGTCCCAGATTAGAGAGGTTGCAGGCTGAGCTGAGGGACAACCCTCCCAGTGCACAAATGTTATGCACTGGGCCTCTAGTTAGATTATAAACTCCTAAAAGGAGATACTATGTCTTATTGTATCTGGAGCAAGCATATGAGCAGCATTATGTGTGTGCTATGGTTTTGCCTCTACCTTTCACATATTCCATTTGAATCTCTCTTTGGTCTACACTTGGAAAAACATACTGGGAAGGGAATACTGGGAAATTTAGTTCAGCCAGGCCATGCTGAAACATCCCCAAGCCAACCTGCCCAGCTTTCAACTAAGATGAATCTGTCAGAAGGACTCATCAGGTGAGCTTTCACAAGGGATTCACAGCTACCTCCTGAACAATTGCATCAGTTTGGTACAAAGCTGGGGCCACACTAAAAGGAGAGAGAGGACTGCAAGCTCAGGATATGGGTGTTTATCTCATGAGCTTCACAAGCAAACTGCAAAGGCTTCTGCTCCTTTGCTCTGTGCTGACTGTGCAGCAGAGTAGACACCAGCCTTTTCTGCAATGATAAGGGATAAAGTCCTTGACATCAGACACCTGTGGTGGGTACCGTGTATAACCAAAGCACCTTGAGTGAGTATGGACAGCTGTGCCTGCTGTGGACACTGTGCCACCCACAACATTGGCATTTTGAGGCTTCAAAGCCACAGGAGACATCACACAGGAGCAGAAGAGGAAATGGAAGGCATCATGCTGGTAGCCAAGGGGACTGACAGCAGAGATCCTGCTAGGAGAGGCAGAGTCAGGACCACAGAGGAGTCCTCAGAGGGTTCCAAAGAGCCAAAACTTGTAACTGTTACTGGGGACCTAAGTTTTAACCATTGGCACAACTGATGTTACAATGGCCTAGAAAACATGAGTTAGGGTCGTTAAAAGATGGAAATACACCAGGTGGCAACAAAGGAAGCAACCAAGTATACGCGGGCTTGGTTGAAAGGGGGTTTACTACAAAGTAAAAAGAATATGGCTTCATCAGCATCATGGAAGAAGATGTTACACATCTCACAAAGGCAGCTCCAGTGTAGTGTTTCCACTTGAACGCTTTTTAGAGAAATGGCTAGAGTGGCCACAGCGTAGGCCCTGCAGCCTGACAACTTCAGAGCAAGCCTTGATTCAGACACCAGTAGCAGCTCTTCAAGCCCAGTCCACTCAAAAGCAATTTTGTTATACACCTGAGCACAAACTCAATGCTTTCTGAAAACATGATCTTATATTTTTACAATCCCTGGGCATTTCTATTGATGTTTACTACTAAACAACTTCCTATTTGCAAACAAATGAGTTCTAGCACAAGAAAGTCATCCTCTGAGGCTGATCAGCTGAAAAGGTCTCTGCTGCTTAACACTCACAGATTCTCATCAATTAACGACTTAGCTGTCATTTGAAGCCCTGCTAAGCTGCAATCAAGGCAACTTTCTCAGCCTATCCTGGCCTTTGCTCTGTTGTACTTTCCAAGCATTTATTAAGGCAAAGCCCACCTGAAGCAACACAGTGCTGAGCAACACAGTGAAAAATTAGGTGGAAAGTGTTAACTTTCTGTTTTTACTTTACTTGAACCACTTTTTGTAATTAAGGTATAGAGTCAGTCACCCATGTGGTTACCCTGGGCTGTGCAAGGACCCTCATAAAACCACTGGTCTTAAACTAACTACAAAAGACAACTAGGCTGTGAATAAGATACTACTGTTAGTGAGTTCTTCTGAAACCTGCCTAATTAGGGTGGGCAGCACAGAAGTGGAAACAGTGGAGATTTGTCTCATGGTTAGAATAAGTATTTAACAAAAATGCAGAAATGGAAGTGATTTGATCTCTGAGGTAATTCTGTTGTACCATTTCTCCTTCCACATCAGGCAGAATTTTGAGCTGTAATACCCAGACCCTTGCTACGTTAGCAGAACAGGAATATACTCAAGGAGATCCTAACCCAGCAGCCATCTGGCCATGCTGGGAACAAAATGTTTTTCTCCTCCCTGTTACCAAAATAGATTTGCTGTGGTACCTCCCTCTTTTTGCCCTGAGCTTCCCTTAGGTGAATCTGCAATCAGATTCACCTAAGGGAAATTGGCTTTCACTACTGTCCTTAGCTGGAAGGGAGGTGGGCAGGTGAGTATCTGTTTGACCTTAGAAAGACAGGACTCATGGTGGAAACTCTCTCAAACACAGTGCTAGGCAGCCACCAAGAAGAAGACAGCAGGACACCCAGTGTGTCCTTACTTTTCCTGGCCCTTATGTTTAGAAGAGGCTAAAAATAAGCTGAGATTTACAGTATTTACAACCCAACTTCCAGAATATGTACTGGAATTGGATAATTTCAGCTGTAACTCCTACCCCCTCTAAATGTTCAGAACTAAATGCAGGGTAGGCACAGTAAGTGCCTTTGTAAACAGTCTCAATAAGATTCTCAATAAATACAGCTCTCTTTTACTGTATCCAGTTTTGTATGTTCACTAGAGGCCCACTGCGCAAAGAGATTCGTTCCCTTGGATTCCAGCACTGTTTTTCCTCCGGCACCTGAGACCCAGGCCTTCACTCCAGCCAGAGTCTGCTGTCTGATTCAGCCCCTCCACATCCTCCCTCTCATCCTGGCCCTCTTGGCCACTCCACACCTGGAGCAGCTGGGCAGCCACCATCTTTGGCCTTCTAATTTGCATATTCAGTCTGATTAGCTGTGGGCTTAGCAGAGGTATGGTCAACTTACATGTTTGTCTATTATTAGGTAAGATTATGGTCAGAAACTAAACCAGTTCAGGTCTGAAAATCTTTAAAACTACTGTTGAGTGGCAACAATATGCTGAAACATCCGGTCCCCCACCGACTCAAGGGCAGAGGAAAGAAGGGCCACGATGTGGTGACATCTAGAGAACACCTGGCCCCACTCTGGTCCCACTGTAGTTCCCAGGGCCTCCTCATCTACCCTGTGGGATCTGAAAGAGGTCATTTGAAAACCACTCAACTTTATTATCTTTATGGTCCCCTCTAGGGCTCTGATTCTGTGAATCTTGAACTCTCACCCTAGATGCAAACTTCTCAGCCTCAGCTCTATTTGGGGCTGCACAATTCTGCATTGTGGAGCTGTCCTGTGCATTGTAGGATGTTTAGCAGCATCCTGGCCCTCTACCCACTAGATGCCAGCAGTACCCCAGATGCGATGACCAAAAATGTCACTATATATTGCTAAGTGTCCCCTGGGGAACAAAATCCTCCCCCACTCTATTGAGAACCACTAAATTAATCCAAAATTCTATTAAATGTCACACTCCATTTCTTCAGCATTCTCATCAACCTATGGCTTTTCCTCATTCATTTGAAAAAAAAAAAGCAATCTCCTTTTAAGTTAGCAATAATGCACTTACTTCTCCTATTCAGGGGATTTGCAAGTCAGCACTTTTATATCTTATTAGTACTTTCTGTGATTTTTGTTCATGGTAAGCCATATATTTTTCCATTTTAATTGTCCTTTTTGCTATCTGTATCTCCTCAGCAGCTCAGGACATCAAGCTGGGAGGCTTGGATAATACAAAGCACATCACTGCCAACACCTTACACTATTATACTCCCACACCTAAAACCTGAAACAGTAACCTCCAACTAGAGCAACTTTCCTTCACTCAAATTTCCATCATTCTCTTCCATTGGGATATTAATCCCAATCAGGCAACTGATTCACTGGTTCCCAGTCAACACAGCCCTTCAAGTTAAAAGGACCAACCAGGCATAAAAGAAAATGATATAATATCTATGATGATGAAGATGATGGTAATTATTAGTAACTAGTGGCCCAGTGCCCAAAATCCATGCATGGGGGGTGTCCCTCAGCCCGGCCTGTACCCTCTCAAATATGGGACCCCCTTGGAGGATGTCCGACTGCCGGTCGGACATCCCTCTCAATTCAGGCCCCTGGCTCCCAACTGCTCACCTGCCTGCTTGCCTGATTGCCCCTAACTACTCTGCATGTCAGCCTGATCACCCCCAACTGCCCCTCCTTCAGGCCTAATCACACCTAACTGCCCCCCCCGCCAGCCTGATTGCCCCCAACTGCTCTCCCCTCCACACACACACCCCCACCGCCTGCTTGCTCCCAACTCCCCACCCTGCTAACCTCCTGGCTTCCAACTGTCCCCTGCCCCCCACTGGTCTGCTGGCCCCAACTGCCCCCCCCTGGCTGCCTGATCGCCCCTAACTGCCTCTGCCTCGGCCCCAGCACCATAGCTTTGTTGCCCCAACTGCTCTCCAAGCTCCCCCCCCCGCCCCCTTGCTGGCCTGCTTGTCCACAACTGCCACCCCCTGCTAACCTGATCACCCCTAACTGCCTCAGCCTTGACTCTGCCACCATGGCTTTGTCTGGAAGGTTTCTAGGTCTAATTAGCATATTACCCTTTTAGTATAGATAGTATTAGAGTGTAACACTTACATAGTAATGCTTACTATGAATTGGACGTTTTACATATTTTCCAAACACTTTAGACTTTACATATTTCCGAAGACCATGAAGAAGACTTGTCCAAATGTGGGAATGGGTAAGAGATTCCTGTGAGTCCTCTTCATGCAGTTCCTGGTCTGGTCCAGCAGATCCTCTAACGCAGTGGTTCTCAAGCTTCCTAAGGCTGCGACCCTTGCATACAGTTCCTCATGTGGTGGTGACCCCCAACCATGACATTTTGCTACAGTTATGCATCGTGATGTAAATATCTGCATTTTCCGATGGTCTTAGGCAACCCCTGTGAAAGGGTCGTTCAACCCCCAAAGGGGTCGCGACCCACAGGTTGAGAACCACTGCTCTAGGGAGAGTGTGCCTTGGAGTGACTTTCTGTTGAGGGGCTATTTTATAACTCTGCAGCAAATTCCTGTGGCTGCTTTGACAAATCACCACAAACTTGGTGGCTTAAACAATGTAAATTTATTCTCTCTCATCTATGGAGATCAGAAGCCTGAAATCAGTTTCACTGGGCTGAACTTCTGGCACCTGCAAGGCAGCACTCCCTCCAGACCTGGAAGGGAGACTCTGTTCCCTGCCTTTGCCAGCATCTAGTGGCTGCCAGCATTCCTTGGTTTGTGGTCACATCACTCTGCTCTGCATCTATGGCCACAATGCCTCCTGTGTGTGTGCCCACCTGTCTGAAGATTTGGCACACCAAATCTCCCTCTGCTTTCCTCTTATAAGGATTCACATGATTCCATTTTAGGGATAATATTTTCATCTCAAAATCTTCAATCATATCTGAAAAGCCTTTCTTTGCTACCCTATATAATAAAAGGCTAATATGCAAATTGTCCCCTTGACCAGGACTTTGGACTGGGAATTCAACTAGGGGACAGGGCCGCGTACAGTTGACTAGACTTAACATCTTATTTAATCTTCCATGATTAATAACTTGAAGGAAATGTTATGTTTTCCCTTTATATTCTTATGTAAGACATGATTTTACCTTTTTGAAAATTCTACTTTAATGATATGAACTCATTAATCCTCACAACAAGCCCATGAGCTAGGTGCTACGAGAGATCCCCATTTCAAAGATTATAAAATAGAGTCCCGGAGAGGTTAGGAGACTTGTCCAAGTTTGCACAACTAGGAAGGTGGACCCAACTGCTCTGTACTGCCCTAACAGGATGGCTGAACTGAATGGCCTGTAGCATACCATCTGGCTTTGCCATGAGGCTATGAAAGCTGCAGTTTGCTTGGGAGTTAGTTCAGTGAACATCTTCGACAAAAACACTTGGAAAACAAAGCACAGGTTAACCTCTCTGAGTGCAGACACAATGATGAACCTGGTCCAGGAAAGTTGAGTTGTTTATCTCCTACTTCAAGACATAATCATAAAATGCAATTATTAGGATAGAGCAATACATATATGCAAACTGAAAAATAAATATCTGTGATGGGAAAGCATTATTTGGTGTTTGTAATCCCCAACTGCAAAAGATGGAGCACTGGAGGGTCCTTTGCTGAAAGCAAAGATGGGTTTCAGAAAATCAGATCGGAAGAGCAGAGCTAATATGCTTAGAATAAGGGAAGAAATATTGAAGATATTGGGGGAGGAGGAGAGAGGAACCATGAGCCAATGGGGAAACTGAAGTGTAGAATCAGGTAATTAACAGCAATTTTAAATTTTACTGAGGCATGTGACACGGCCTTCTCTACGCCCTCTGGCATTAATCGTCTGTACAACCCATTTGACATAACACATGCTTTGTGGAGCTGAGTTTGTTTTTCCAAGACACAAAGCTGAGCCCTATTTCTAGAAGGATGGAGGGATGGGAACAGAAGCTGCCCACAGGGGCCCAGTCACGTTGGAGTCATACATAATTTATTTTAAACTATACGCCTGCTTTTCAAAATGTCGAACAAATTCTCTGTGGTTTAAGGAATCCAACTTGGCAGGCTTTCAGTTCATTACTGCATCTCAAATTTAATGAACCTGCACAAAATCTAAAAATAATTTTTTAAAAAAAGGAAACAAGGAGAACTAATGATCCCTCATTACAAAAAAAAAAGTTAACAACCCAAATATTACTCATTGTGCAAAACATGCACCCTCACTCTTTGAAGAACAAGAACCAAATAGCTGACTTAGCCTGTGGCTTCCCATCACGTGTGTTGGGAACTGTAGGTCCCTTCCCATGCCTTTCAGGTAACCCGGTTCTCCAGTCCATCCGTTTTCTGACCCAGTTTACTAGTAAATCTCTGTCTAGGTAGTGGTTTCTACAGAACCTCCTTCCTTTGAATTTCTAAAGTGAGCAGTTTAAAAGAGTTTTTTCCTTCTTGAGTTTAGGTCTGAACAACCAGAGAGAGACCTACAGTTACTCCAGATGGACAACACTTGCAATTAAAAGTGTTGCCTCTTTGCCTGGCCAAGTTACAGCTGTTGCCCATGTTTAATTTTCCCAGTGTTTGGAGTTCAGGTTTCCTCATAGACTTTTGGCTCTTTCTTTGGATTTCCATGTTCCCTGCTGTCTAGAACCAAACTGTTCATGAGACTCAGGCCCTCAGAACCTAAACCTGCTTCCCATCAATAAGCTGGTAGCTCATCAGACCAAGTATTTCCAGGGGTCAGAAGAGTAGGATTCTGATGCAGAAATTACTTTCAGGCTACTTTTTCAAGCACACATCTCTTATGTAAAACAAGCTGTTTCTGTACTTCAGGTGAAAAATAGCACGTTTTTGTCCTTATGTTTTCAATGACCACTATCCTTCAGACATGAATGGGTCCTCAACACCCCAAATTAACCCAATTATTTTTTAAAAGTAATGTTTTTGTAATATAGATAATCAGGCTTTACTCAGTCTCACATGGGGACTTCTTACCTAATAATAGAGAAACATGTGAATTGACCTTACCTACCCTTCTTCCACAGCCAATTAGTGAGTATACAAATTAACCCAACAAAAATGGTGGTTACTTTTCATACATACCTGGGTCCCAGGAACCTCTTGGCACCCAGGTCACTCCCAGCCAGCCAGCCAGTCATCGGAGGGACTGAGTCTGTGACTGGAGGGGCGGGGCAAAGGTGGGGAGGGCGAGGCACTTCCGAAGGCTAAAGCCTGGAGCTTGGGAAGGAGCTGAGCCTTCTATTAAAAGCAGACAATCTCCAAGTCAGTGCTGGATTGCCCAGCTGCAGTCTGGCAACCCAACACTGACTGCTCAGGTGGCTGAGACCCAGAAAGTGAGTCAGCATCTGATCTGCAGCCTCAGTGGAAGCTGTTGATCAGTGTACTTACCTCTCTCTTTCTCTCTCTTTCTTTCTGATCTTTGCCAGCAGCCAGGCTTTTCTTTCTCTCCTGGCCTCCCACTGGGGGCACTGTTAAGCCCACCTCTTTGATCAGGCCCAGAGATAGGTCTGGAGATGCTGACTGGTTTAGGAACCAACCAATCAGAACCAAAGGTGGGTGCTGTGGGGGACCAATGGCTGCCTAGAAGGTGAAGCTTCTGACGCTGACTGGCGTAAGAACTGAACAAAGAGAACCAAATCTGGGTGCTGTAGGGAGCCAATGGCTGCCTAGAAGGTGGAGCTTTTGACACTGGCATAGGAACCGACCAATCAGAACCAAATGGCCAGCAGAGGAGGGCAGTTGGGAGCAACATCAGGCCTGCAGGAGAGGGCATTTAGGGGTGATCAGGCTCGCAAGCAGAAGCAGTTAGGGGCAAACAGGCAGGCAGGCAGGTGAGCAGTTAGGAGCCAGTGGTCCCAAATTATGAGAGGGATATCTGACTGCCTATTTGGACAGTCAGACATCTCACAAGGGGTCCCCAACTGGAGAGGGTGCAGGCTGATTTGAGGGAATCCCCCCTTCATGCACAAATTTCATGCACGGGGCTTCTAATATGTAAGTAAAAGCCTATTTAGAAACACATGATCCTACTACTGATCTATAACACAGTATGGCTGATATGAGATAGGCTTTAAGACATGTTGCCTAACCCCTTTTGGTCCCCTTTCCAATCAGACATGTTGCCAGTCCCTGGGTTGGAAAGGGATAGCTCTCCACTTTCTTTATAGATTCTGAAGTTATTGCTGTCTGCACAAGAACTTCTTAGGCACTTAACTGGAAAGAGTGACTAGATTGAGGAAAAGAGAAAGTAGGTGAATTGAAGGCAAAGCAAAATCTAATAATGCTTTCACTAAGCAACTTCTATGAGCTAAGGAAACTGTTTGGAACTTTGTTTCAATCAACGTTGGACCTTGGGGGTTTAGATACAGGAAGAGGAGACAGAGCTTCATCCCATTCATACCTATCTATCATGTAATCATCATGGGGAGGGCAAAGGCTGTCAAACCTTGCATGTGAAGAGGTAGACTTGGCAAACTTTCTCTCAACAGAGCAAGCTGAGTAGGATAAATTCCGTTTCCTTAAAGCTTTTCTTCTTTGTGTGATGTTGTAACTCAAGGACTAGTGTTTTTAGGAGGCTATAGAGAACAGTAGGGAAGGTAAACATCAGAGAAGAAATATGTCTTTTCTCTGTCTCTTGTCTGTCCCCCAGCACCAGGACATCAGGGATCCTGATGCCATGATGAACTTGGTGGGAGTCAGAGATGAGCACGTAAAAGGATTGCCTACCAAGGAGTGTTCTAATCCCTGTCCTTTTCATGTGCATTAGGAGATAGATTCCTCTAATATTTTTATGGTTTCCCATCTTATAGTTAAGTCTTTTATCCATTTTGAGTTTATTTTTGTGTATGGTATAAGTTAGTGGTCTACTTTCATTTTTTTGCATGTATCTGTCTAATTTTCCCAACACCATTTATTGAAGAGACTGTCTTGACTTCATTGTATGTTCTTGCCTCCTTTGTCAAATATTAATTGAGCATAGTGGTTTGGGTCAATTTCTGGGTTCTCTATTCCATTCCATTGGCTTATATTCTGTTCTTGTGCCAGTACTGGGCAGTTTTGGGAACAATGGTTTTGTAACACAGCTTGATAGCTCATATTGAGATCCCTCCTACTTTGTTCTTCTTTCTCAGGATTGCTGCAGCTATTTGGTGTGTGTTTTTAATTTCAGATTAATTTTTTGAGAGTTCATTCTAGGTCTGTGAAATATGTCATTGGTATTTTAATGGCGAGTGCATTGAATCTATAGATTGCTTTGGGTAGTATTGGCATTTTAATTATGTTGATTCTACCAATCTATAAATACGGTATGTTCTTCTTCCATCTGTTTATGTCTTCCTCTATCTCTTTTTTCAGTGTCCTGTAGTTTTCCAAGTACAGGTCTTTTACCTCCTTAGTTAAGTTTATTCCTAGGTATCTTAATTTTTTTGGTGTGATGATAAATGGGATTATGTGTTTTTTTTTAATCTCTTTTTCTATAAGTTTACTATTGGTATAGAAAAACACCATAGATTTCTTGGCATTAATTTTGTATCCTGCTACATAGCTAAATTAATTTATTAAGTCTAGTAATTTTTTATGGAGTCTTTAGGGTTTTCTATGTACAATATCATGTAACCTGTGAATAATAATTTTACGTTTTCTTTTCTAATTTGGATACCTTTTGTTTCTTCTTCTTGTCTAATTGCTATGGCTAGTACTTCTAGAACTATGTCAAACAGGAGTGTTGAAAGTGGGCATTCCTATCTTGTTCCTGTTCTTAGGTGAAATGGTTTTAGTTTTTGCGCACTGAGTATGATATTGGCTGTAGGTTTGTCATATAAGGCTTTTATTATGTTGAGGTATGATCCCTCTATTCCCATTTTGCTGAGGGTTTTTATCAAGAAAGGGTGTTGGATTTTGTCAAATGCTTTTCTGCATCAATTGATATGACTGTGATTTTTATTTCTCAATTTGTTTATGTGATGTATCACATTTATTGATTTGTGGATATTGTACCAGTCTTGCATCCCTAGGATAAATGCTACTTGATCATGGTATATGATTTGTCTGTTGTAATGCTGGATCCTATTTGCTACATTTTGTTGGGGATTTTGACATCTATGTTCATGAGGGATATTGGCCTGTAATTCTCTTTCATTGTGTTGTCTTTATCTGGTTTTGCCGAAGCAATATCTTCACTAACACAGTTCCTAAGACACTGGAAACTAAAGAGAAAAAAAATGGGACTACATCAAAATAAAAAGCTTCTGCGCAGCAAAAGAAACCATCAACAAAACAATGAAAGCCCACTGCTTGAGAGAATATATTTGCCAATATTATCACCAACAAGGATTTAATCTCCAACATTTACAGGAAACTCAGACAATTTAACAAAAGGAAGATAAACAACCCAATCAAAAAATGGGCCATGGACCTAAAAAGATACTTTTCAAAAGAAGACATAAGGAAGGCAAAAAGACATATGAAAACATGCTCAAAGTCACTAATCATCTGAGAAATGCAAATTAAAACGACTATGTGGTACCATCTCACACCTGTTAGAATGGCTATCATCAATAAATCAACAAAAACCAAGTGCTGGCAAGGATGCAGAGAAAAAGGAAGCCTCGGGCTGATGGGAATGCATACTGGTGCAGCCACTTTGGAGAACAGTATGGAGTTTCCTCAAAAATCTAAAAATGGAACTCTACTTTGACCCAGTAATCCCACTTCTAGGAACATATCCCAAGAAATGAGAAACACCAATCAGAAAGGATATATGCACTCCTATGTTCATAGCAGCTCTATTTGCCATAGCTAAGATTTGGAAACAGCCTAAGTGCCTACTAGCAGATGAATGGATTAAAAAACTGTGGTACATCTAGACAATGAAATACTATGTTGTGGTAAAAAAGAAGGAATTCTTACCATTTGCAACAGCATGGATGGAACTGGAGAGCATCATGCTAAGTGAAATAAGCCACTCAGAGAAAGATAAATATCATCATGATCTCACTTATTTGTAGAATATAGTGAACAACATAAACTGATGAACAGATCCAGAGAGAGAAGCATCGATCAGACCATCAAACTTCAGAGGGAAGGTAGGGGAGGGTGGTGGAAGAGGGAGAGATCAACCGAAGGACTTGTATGCATGCATATAAGCCTAATCAATGGGCACAGACACCAGGTGGGTGAGGGCAAATGTGGGGGGGGTAGGTGGACAATGGGAAGATAAGGACACATATGTAATACCTTAAATAATAAAGAAAAAAAAGATAGGAAAGAACAAAAAGATAATTTTCCCATCAAATCTCTGTGATCTGACAGTTATGTTGGGGTAGGGGGAATGGAGAGACAGTAAAATAGTTTCTTCATATTTTAGAGGCATCTCTGGAGAAAGCCCCACTCCACCCTCCTTTAGAGATTAGGTCCATCATGGCATGAAGGGGAAGGGCAATAGAAGGATTCCCTTGACAAAGACTCTCTTGATCAAACTTTAGTTAGGCTCTTCTGAGCCTTCTTCTCTACCAGGCCTTGGTCTTGACCTTCTGTGTCTATCCTTGCTGAGTCCAGTTTAAGCAAGGATCCTACACAGTCCATTTGGGAAACCCCCACCCTTCATATCTAATCAAATTCCTCTTCCCCACTCTTGATGTGTAAGCCCTCACTCAGCCTGACCTTCAGCAAGAATCTTGTTAGGTTAGATTAGGAAGAATCCTCCCACGCTTGATGTTTTCTTAGGATTTTTCCATCCACTGACCTATCACCCTGCTCCTTGGCTATAAATTCCCACTTGTCTTTATTGTAGTCAGAGGAGAGCTTGAGCTTTCTCTCCTATTTCAAGAAAGTCAAGCCCTATTGCAACAATCTTGAATAAAGTCTTTCTTACCATTTTGACAAGTGTCATAAATTTTTTAACACCTTTTAAGTGGAGGAGATACAATAGTTGGAGGAGGGAATGAGCATCCTTGAAACTGAAAATTGTTCTCCACAACAGTAGGCCCCCTTATCTGTGGTTTTGCTTTCCACAATTTCAGTTGCCCATGGTCAATTATGGCTCAAAAATATTAAAATGGAAAATTCTAGTAATAAATAATTCACACTGTTTTAAATTGTACACTGCTCTGTTCCATCCTACCTGGGATGTTAATCTTGCCTTTGTCCAGTGTATCTATGCTGTGGGTACTACCACGTATTAGTCACTGGTTTCATAGAGTTTGTGTTCTATTCATCCTATAGCATCCTAATGTTATATCACAATGCCTACCTACATCATTAGCCTCACTTCATCTCATTCACATAGACACTGTATCACCTCACATCATCACAATAAGAAGGCAGAGAACAGTGAAATAAGATATTTGAAGAGAGAGACCACATTCACATATTTTATTATAGTATATTGTTAAAATTATTCTATTTCATTATTAGTTATTATTCTTAATATCTTACTGTATCTAATTTATAAGTTAAATTTTATGATAGGTACACATGTATAGGAAAAAGCAGTCTGTATAGTGTTCTATATGATCTGTGGTTTCAGGCATCCACTGTGGGTCTTAGAACATAACTCCTGAGGATTTGTATAGGCATCCTACTGTATATGGGAAAACTTTTTCCTGGCCCCCACTGTGCCCAAACAGGGAATAGCTGCATGGATGCCTTTGGGAGGCTGAGCAGCAAGGCATCTTGTGAATCTACCCACGTGGTGTATCTGTAGATGCTCCTATCTCCGCAGTCTTTTCTTTTTTTAAAAAAATGTATTTTATTCATTTTTTTACAGAGAGGGAGAGGGATAGAGAGTTAGAAACATCAATCAGCTGCCTTCTGCACACCCCCTACTGGTGATGTGCCCACAACCAAGGTACATGCCATTGACTGGAATCAAACTTGGGACCCTTCAGTCCGTAGGCTGACGCTCTATCCACTGAGCCAAACTGGTCAGGGTTGTCCATGGTCTTGAACACAGAATCTGCTCTGCTTTCCCAGGATTTCTGCATCCTTAACAAAGTAGGTGGGAACAGGGGAGTGAAACAATAGCATTCCCAGACATCTAACTAACAAAGCCAGTTTTCATGGTCCAAAAACTAAAGATATGCATCATTTCTCATCCCACAGAGTCACACAACAAGTGCACAGCAATTACATAATAGATAACTCAGACCTGTGGGGGCATCTGTGGGAGGGATTGTCAAAATGAGAGAACCCGCTGGGAATGGCACTCCAGAATGGAACAGGGAAAGGCAGAGAAGCAGCAGGGGTCAGCAGAAGGCTGGCCAGGCAGCCCAACTCCAAGGAGGGAGGCATCGGAATCAGGCAATCAAGTGGGAAATGCTCATTCCCCCAAGGATATGTTACTCGAGGTCCCATTTCTGCCGTTTTATGTTAATTTCAATGATATATGTTTATGCCCCACTGAGCAGAAAGGACATTGAGTTAATACACACATGAAAGGAAACCATAGTTCTCAGCAATCCTTCTCCAAATATTCTTCATAAGACGGGATGAAGGGTTTCTTCACTTTACTTCTAAGAAATGTTTGTACTATCACCTTTCTGTTTCCAATACCTGGCATAGAAGCATCAAATACTTGGTTTGGTAATGAGAAAAGAGTGAAGTAGGTCAAACAACTACTTCAACGCCTCCTGCTTAAAAAAACTGAAAGGCTTATTCCTTTATTCTCACCATTCTTTTCCTCAAGTTGTTTTTCAAATGGTTGTCTAACGACTGTGAGTTAAGAGGCCCAATGTTCATGGTGAGGTTTAGATTTGGCCTTCCTTTAGCTTAGAAAAACAGGGTGATGATATTCTAATAAGTTCTAAATGCCTGGGTTTCAGCCATAAGCATGAGAAGTTTTCAGGAACGTGAATTTTGATATCTGTCTAATTTCCCCTATAAACCAAAATGAATTTTAGACTGTAATAAAGAATTTTTTTAAAAGCATTTATTCTAGCACAAAGGAATCGCAGCCCAGGAAAATCAGATTCAGGTAGCAACCTAAGTTGTGTTCCACCAAGACAAAGGGGAGGCCGCCTTTTACAGCAAAAGTTCCCACCCAGCCCAGCCAGCCTGGCTCAGTGGTTGAGTGTTGACCTACAAATTAGGAGATCACAGTTTGATTACTGGTGAGGGTACATGCCCATGTTGCGGGCTTGGCACCCAGTGTGGGGCATGCAGTAGGCAGCTGATCAATGATTCTCTCTCATCATTGGTATTTCTCTTTCCCTCTCTCTCTCTTGCTCTCTCCCTTCCTCTCTGAAATCAATAAACATATATATATATATATTTAAAAAGTTCCCACCCATATTCTCAAATAGGTCTGTTTTATGTAAACGAGGTATCCAAAGTCATACAGTTTTGATTGGTTGGTATATATGCAAATGAGGATATACTTTATGTAGTTCTGATGGATGAAGCAGGTCTTAGTCCATTGTTCAAAATAAGAAGGAAGGAACCCCCTTACTATAGTTGATTCAGATAGTGTGAATGAGCCTAAGGTTCAGTGTGAGGTTCTTCCCAGTATGCAGAGTACATGAGGAGCCTCTGTCAACAAATGGCCTCTAAGCTTTTATTATTCATATAATTTGGGACCTCAGTTGACTATGGGGAGTCCGCCTCAGTAGATGAATTCCTTATTGATTTTCACATCAAATGAATCTTTCTTCTCATGATCCACCCTCTCTACTTTTTATTTTATTCCCAAACCCAATTCCTTGGTGAGATTTACTTTGTCTCCTTGTCCTTCAAAAAGATCTGGTCACATATACCAATCACAGGTGGGCAGCTGCTACCCAATCTCTGCTTGTGGTGGTTGTTAGAATGGTAATGTTTTAGTTTTATAGAAAACTCTAAAATGTCACCCCAAAATATGACTGTAGGAGATCATGATATACCATCTCAAAATACACATAAGCGTTACTTTGAGAAAGGGTAGACACAGAAGGAGCTCTGACAACAGTGTAGAAGTTCCCCTTTTGTCAGAGAAATTTATGTTTATAAGGAACCTCCTTTGTAAGAGGTCTTACCCTCTGTACCTAGAAGAGAAGGATAATTCTAAATCATGACTCTTATCCTGGTAGGAGGCAGGGACTTAAATTTGCATAACAAACCATACCCTTGTTCACTGTACTTTTCCTGGTCTCCTTCTCATAACTGGTCCTTCACACCCTTCTTCCTTTGTTTTAGCTGAAGATGGTATTTAAGCCCCAGTTTTAAGCCTCCTCTTCGAGTTTATTCATCCCTGAGTTTCTTCCAGTTATGCAGTTGGCACTTGGATGACAGAAGCTAATTCCAGCATGTCATAATGCAAGACTTTCATCAAAAGGTTGATGGAATTTGGAGATTCAGCAAGGGCTGAATCACATATGTTATTGCCTGTTGGAAATGGCTAAGAGCATTTCTCCAAACCTGAAAAGGATGCATAAGTGATTGCTTTCTGTCAGACAGCTGAGGGCATTTCAATCTACATGTTATTGCCTCCTACTGGCCAAACACCTGAAAAGCTGTAGGCAGTTTCCCCAATCTGACAATGGATTCTGTATACTAAAACTTGCCTTTGATATGTATATCTACCTTGCTTTAGGACAATTTGTGTTAATAAAAGCAAGGGGTCCAGAGAGATAGAAAAACTTGGTTTCTTTAGCTAAATCTTCTCTGGCCCCTCAAAATGCCTTCCAAAATTATGTTTAATCTCTGGACTCTTGATTAATTTACACGTAGCACCTTCTCCAAATTCTCAAAACCCGTCAAGATGCTGGATTAAGACCACTGGCACTTGAACTGCCTGGGTCCACTTATATGCAGTGCAAGACTCACGCACTTTAAACAGACTTGTTCAAGGGTCAACTGTATTTTCAATCCACAGCTGGAAATCCATGTATGCAGAAGGCTGACATAAATTATACTTGGATTTCTGATTGTGCAGCTGGCCGGGACCCCTAATCCCTGTGTAGTTCAAGGGTCAGTTGTATATGAGATATACATGTTAATAAAGTTCTCTTTGTGTCTCTTGTTAATTGTCTTTGGTTATGGGACTCCAGTAGAGAATCTTGAAGAGTAAAAAGAACGATTATGCCCCTCCTACAGTTTCTATTTATTTTTATCTGCTGCATGTGACTAAGAATTCTATTTAATATAACTGAAGAACCAGCTCAAAATGGTTATATCCTGTTTCTAACAAGATACTGAGTTTTTCTCAGAGGCAACAGACCAAAAACACAAGCCATGCATCTAAAGCATTCACAGAGAAGAGAATGTTCCTACCTTCATTTGCACCTGGGGCTGAAATTCAACCACCCATCCCACATATACCCCAAACTAAAGGACTGGAACAAAATCAGAGCTTGAACACTGGAACCTTTCAGAAGTAAAGGATCCACTGTTCAGGAAGTTCTGATGCTAAAGCCCCTTACTGTAAATAGCCAAGCGCCAAAGCTATTCCATCAAAGCCTGCCCAGCTAGTACATCCAAATAATAGCTCGTTTCCTCTAACTCCTTAAAACTCATCCTGAACTCTGGATTAGACAAACAGCTTTGAGCCTTGCCTCCTACCTCCTTGCGGGTCAACTTAGCAATAAAAGATTTTTATTTTCCCAAAATCTGGTGCCATAGTATTGGTTCCTATGTGCATCAGGCAGCAAGCCCTTGCTTGATAATATTAAGAAATAAGAATCTCATGTTTGCTTACTATTCCCCCCAACTGATGCTCCAACACAACCATCTTTGTCTATCTGATGGAAATATCTAATTCCACCTGTGTATCTGATGTGCCTATCTACTGCTCCATGCAACTTTTAACTCAACAGAAAACCTCTGCTTACCTTATTCCTGGAACAACCAAAGATCAATCAGGTTAGTCTCCTAATGCACAGAACAGAGTCCCACTATAGCAATGATGGAAAAGGACTGGGCAACCTCAAAGCCTGGCAGCACATCCTAGATGACCCCTCCCCCCCAACGAGTTTGCCATGGAGCTCCATGGGGGAGAGAACAGAGGGCCTATTGAGGAACACATTGGGGCTTCACAGACTGGAGGTGTAGGGGCAGCCATGTGTCCTGCCTTCTGTTGATGCCTGCTGTTCTAGTCAAAATGTCATTAGCTCATTTCTACAATGATGCTTATTTAAAAATGTAAATGCAATAGCCAACATCTGTTTCCTCCCCTCCCAGACTCAATTTTCAGAAAAGTAGAAGAGACCTAACAGTCCACTGGCTTCCATGATATGCTATGGACTTGGGTAAATGGCATTGCACATTTTACCTACTTTAGCCTTCAGAGAGGAGCCCTGAGACATAGCAATCACTCTTGAGACTCCTCACGGGATCTGGAGCTCCATGAAATTAACCACGACAAAGAGCAGACAAGTGCTGGTAGCAAGGTTTGAGCCAGACTACTTGGTTTTCAAAATCTGTCTTGTTCCCTTATGCAAATAGGGCTATTGCTTAAAAAGAAGTTATCCCCTGCCCAGTGTGGTGTTTGCCCAGTGGGATTTGAGGTCCCAGATATAAAGGTGGGGAGGGGATTAAAAGCACTAGAGTTAGCTGTCTTCTCTGGGAACGGGAACTATCATTTGCCCCCCAGGGTGTGGTACAGTGCCTCACTCATAGTGATGTTCAAGAAACAGTTGCTGAATGAGTGAACAAGACGATATATAAAGACTGATTGAAATGCCAAAAAATACCCTGAAATATATCAATACTCATAAGACATATTAACTTATGACATAAACTTTTAAAGTTGTAGTGTGAACAACTGTATAAGAGATGAGCAAGTTATCAGGGAGCAGGGCTTGGACAAATAAAGCTCTTATGAAAGGATGTGGGGAGCCCAGTTAGGAGTTGGGATGACAGAAAACCATGGAGCCACTGGGTGTGTCTGCTGACAGACAAGAGGAACCCCCATGACAGACATGAGGAACCCTCAATGCCCAGTGGGGATTTGTGGAGAAGGGGAGAAGATGCTGCTGAAAGAGGTGAAATAGTCAAAGGAAGGAGGATGACAGGCTGCTCACTTCATGGTCCTTCCAGTTTTGTCCTGCCATGCTGTCTTACATATTAAAGAGTGATATAAAAAATATCAAGTTTGCTGATTATGATAAACATACACAAAATATATCTAGAATATAATTATGAATGATGTTCAAAATAAAATCTGGAAGCACTCAACTACCTGTTCCAACCCAGGCAGCCACACTCAATCTGAATTCATGCACAAAATGTTTATTTGCTATGTTTCAGGCAAAGTGCTAGGGAGATAACAATGCACAATGTAAGCATGACACTCTTTCTTCTGAGTCTGGAACTCAATGAACTACCAATTATAACAGAGAAAATGATGGACAGAACAAGTAAGCATACTGAGAGTGACAGAGAATCAAGGGCCAGAATGTAGGCAGAATTGGTAATCATTTTAGGCAGATGGAGCAAAATTGAGAAAAAGCAACCCAGGACTTAGCAAAGTGAATACTCTGACTATACATCATGAAACAGAACTTGACAGAAAAAATTAAATTGCAAGGTGCTTTATGCTGGCCATGGGCCCTTGGGTCTGCATGTACCAGAGATTTCCTTTTCCTTGAGACACTGCCCCAGAAAGGGGACAGGCACCAGCCCTGCTCAGCTCATACCACTCCTCAGGGACAAACCAAAGAGACAAATACCAGTGATTTTAAAAATGCATACCGCTGAGACCGGTTTGGCTCAGTGGATAGAGCATCGGCTTGCGGACTGAAAGGTCCCAGGTTCGATTCAGGTTGGGAGCATGTACCTTGCTTGCTGGCACATCTCCACTGTGGGGCGTGCAGGAGGCGGCTGATCAATGTCTCTCTCTCATCGATGTTTCTGACTTT
This sequence comes from Lasiurus cinereus, assembly GCA_011751065.1. Lineage (NCBI taxonomy): Eukaryota > Metazoa > Chordata > Mammalia > Chiroptera > Vespertilionidae > Lasiurus > Lasiurus cinereus. The sequence continues at coordinate 19,623,309 of JAAGEH010002525.1, forward strand.
CTATCTCTCTTTCTTACTCTCTGTAAAAAATCAATAAAATATATTTAAAAAAATGCATACCACCTTTCTACCCAATGGAAAACACAACTTCTTTCCCAATAAACATCATAAATAGTGATTGTAGATTAGCCTCCCCACCCCACAGTTTAATACTTAAAAAGAAAACCACTACAATGCAGTGAAAGGACAACATTAAAAGTAAAGGCTTACATTTTAAGCCTTTTATAACATTGGGTTATAAAAAATAGTTCTAAATAACTCTTAGATCAAAAAGGAAATAAAAACTGAAATTATACACTATTTAGAAAACAGTGCCAATTCAAACACTACATATAAAACCTTATGAGCTGTGGCAAGATCTGTACTCAGAAGAAAACACATAACATTAGATGCTTTTACTATTAAGTAAGACAAAAGGAAAATAAAGGCACTGAGATTTCAACTCAAAAGGGTGGAAAGCAAGAAACCAAGGGCAAAAGGGCAAGAGACAAAGCAGACTGTACGATACATACACAGGGAGGAGGGGAATTGATAACTCAGGAGTGGCTTCTTTGAAAAGGCCAACCAAAATTTAATTTAATTTTAAAAGGAGAGAAAAAAAAACATAAATGCCATCAGGATTGAGGAAAGGGCTTTGACCACAAACAAAAAGAAGTTTTTAAATGGCTTAAAGATAAATGAATGGAAGAAATGTCAAACGGGAAGCTTTCTGAGACAGTAGAAAACTAGTGTAGACTAACCACCGAAAATCCTGGGGGAAAATTTGCCAAGAATTACAGTCCAAAGAGGCACTAGACCCAGTGTGTACTACAAATAAATTGTGTCGATTTTTTGAGGAACAGAAAAACAGCACATGATCTGAAGTACCCCAGAACAGAAAATGAAAATGTTATCATTTTCTCCAAATGTATGTAATTCTATATAATCTTATATAATAAAGAGGTAATATGCAAATTGATCATCACTCCAACACACAAAATGGCTGCCCCCATGTGGTCAAAGATGGCTGACCCCATGTGGACACAAGATGGCCACCATAAGATGGCTGGCAGGGCAGGGCAGTTATGAGCAATCAGGCCAGCAGGGTAGGGCAGTTGGGAGGGACCAGGCCTGCAAGGGAAGGCAGTTGGAGGTGACCAGGCCTGCAAGGGAGGGCACTTAGGAGTGACCAGGCTGGCAAGGGAGGGCAGCCAAGGGTGACTGGACCAACAAGGAAGGCTGGTTGGAGGCAATAAGGCCTGCAGGGGAAGATAGTTAGGGGCAATGAGGCTGGCAGGGGAGGGCAGTTAGGGGCAAATAGGCTGGCAGGAGAGCAATTAGGTGTCGATTAGGCTGGCAGGGGAGTGGTTAAAAGGTGATCAGAATGGCAGGTAGAAGCGGTTAGAGGCAATCAGGCAGGCAGGCAGGCAGGCAAGCGAGCAGTTGGGAGCCAGCAGTCCTGGATTGTGAGAGGGGTCGCAGATTGGAGAGGGTGCAGACTGGGTTGAGGGACATACATGCTCCCTCCCCGCCCTGTGCACAAATTCTGAGCATTGGGCCTCTAGTCTATATATACAAAAGGTTAAGCAACTGGCTGATGGGTGGATAGGCTGACAGGCTGATAGATCTGATTTGCACTGACCACCAGGGGCAGATGCTCAATGCAGGAGCTGCTGAGTGATAGCAACTTTGCAGAGTGCCCTCTTGCATTCCAGGAACCTTTGGGGGATGTCGGATTGCTGGTTTTGGCCCAATCCCCACAGGCCAGGCCAAGGGACCCCACTTGCCCAAGGGACCCCACTCATTTCACAGATGCGCTTTGAGCCCGGTGCCAACCCAGGTGCCGCTGGCTCCAAGGCGTGTCTAGCCCATCTCACCCAGTCCTGCCCCACTGGCCACATTCTAATTAATTTTCTTTCAATGTGCACAAATCCATGCCTTGGGCTACTAGTGTTCATTATAAAAGCAGTAAAGCCAGCACGCAAATTGAAAACATTATGCTCAGTGAAAGAAGTTAGCAACAAAATACCACTTACTCCATTTACGTGACATGTCCAGAATAGCCAAATCTATAGAGACAGTAAAATAGGTGATCACTAGGACTATGGGTGTCAGGATGAAATGAGTAAGGGGGTTGGTTCTTTTATGGGTAAGAATATGTAATAAATATGTGGTGGTGGTTGTACAACCCTGTAGATATACAATACTGAAATCATTTAATTGTGCATACATTAAATGAGTAAAATATACGACGTAAGTTATATCTCAAAAAAACTATTATTTTTTTTAAGATAGCACATACACACACAAAAGAGAAAGCTACATAAAAATTTTAGTAATCAATTAAAGGCTGTGATTTTTAACTACAATACTGGCAATTAATACACCAAGACCAAATAGAATTTATTCTAGCAATACAAATATGGCCTTATGGTACACACTATATCAATATGATTCAAAACAAAAAAATTATAATCACTTTAATAAATGCCAAAAAAAGCATGTGAAAAGATTCCACATGTGCTCCCAAGAAAAACTCCTCATAAATTAGGAAGCACATTTCCCCAACCTCATGTCTATTTAAAACAAACTAACATTCATCATAACAGTAAAATGCTCAAGGCATTGCATTAACTGAGGAATGAGATAAAGATATGCTGTCATAGTTAATATTCAATACTAATCTGCAGACTTCAGCTGAGGCAATCAAAAAGTACAGAATGAAAAAAAAAGGCAAAATTATGTTGATTTGTTCATAATGTGATGATCTTTGAAAAATTAAAATAAAAAATCAATGAAAATTATTAGAAATCCTTAAGATTTCAAGAATGTGACCAGTTGTTATTTATAATGTTATTTACTTGAAGTAGAGCGGACATATAGAAAATCACACAAATCTTAAGTTGGTTTTCACAAACAGGACACACTCATTTAACCATAATCCAAGTCAAGACACAGATGACCAATCTTCCAGAATCCCCCATGTACCCCTCACTCTGTATTTACTTGCCTAAAGATAGCCTCTATCTCGAATTCCAACAATGTAGACTAGTTATGCTTGATTTTCAAATTTATAAACAAATAATAAAACAGTATACTGGTATACTCTTTGGTATCTGGATTCTTTGATTGAACATATGTTTGAACATATGTTTGTTCATGAAACAAGAAGTGGATGCTGTGACAAAAGATCAGTTAGAGAACCAATAAGAATCCTTGAAAATTAAAATGCAAAAACAGAAATGGAAAGTTCCAAGTACAGCCAACAGATAAAGAAATGATGAATAAGAGAGCAAATATAATAAAATTAGACAACTAGTCCAGAAGTCCAAAAATGGAGAAAACACACACACACACACACACACACACACACACACACACAGAATATCAACAATGAATATGAGTTTCCATTGGAGAGTTCTACAGAGTAAAATGGGTAAAAGTAAATCCCAATGCACACCATTTTGAAATTTCCAAACACCTGTGATAAAAGGATTTTTAGACTTAAAGACAAGTTACTTACAAAGAATTGGAGGTATAATGGCTCTGTAGGAAGTTAAAAGACAATGGAACATGGCCTTCAAAATCTGAGAGGAAAATCTTTCCAAGTGGGAAATGAGAATTCCAATATTTTTAGATATTCAAATACTAAAATATTTCTTTGAAAATATGAACCTCAAGGAATATAAGGATAGAGGTGAAAGGAACCAACACAGGACAGAGGTGAAAGGAACCCCCAAATCTGTATTATATTGGGCCAGTCCCAATAGATGGAAAATGCAAGAGAGATTTCTGCAAAAAGATGAACTGGACAGAATACCTAACATTGCTGTGAGGATTGAGGGAATTCAGACAAGAAGCAGAGGGTCTGGGGTTGAGTTGGTGAAAAGTATATAGAAAGCAAAGTAAGCAAACAAACAAAAACAAAATGATTAATTATAGGATAAACCAAAAGCTGTTCAGGAAAGGGAAAATAACCAAAATATATCATGTGGATGAGCTGTAAGTAGTTATAATAAAGGTAAATATTTTTGAAATGATCTAAATTACATATATATATATATATATATATATATATATATATATATATTCCTAATATGAAAATAGACAGAATGGCAGAACCAAACTGAACAATCAGTCGTTATGATGTGTGCTGACCACCAGGTGGTGCATGCAAAACATGGTGGGTGTTGGTTGCAGTGAGATGGTGGAGCAAGTGAGCGGGGGCACCAGACCAAGGTGGGGCACCAGTTGCTGTCATTAGGGCGAGCCTCTAGTGGTTACTGAAAATTCTTTGCTCTCAGGCATACCACAGTCCCGCCAGGTGCTTGCACCTGCTGCCGGTGATGGCCCTGCTCACACCTGCTGCAGGTACCAGAGCCGCCCCTTGTACTCACTGCCGGCACCCTGCTCGCCTCTGAGTGCTTCTCCACCTGCCCCTGCTCTTGAGGAGCAATCCGGGGCAACCGCTGTCGCTTTCACCTGCTGACGACTCTGGCCCCAATTGCTCTGCACAGTCAGCAGGTGTTAGTGGGTCTAGTGCCATCAGTGCATGGGAGCAGTGGCTGTGGGAGTGAGGTTGCCAACAGATAGGACAGGGGCCTGCGGTGAGAGGGGCCCACAGTTCCTTTCAAGGTGCACACATTCATGCCCTGGGCCCCTAGTATAACTATAATGGAAAATGGGGGAAGGAATGAGTAGTGGGTGAGCAATAAAGAGTTATTACCATATTTCCCATAGCAAAAAGTTAAAAATCATGCCTAAATCTCAAAAATAAAACAAACAGAGCACAACAAAAATATGTTATTTAGACAGGTAAACAGACGATTTATAAGAGTAGAGGGTGCTATCTCTAGACAGAGAGTAGGGCATTGTAGAATATATATATTTGACTTCTGAAACAAATATACGTAATTTTTACAAAACTACAAAATGATTTAAAATATGTAAGATTTTAATGAATCTTAGATACTAATGAAATATCAAGAGTGTTTGTCACAGAAAGGTGTGATGAGGAGTGATTATCTAATACTTTTTGTATTTTCCAATCCTATCTAATAAAAGAGTAATATGCAAATTAACTATCACTCTGCTACACTCACAAGCCACATCCACCAGCCAAACAGGAGCGAGTATGCAAACGGACAGTCGGACATCCTTCAAAGGGTCCCAGATTGGAGAGGGTGCAGGCTGGGCTGAGGGACACCCCCTCCATGCACAAATTTTGTGCACTGGGCCTCTAGTTTTTATAATAAATATTAAATTTACAATGAATGCACAATGCATTTTTACAATAAACACATAATGAAAAGGTGTTTTTAGAACATGATTTTGAAATTCTCCCATGTCCTTGTTGCTGCCCTTGCTCTCTGCCGGGCAGGAAGACCACATCTGGATGAGAAGCAGGAAAGAAAGCCATTCTTGTTTCTCCTCCTGAGTGCCTCTGGACAAATTACACAGGGCTCATCTCATGGCTGACAGCTTCTGCTCCTCCCTCCTCATTTTCTTTAGGATTTGAAGTCTCTGCAATTTCAAATCTCTTCAAGCAAATATTCTAGTTTCCTGGAGATGACTACAAGATTTAAGGAATGTCTTTTTTGTGTGCATGGTTACTTTTAAGAAATTCCTATAGGGTTTGGTGGAAGCGGGTATGCATGTCCAAGTCACATAAAATTTATGAGCAATGAGAATGCCATCCTTTACCACTTAGAGGCACGGGAGTAAATTCAAGGGGATACACGGACACAGGCTCTGGGAAAGTCAGGGTGGCCAATTGGAATCAAGGAACATCATGTACTGGCCACAGGGACTCGGCCCTTCAGGGAAAGTCACCACAGTTAAGGTTTCCAGCACAAACTCTTGGGAACTGTGGAAGAAATCTACCAGAGCTCAGTGATCCAGGCACCAGAGATCCAAAGGGAGGTCATGGAGAGGGGCCACAGCAGAGAAACAAGGTAGCAGGATTCAGAGCAGCTATTCAAGAGCAGGGGGCAGGCCCAGCAGGAGCCTAGGACTCTGCATGGACAGCTGGTGTCTGCTGAGAGAGGGACTGGCTGAAGTAAGAAGCTCCTGGTTGCTGGAAGCCAGGCTTCTGTGACTAGGGAAGACTCACAGGTAGAGCATTTCGATGTGGGAGGGGAGATAGAGCAGGATGTGAGGGTGGCTCTAGGTTTGAGAGGCAAACGCTGCTTGCTTCTTGTGAGGGGCAGGGAGTAGGGGAGGAGGAGAGAGCTGGGACTGCAACTTTGCCCACCCACGTCTTGGCCCAGGGCCCGGAGTGGGACTGTGTTTGCAGATGAGAAGGTAGGGCAAGGGTCTCAGCGAAGCTGGAGAAAGAACCAGCATGGAAATTGAGGGCAAGGCTGACAAAAGACAGAGGTTCTCACTGCTGTCCCCACTTGTCCTCTAAAACCCAATGAAGCAGAGGCTGGGTGCAACTATTCTTCTGAAACCCCCTCGTTTTGCTCTGGAAAAGGCAAAACCTGTTCAATGGAGGTAATCATTGGACAACTGTTCATGTGCTTTCTTTCTTCTTTGGGACTACGTGACCTTTGCTGCAAGTTGCAAGGCAGAAACTTTGGAGTTTTATCTGCTCCTTCACCTCCGCTCCTTCACCTCTGCCTTTGGGAGGGGATGCTAGGCCAGGAGGAAGCAGACTATGAGGCTCTTAAAATTGGAGAGAAAAGCCCCTTGCTCCTCTAAAGCCGAGCACTGGGGTGGGTACTGGGAGGAATTAAGTGGTGCTCTCATGAAAGACCACCGTCTTCCCACCCAGGGTCCCATGGGAAGGAGACAAGCGAGAGGAAGGGGGTGAGAGGTGAAGAGAGCCTGGATTCAGCACAGAGAGGGAAAGATGTGTTCCAAGTGAGGTTGGCCCAGAGGGTAGAGCGGGCCTTTTCCATGGGGACTGTGGAAGGAGCCTGCCTCACAGGTGGCTCATATCCATCTGGGGCCCACCTCATCAACGTGAAGTGTGTGGTGCACTGTGGCCATGGCAGGAGGCTCAGTTCCCGTGGAGGGAAGAGGAGTAGCAGCTGAGAGTCTTCCCTGGGACCAGATGAGTCTGCGGCTGGGCTGGATGAGGAGAAACATGGCCTAAGCTCAGGTGTCTCCTGCCAGTACAAGCCATGAGGAGCCAAGGCCAGGGGGCTCTGACCAAGCCAAGAGGTCAGATCACACATCAGGCAGCGGAGATGACTGCCAATAACCTGGGCAGGGCAAGGAGCAGCTGGGTAGGCCAGGGCACTGCCCAAGGAAAGGTGAGACACAACAAGACCTTGAGGCTTCCTTTCGCTCAGCCACAGGGGAATGCTCCTGCCGACTTGTCCTCAGACCCCCAGAAGCCATCTGAGACTAAACATGCTTCCAGAAGAGGCTGAGCATTTCCAAAGGGACAAAATATGATCAATAACCCAAACACAGCTACAGCCCCTAGATTGCTTAATTGGCTGAGCTTGGCGTATAGTAAGGGTTCAATAAATATGGGCTGGTGAGTGAATGAAGGATTTAATATTTGCACTTCTCTAAGATATTTGATTTACAACTAAAGAAACTTCGTAACATCTTAATGGCAGATGTGCCATTTTATCATTCATCTCCATGGCAGAGCATTTCCTTGAAGCTAGGATGCCAGGCATAGGATGAAAAAAAATTGATGTTCACGCCTTTCTTTGGCCTCACTGCCTTTTTGCTTCCATCGAGTTCATTGTAACACAGATCAGTCACTGCTGGCAGTGGGGCAGGGGACAGGGTGGTATACACAGAAGTAACAATAATGTCTGGCTTAAGAATTGTTGTTACTGCCCTGGCTGGTGTGGCTCAGTTGGCTGGGTGTCAGAATGTGCACCAAAAATTTGCTGGTTTGATTCCTGGTCAAGGGCAGCACAAGCCCAGGTTTTGGCTTCAATCTCTGGTATGGGACTGTGCAGGAGGCAGCCTTTGGATGTTATGCTTTCACATCAATGTTCCTCTCTCTCTCTCTCCCTCTTCTCTCCTCTCTAAAAATTAATAAAGTGTTTTTTGTTTTGTTTTTTATTATAAGTGGTTCTGTTACCTTATTTCTCAGTATAAGCAAGAAGCTTGCTGTAAACCTTTACTGAATGATGGCAAAAAGATGAACACATACATATGTATGCACATGCATACATTTGTGTGCACATACTCATATGTGCATGTTCATACATATGTGTGCACATGCATACATTCATAAACTAGACTAAGTTGAATTAGAATTGGAGGCCAAGTTGACCTCCAATGTGAAAAGCTGTGGCCTCTGCCCGGGCCAGTGTGGTTCAATTGGTTGAGCATCAGCCTCTGCACTAGAGGGTGCTGGTTCAATTGCTGGTCAGGGCACATGCCCAGGTTGTGTGCTGGATCCCCAGTGGAAGGGGGGGTGGACATGCCAGAGGTAGCTGATTGATTTTCCCCTCTTACCCTCTCCCTTCCTCTCTCTTTAAAAAATCAATTTAAAATCTTAAAGAGAAATATTCCACTTGTCCAGAGTCATTCTCAGAGGCCTCCTTCCACCTGGAACTTCCGATTTGTCCGGGGACAGGAATGGCTCACCCGCCGCGGGTTCTGTCTACGAAAGCCCTGCAGCCACCACGGACACTGTAGTCAGAAATGCAGCGCTAACAAAAACCACTCAAGGACCATTTCTTTCTTTGTGTCTTTCAGTTAAACTTCTTAGGAACGTAGGGGTCCATTGAACTTCACACACAGACGTCAGACTCTGAAATACTAAGGTGGGCACCCTCCCGGGTCTGTGAAGGGCCTCCCATGGGGCCTCTGCCCCATTGACCCTGGTAGTTAGGTCGTTCCTGACAGTAGAGGCAGCTCCCTGCAGCCTCTCCGCAGCCGAGGACGTGCTGCTGCCGGGGCAGTGGACGGACACAGGGGCCTGCAGCAAACTGTAGCCATTGCTCCGATGTTGTGTGTGCCTGGCTGCAGAAGCTATTTTTAGATCCAGGTTGACAGCAAAAATACTGAAGACTGTGACCTCAAACTCCAGACAGATATTGCAGAGTGTCAGCCCAAATGTCCCTTCTTTAGGAGTCTGGAGAGGACTTTGCTGCCTTAAAAACTGCACTGGGTCAAAGGACTGAAAATGCCTCTGTGCCCAGAGAGGCAGCGCCCGCTGGTCCTGTGAGCTGGGCAGCTGGCAGCTTGCCACCTGGCAGAGAAGGGCACCAAGGGCTCTGTTGTCAAGGCTTACAGTGAACCTCCCCAGCTCTGAAGGGACATTCTATTTGCCTTCTCTGCAACCTAGGAGAAATGACATAGTCACGTGTTCCTTCATTTCCATAAAAGAGAAGAGGCAATGGATAGGGGCCGGGTTCCACAAGGAGCCTCAGACATAGCAAATGCTGCACAACTGGGAAGGCCTGATAAGGAGTAAGCATCTTGGAGGATGAAACTCTGTCTGGCAAGTACTGCCAGAGAGCTGGGTGAGTGGAAAAGGCAGAGAACAAGTTACATCCTGTATCTTCGTCATTTCACCCAAAGTACTCCCTGAAAGAGACTAAGGCACTGAGGACTGGATGGACTGGGAAGCCAGCAAACGGTTTCTAAACTGCACTGCAGAGAAAAATATGGGGCAGCATGGAAGACACAAAGACAGGGCACCTTCGGCTCTGAACGCAATCCCAGGGTCTTCGATAGTTACTTTCAGGCTTTGAGGGTGGAGGTGAAAAGAGAAATGGGAAGGGCAGAAGGAAGGAATATGAGAGGGCCCAGAAGATGGCACATTCTGGAATCATCTAGAAAAGAAAGATTAAAGCTACCAAAACAATGGCTGGAGTCTATCCCACTCCACTGCACTCAAATTGTACCCATGTAGTTCCAACCAAAGAGGAATCTGAGCTACCCTCTTCCTGCCAGATCAACTTGCTAAAACTGATGGTATTCCTGCTCCCCTATTTTCACCCAGCAAGAACCCAGAACTGAGCATTTAACTCAGAGGTGAAGTGTCTTCCTTTTTAAAAAATCTTAAACTTAAATCTCATCTGCTCTTCAGCAGCCCACCACATTGAACTCTTTGAAAGTCAGAAGGAAAGCCTTGCCAATATTATTCAGTCACTTGCTTGCTGCTGTGAGCTGTCAAAATGGGTGTTGGCGGATGGAGGCAGGTCTCTGCTTGTCATTGCCAGAATGGTTACCCTGAAAGCCTTGCTCTAGCTCCAGGGCACTGCCTGGGGACTTGGCTTCCCAAGGAAAGGTATGTTTCAGGGACATCGATGTGTCATGCAGAAAGGAAACCCGATCTACTCAGGCTGGTATAGAGGTAGATAGGTGATGTCAAGCAATACCATTTCTTTCACCCCAAAGCAGTGTGTGCACCATTGTGTCAGCACACTTCCATTTTATAATGAACAGCCTCCCTGAAGGGACCAACTGAGGAACATAGGCCCCCATATGTTCCTGTGCAAATCCCCTGGCATTAAAAAGCCTCTCCTCCACTAGCATCCAGAGTTGCTCCATAAGCAGGTTCCAACTCAGGAAGAACCTTTTGTCATAATCATCTGGTCACATGAATGGACCAGGTAGCCAGGAAAGGGTTGTAGGATTCCCATAGCGAATAGTAAGATTGCCTTTGGATGACACAGAGGGCAAAAATAATAGCAACAACCATCAGAATAGCTAGCATGTTAAAAAGTTTTACATGTATTACTTCACTTAATCTGCACAACAGATTAAGTAAAATAAATTAATATCCCCATCCACAGAGGAAAAAACTAAGGCATAGAGAGGTTAAGTTACTTGTCCCAGTCTCAGAATGGGTCCGTAGCACATCTAGTCGTTTTACAAAGAAGTAAATGAGGCTCAAAGCCAGTGGTCACATCTAGTGTAGAAAACAAGTCTTGGGATTGTGGGAAGGTTGTTTCCATCCCATCACAGAGCTGACACCTGGAGTCATTTGAGAACCACTTGCTCCCACCTGTGGAATCAGATATTCCTTGAGCACCAGCAGTCAGCTATGGATGGCTATGCACAGTGGACACCTGGACAGTGATGTCCTATGTTTCCATGGGAGCCATCCTGCTGCTTGCCCATGGAGTGACAAAGTTGAGGATGATGTTCCTTCAAAGTTCTGACAACTGTGATCATTACTAGGCATTCTTTTCAGCTAACTGGCAAATGTTTAGAAATCTCTTTCGTAAGACAATCTTACAGAATGGCAGACTCCCATCCTTGCTTCTCCAGCTGTCATTTTCATTCACTGAGCCCTCATTTGGGGTCTCAAACATGTGTCAACATGGGTAAATTGGAAAAGGACTGAAATACAGGAGGGAATCCTCCATGCTGCTCAGAAAAGAGATTTCACACAATGGGAACCGGTAAATGCTCATGACACAACACTACAGGGCCAACCACTGTTCCTGATTCTATAGCGATGTCTCTTCCAAGTGATAGGAAATCCTGCAGTGTGGACTAAACCAACACCTTCTATCAGCTGTGCACCTCCAGGATATTCCCCTGAAGAAAGCAATTAGAGCTTTGTGGAGATATTTTGTTTTGTTTTTAAATGTAAATTGACCTTTGTCTTGATTCTATAGTAGAACTCTATTGACTAAAACATTTGATTTTCCACAACACCATATTCCATAACTTCAGAGACTTTACAATCAGTGTTTGCTTTTTATCTGTGAAACCAAAAGCTTTGTTATGGAAATTGCCTGCTATTGGAGCAATACATCTTTAATTGTTGGATAGGTTTTATGGATAAGAAAATTAAAAGCTCATTTACATAGATGGCAGTGACCTGCCCAATGATATAGACTCTGTTGGTGGCAAATTGAACAGGTTATTCCTCTGTTAGTGGAAAGCAGGAAGAGAAGATAGAGACATCTAGGTTTTCCACTGCGGTTTTTCTCTTCCTGAATTGTGACAGGCTTCACCTGGCCCTTGAGCTAGATTCCTTTTCTCAGACTCTCCTTTACTAGACCCAAAACCAAGTACTAACGACTGTGGTCTTCATCCTTCCTTACCCATAACATGCTGCCATTGGCCAGCATCATATACCTGGCTCAGGTTGGTCAACAGTCCCGTCTGGATGGGTCCAATGCTAGGCAATGCTCAGCTTCTGTCCAGGATGCTCCTTGGTGCCTGACTCCATCAGGACAAATTCTGCCACTCTGGGACTTGACCCCTGTTCAATTGTCTGTGGTACTTTGTGCTGCCCTGTAACTTCCCATGAAAGGGGGACCACACATACTCTAAGCTGAGAATTAATCTGTCTTCATCTTGTTGCAAGATTGATTGGCCATCTGCCATCTGCTGATGGCCATCAGCTCCTGAGATAGAATTCACATTCCATTAAATTTATCTATTTAAAGAATACAATTCAATAGTTTTTAGTCTGTTCAGAGTTGTGCAACCATCACCAAAATCAATTTTAGTACATCTTCATCATCCCTCCCCCCCACAAAAAAACCCATACCCATTAGCAGTCACTTTTCTCCTCTCCTTCCCACAGCCCTAACCAACCACTACACTATGTTTTTGTGTCGTATGATTAGCTTTTTATTCCCCTCTATCTACCTCAATGGACCATTGGATAGAGTCTACACTCCAGTTTTTTACGTTTAGAACTCTTCATAAAGTGACCTCCTGTTTTGATCTACTCAATCTTTCACCGTCCTGAACTTTTTAAAGTACTTCCCTACCATCATCACACCTGAAGCACTCCCTCCTATTGTGCAGGTAAGAGTTAACTCAGTGGACTAGGTTGTCCAAACCCTGCACATTCCAAAGGAAGAAAATGGCTCTGACCTGGCTCCTGGAAGATAACTGCTCAGCCCTCGGAATATCCTGACTCTGAGGCCCCAGACCCTACTAGGGCCCTGTTATATCAGTCTCTGGGGTGGTGCTGGTTCTGGAAACTGAGTAGCCAAGGTTAGTCATATGGGTGCTCCATGCCCACATGGCTGAGCCCCTGTAAAAACCCTAAAACACCCAAAATCAGGAGAGCTTCTCTGGTTATCAACACTTCATACATGTTACATGTCATTGCTGGGAGAATGCAGCATGGTCCATGCCACTCCAGAGGGAGAGGACTACTAGAAGCTCATGCCTGATTTCTCTTGGACTCCTTCCTATGTGTCGTTTTCCTTTGCTGGTTCTAGCCTTTATACCTTCACTCTAATAAATGGTAACAATGAGCATAACAAATGTCCTGAGTTTCTTGAGTCCTTTAATGAGTTATCAAATGCAAGGAGATCTTGGGGACTCCATACAGCCTTGTATTCACTAGTACACCTATAATTGTGTCATCTCCCATATTTTCTACTAGTGTCAATTCCCCTCAGCCTGCAAGGCCCAGCAAGCCACACTTTTTCCAGGGAAGACAGCCCAGAGCATCACAGACAGCAGAGACACACCTTATGAGGTGTGTGAGCTTGGGTAAAGGGGTTTACCCTTGCACCTCAGCAGCCTGTCCATGAAACAGGGAAAATTATATTTATTCCTCAGGTCCAGTACAAGGTGGAAATGGATTGGTATTGTGTAAAGAATAATGCCTGGCACACAGAAAATTCCAGATTTAGATTTTTAGAGCTTTTCTATGCACACCACAGCAGCTCTCCCCTCTTTCCCACGCATCCTCTCTTACCTGGGCTGAAGTGTGAATATGCGCACGTGGGCCCTGTGTCTCCAGCTAGCCTATGAACTCCTTCTTCAGGACCATGTAATTTACTAATACTGTCTCCCTGGAAGTCCTACCACAAGCTGAGCATATAATTGGTTCCTAAAATATATTTGCCAATGCATAAGGAAGCTACCTCTATTACAAAGTCTAAGAAAACTCAATTCTTCACTAAATTTCCTCTGTGTAAGCTATCATAGTCCTCCATGAAAGAAAAACTAACCTTCTCCTTTTATGTACATTTGTGCACAGCATGTGAGATCCCAGCAACTCTATATATCTTTAACAGCCATTTCAACTCAAACTGTCTAAATAGGCTCTAATGGTTCCTGTGCCTTATAATTTATTATCAAATTATATGTTGAATTAAGGATTGCTAATTGTTAATCATCAGCTTGAATTAGTTATTAATGAGTCATATCACTAATTACAGGGCCACCTAACACAGAGCAGACAGGCACCACTGGCACCTCACAGTAGACGCCTGACTCAGCTCTCAGCCCATGCCCCCAAAACAATGTGTTGTGAAGTGTCCCATCTCAGATGACACCATAGGTCCTCCCGTGGTGAAAGTCACAGGGTTTTACAGCTGGAGAGAACCTACAGATCGGTGATTACCAGGTGAGCTGAGGACCTCCAAAGCCTGCTGATCTACTAGTAAGTGGGTTTCCATGAATTCGTGGTGTGCACAACCAAGATGCCTTTAGGCTAAATATATTATATCCCTCATTCTTATCTGTGCTACCATTTTTCCACATGTGGAGATGGGCAAAAATAGGTTTATAATAGTGAGTATGTTAAACACAGAATTTATTCTTATATTATTATTTATTATGTATTATTATTATTTGCCCACTTTTGCCCAGCCCTCTCTCTCTATATATATCATGTTACGAATAATAAAATTTAAGTTTGTATCCAAGCACAACTGAATTCATAGTAGCTGTTGCCAAGAAATCCTTGTAGAAATTTATTGAATTTACATTCCTAGGCCCTCATAACAGCCAACAATTAGTTTTTGTGTTCTTGGCCAGCTTGTCCATTCCCATTCCCTCAGCAATTAATTCAGACCTTTTTCGCTTTTCCAGCGGCCCCCCACCTCCCAGCCAAGGTCTAGCTCTTACTCTGAGCAGTGATTTTCTCCTCCTAATTCACCACAAAAAGGTGGGTCATATAGATCAAGCTCTCTTTCTCTTCTTCAAGGCTAAACTGCTACTATGCCCACCCCTTCCTCCCCTCAGAGTCCTTCTTTTTCAATCAATCCTCTCCTTCTATGGCTCAGCCCTTCCCTCTCTCCTCGTTCATGCCCTCAGCTGTACTAGTATGTACTGTGTTGAAAAGGAACCTTTCATGTTCTCAAAGGTGCTATATTCAAAGAGATCATGCAAAAAGTTCAAAGCAGATAACCAAATCACAGTTAGCTGACCAATGAGGATGGCTAAGTGAAGTCTAGGGGAAGTCAAAAGTTTCCCTGGTGGCAAATCCCCCTAGCCAAGGAGAGGGACCGGGGGTCCTACCATCTAATCCTAAGCCTGGGGTTCAGTACTCCTGGCAGTGGAGAGACACCCTCCCTGGTGCCAGAGGCATCCCAGCAAAGGGCAAGGGACCCATGGCTCAGGGGACCTGTTCGGGAAGTCACCTCTTCCCCTCCATGCAAAACAAAGGTATGTAAATCCTGGAAACCGATATGGTACCCAGAAGGGATATTGATCTGTGGCCACTTTAAAAGTAGTTATTATAAAAGCTCACTTATAGAAAGGAATGAAGTACTGATACATGCTACATGTATCAACATAGATAAACCTTATAAACTTTATGCTATAAAAGAACCAAGACACACAAAAGACCACATATTGTGTTATGCCACTTATATGAATTGTCCAGAATAGGCAAATCCATGGAGACAGGAAGCAGGCTGGCACTGCCCGGACTGGAGGGAGTGAGGGAAGAAAAGAATGACTGCTTAGTGGGTAGGGTCTTGGAGGTGATGACAAAACTCTGGAGCTAAATGACAGTGACGATCGAACAGCATAGTGAACATACTTAACGCCACCAAACTCTACATTTAAGATGGCAAAAATTGTTATATGTATTTTATCACAATTAAAAACATTATCAATGAAACAGAACAACAACAAAAAGGATGTCCAAGATGGCGGCATACAAGAATATAAAAAAACCACCTAAGTGTTTGTCAGTGGAAGAATGGGTAAGAAATGTGCTCTATGCACACACGAAATACTACTCAGCTTCTAAAAAGGGAATCCTGCCACTTGGTAAAATATGGAGGGAGTTGAAGAGCATTATGCTGAGTGAAATAAGCCAGATCTAACTTATGTGTAATCTTAAGGAGTTGAACTTATAGAAAGAGAGTTGAGTGGTGGCTGCCAGGGGCTTGCAGGTGGAAAAGGGGTGATGCTGGTCAAAGGATACAAACTTGAATTTACAAGATGAGCAAGTTCTGGAGATCTGATGTATAGGATGGTGACTATAGTTAATAACAACATATTATATAAACCTGAAATTTGCTAAAAGAGTAGGTCCTAAGTGTTATCACTGTAAAAAAGAAAAAGATAAATCATGTGAGGTGATGAATGTGTTGATTAGCTTACCTATGATAATAATTTCATATTATATGCATACTAAAATATCACATTGTACATCTTAAATATATACAACTCTTTTACACATACCTCAATAAAGCTGGGGAAAAAATAGATGGATAACAACCGTGCTACATGTACACACTGGGATACTACTTAATTAGGAAATGCTATTAATTAATTAATTAGGAAAAGAGGGCAGTGGCTTGCTGGAGTGGGGAGATCCTAGCAGCAAGAGGGTGTGAATGCCAAAGCAGAGGCGGGGGTGAGAATGTGGGGGGAGAACCCTGGGAGGGGCCAGCTAAGTGGGAGTCCCAGCCCACACTGAGCCATCAAAACACCTTCCATGTGCCCAAGGGAAAAACCAACTTTACTCTGCTGCCCCAGAGAGCTCAAAACCATTATAAGACAGTGTCGATCAAACAAGAATCTTCCTACTCCCTTTCTCCCCGCACCTCACCCCATGGGACCCCATGGAGTCAGACACTGCACCTCCCAAGATAAAGATGGGTGAGGGAGAAAAGAATAAGGGCTCCAGCCCCTTTTCATCTGTGAAGGGTCAGCGAGCAGCAGTCCACAGCCGAGGGAGAGGAGGACAATTTCAATAACAAATTGAAGCTGGTTTGTGAATTAAAGTGACCCTAGGATTTTCATTACCCAAGAGTAATAAGAAACATCATGGGACTTGCTGGAGGGAAGAGAAGGATTCATTGTGCTAAACAAGTTAAATGCAACAGGAGAAAAGCAAAGCAACTGGGGTTTTAGAAATATAAACCCTGAGTTCTAGTTGTTCATTGTGCTAAAAACAAACAAAAAACAAAACAAAACATGCTACTCTATCTTGTCACTCTACCCACAGTTCTGCCCCTCTCCAAGTCTCCCTCAAACATCTCAGAAGTATAATCCACACTCACTTTCCTTACCTCTTCATGTCCAATTCATTTCCACACTCACTGCCATCCAGCTTCAGACCCACATACTAGAACTATGTTATGATGGTTTTACTAAGATTATGCCCAGCCCAGCTAATCCCTTAAACCAAACGGTGCTTGTAGTCTTCCTGTTACTGGATGCTTTTAAAAAAAGTTTTTACTGATTTGAGAGGAAGGGAGAGGGAAAGAAAGAAAAACATCGGTCAGTTGAGTCCTGCATGCACCCCAACCAGGTATCAAACCCACAACCTGGGCATGTGCCCAGATGGGGAATTGAACAGCAACCTTTTGGTGCATGGGATAATGCTCAACCAACTGAGCTACACCGGCCAGGGCACATGTATTAAATCTTTATGCTACTGCTGTTCTGGTAGTCCCTATACCTCTCTGAGCACTCATTACTTGTCAGTCCCCCTTATGAAGGCTCCCTTCATCCAGAAACATTTGGGTTTTCTTTCTCCTTCTCTAATGGACCTCTAAGCAATCTGACCGTCTTCCTTATGGTTCACTAACCTTGATCTCTATTCTGAGCCCCAGCTGTCAGGCACCCAGGTACTCAGTAAATACTGGAGATGCAAATGAAATAACCACAGTCCTGGCTTCATAAAGCATATAGACAAGTGGGTAATTAAAAAATGGTAAAGAAAGGCCCTCCATCTGGGAAAGTAGAAATATCTAGCAGTCATTCTGAATATAAGCCCAGTGGATCATATTAGGAGGGTGGCTTCAAGGCACCCATAAACTTCATAAAACTATATGCAAAATTCTGTATATTATTCCATGTTCAGGGTGATAGGATCTCTGGCTTTCATTAGATTATCAGAGAGGTCCTTGACTCAAACAAGGTTAAGCTCAACTGGTCTAATGATAGGTTTTTGATATAACATTGGAGATGATGCCATTTTGGTGAAAAATTAGAGCTTAATTAAGACATAGATTTGGGAGCCTTCTCGGCAAAGAGGCAAGAGCGGGATCAACACTTCTCAACATCTTTAAGAATCCCAGCCACAGGCAGAGAACTAGGCACACAATGGAGGCAGGAGGGGGAATCTCTCATGCCTTCACTCAAGCTCCAGGAAGTCCAGCTATAGTTTCCCTGTAGCTCTAAGCCACACTTTCCCCCAATCATTCAGCCCCACAATAATGCCACAAACTGCAAGTACCCACAGCTCCCAGTGTGAGAAGTATGGAGTCAGGCTGTCCTGGGAATGTCAGAGGTCCCCAAAGCAGCCCATGTAGACTAAAGATCAACTCCAGGGACCCTTGTGGTCAAATCCAGCCTGGAAACATGTTATCTGGAAGACGTGGGATTTATTGCCAACACTGAGAATTCACATTTTATGAAATGATAGGGATTTGTGTCTTTTCTTACAAGTCTGAGCACCTGGTAATGCTGGTCCTGTGTCCACAGCATGAATTGGCACCTCCCTAAGGGGCCTGAGTTCTTCCCCATGCCTTACACTAAACGCTGTCCTCTTTAATGGCAACTGCCCCCCTCTCTACACCTGAAACTCCGGTGTTCACAAAGGCGAGTAGAGGAAAAATAGAAAACCTTGGGAAAGAGCTGTGTGCCAAGCAGAAGTTTAATAGGAAGAATGAGGGGAAGAAGTAAAACAGAAAGGAAACATATTCCCTTAATGTGAAATCAACTTTATGGTGCCTACTGAGATGGCTCTGTATACAAAGACCATCCAAGTTGATGCCATTTAGATTGTGAAAAGCTCTTCTCATTCCATCCTTTGCCAGAATAAAATCATTACTATTAAAGTAATGGGACCATGGAGGGGAGGGAGTAGAGGTGAAAACCACCATGTCCTAACGTTTACGAATCATATTGTATCTGCTTAATAACATCAGAAGGGCCATAAAAACTCCTTCCTACAATTAAATATCTCCATCAACTATAAACAGATTAAGCATTTTATAAGTGATGGTACATTAAAAAGAAATCATTGGTATGTGATTCTATTTTGTACATCAGAGATGCATGTGAATTAATGATTCATGATCACGACTCTATTTTCTAGTCTTTTAAAAATGCCTATTCATCATCTGTTAATGTTGCCCTAGCTCATAAAATACAAGCCATATTTTTGCTTTAGTGCATTATATCTACAGAGACAGCATGTTTTCCAGGCACCCTCAGCACTGCACTATAGCTATGTCTTTCCCTTTATCACTAACACCACTGTCATTCATTCCCTTATTTATCAAGGCCAGAGGTCAGCCTTCCTGTATGTTATGGAGGAAGTAACTTTTGGCCAAAAATTCAGCCTCACTGAATGTCAGCCAATCATTTGAACTTAATTCGTTCAAAATATGAGTGCCAAGGGGTCTTTAAGCACTCCACATTCATATGTTGTAATCATGGTAAAATACACATGACATAAAATTTATTGTCTTAACCACTTTTACGCGTATGGTTCAGCAGTGTTAAGTGTATTTATGTTATTGTGCAACCAATTTCCACAACTGTTTTCATCTTACAAAGCTGAAACTCTATACCCATTAAATAACAACTCCCCATTCCTCCCTCACCCCAGCCTCTGGCAACTACCATTGTACTATCTGTCTCTATGCATTTGGCTATTTTAGATACCTCATATGAGTGAAATCATAGTTTTGTCTT